>JAJDFG010000493.1:77500-160469 GCA_021039105.1 Scomber colias
GATGTATGTTGTTTTCACCCATTTGTAAAGAATTGGCTAAAACGTAGCTGACAGTTTCACAGTTGGACTGAAAACTGTCTGCAGGTCTGCTTATTCACTGCTGGGAAATGAAGACAAAACACACACACACACACACACACACACACACACACACACACACACACACACACACACACACACACACACACACACACACACACACACACACACACACACACACACACACTATATAATGGAGTCGGCCTGCTCTGAGCTTGTCTGGTGAATATCAATGAGCCTGTTACCCATAAAACAGTCAATCCAGTGCTTTTCAAACCTATTGATCTTTCACAGGACTGTCAGTAATTCAGACTGTACACACTAACAGTCCACTGTGGTCTGTGATTGTAAGTGGGTTGATTTTATTGAACCGTTGTGCTTGAGCTCCGTGTCATTAACTTATGCTTGTCTTTTTATTCTCTTTATTGCTTTCCTTTTGTTCATTTGGTTGAGTTGTTGGTTTGAAGCACTGCCTTGCAATATTAGTGTTGTATGCTTTAGTTAATATTTATGTGTTTTCTTGGATGGTTTAATGAATGCAGGGTTGATTTTGAGACTATTGTGTTTTCTGGGTTTTCAGTTTCCCCTTCTGTGTTCCTGCACTCCTGATTTGTCCCTCCACACCTGCCCTGCATCATGTTTATTAGCCCTGCTCTGCTCTCAGTGTCTAACAAACCCAGCCAATAAACTCCCAGCGCTCCGATTCAGTTCGCCCTGATCTGTTCTGCAATCTGTTTAGCTCAGCTCAGCCAGTTGTTGTTTTTCCTGCTCAGTCCAAGATTGAGTGTTTTGTACCACTGTAAAGTCTTGGCACTGACACGGAGTCTTTGCATTTATTTAAAAGTCCTGCATTTAAAATCCCAATAAAGTAAAAGTTCAGAAGTATCAGCAAAATCTACTTTAAGCATTAAATGTAAAATATTCCCTGACTGATATATTATTATATATGACATCATTAGATTATTAATAGTGAAGCATCAGTGTTAGAGCAGCATGTTACTGTTGTAGCTGCTGGAGGTGGAGCTAGTTTATACTACTTTATATACAGTTAGCTAGTTTATACTACTTTATATACAGTTAGCTAGTTTATACTACTTTATATACAGTTAGCTAGTTTACACTACTTTATATACAGTTAGCTAGTTTCCACTACTTTATATAGTTAGCTAGTTTACATTACTTTATATACAGTTAGCTAGTTTATACTACTTTATATACAGTTAGCTAGTTTACACTACTTTATATACAGTTAGCTAGTTTACACTACTTTATATACAGTTAGCTAGTTTATACTACTTTATATACAGTTAGCTAGTTTATACTACTTTATATACGGTTAGCTAGTTTACATTACTTTATATACAGTTAGCTAGTTTATACTACTTTATATACAGTTAGCTAGTTTCCACTACTTTATATAGTTAGCTAGTTTACATTACTTTATATACAGTTAGCTAGTTTATACTACTTTAAATACAGTTAGCTAGTTTACACTACTTTATATACAGTTAGCTAGTTTATACTACTTTATATACAGTTAGCTAGTTTATACTACTTTATATACAGTTAGCTAGTTTATACTACTTTATATACAGTTAGCTAGTTTATACTACTTTATATACAGTTAGCTAGTTTATACTACTTTAAATACAGTTAGCTAGTTTACACTACTTTATATACAGTTAGCTAGTTTATACTACTTTATATACGGTTAGCTAGTTTACACTACTTTATATACAGTTAGCTAGTTTATACTACTTTATATACAGTTAGCTAGTTTACATTACTTTATATACAGTTAGCTAGTCTAGTCCAGTGGTTCCCAACCTAGGGGTGGGGCCCCTCCAAAGGGTCAGCAGATAAATGTGAGGGCTGGTGAAGTTTGACAGTGTGTAATATTAAAAGGTAGTATGACAATGTTAAGTATGACCGAATGTAGTATAAGAGTGTGTAGTATTAAAGATAGTATACCAGTGTGTATTATGACAATGTGTATTATGACAGTATTTAAGGTGGTATGATGTACCGTAGTCTTTGGGCAGTGGTGCCTGGGCGGACGGGTGCACCATAGGTCTGCGCCTCGGTTCATGGACAGGACTGTGGTACTCAGACACGGACAGAGGCTCCGGCTCTACCTCCCTGCTGGCCGGTGTATCCTCCTCTTCCTCCCGCTCCTCCCGCTCTTCCTCCTGTTCGTCTTCCTCCTCATCCTCCACCTCCGTTCTCTCCTCTCCCTCCCTCTCCCCCTCTAGCTCGTATTCCTCATCGTCGTCTTCCTCTTCTTCCTCCTCTTCCTCGGTCAGAGCCTCTTCCTCCTCCTTCTGGACTCTGCCCTCTTCTTGCTCCTCCCGGTCGTGCCTCTCCTTCTCCTGCACCTCCAGGTTCTCCTCTTTAGTCATGATGAGGGATTGTGCAGCTGGGCCTGTCGGAGAGAGGAAGCACAACACTTTAATACTTTTAAAATGCTGTTAGCTCAGGAGAGAGTGTGTGTGTGTGTGTGTGTGTGTGTAGAAACAAGTAGAAAGCTAATTGAACCACTGCAGCATGCTGATAATAGCAGCGGCTAATGCTAACACTCCCTGTCCATCATTATCTGTCGATGGGCCTGACTGGATTAAATCTACACTCCACTTAACAAATGGACGAAGAGGCACTGAAACCCATCCAGCAGCCACTCCCTCCATCATTGAACCATCCATCTTCTGCTCCATTATCAAACGCCCGAGGAAGGGAGGGAGGAAAAGAGGAATTCATATGCTAAACCTTTGTCAGTCTTTCCAGTTCACGTCAGAAAGGAGCTGCAGAGGTTGTATAAGCATAAAAAACATCATGACATACAAAAAAAGAGAAAGAAAGAAAAGCAGGGAAAGCTGCACACTCATAACTCCAATGCAGTTTTTTTTCTGCTTCACATTCATGGTAACTAGGACAGGAGTTTTATGATGTCAGCTTGCATCTTTTAATGGTTTAAAAGCCAACATGTGGGCACTTCAGCATCTCTGTGTTCTCTTCAATGTCTACTGTCCAAAAAACAGGCATAAAATAACTATAAAAAACACATTTTGCAGGTCTGTGCTGGTCTGTGCTGGTCTGTGCTGGGTCCTCTGGTCTCTGATATGATGACCAGAAGCATTGCAGGCTCATCCTCCACCCTGAGCTCCACACATTTAAATCCAAATCATACTTTACATGCCAGTGTAGCAGCCACATGATGTACATTTCATCATCTGCTTATGTCCATGTGCACTGTTAAACATGTTAAGCTCATTCCACATAGAAACATACAGCAGTCCACCCGGCTGTAGTAATCATCTGTCGTCTCATGAGTTGTGAAAATGGAAAACTAATATAATTTACATAATCTACATATTTTATTCAGTTGTATAAATCAGTTTTTCATTGGACAGAAATATTTTATAGTTGCAGTTGATGCATTATTCCTGAGTCAGCATAAAGTCAACGTGAAAGATTGCTCTCAGTAACTTTATTTAACTGGGACTGAATTTGATAACCTCCATTATGACTTGCACTGTTTTCATGACAATATTAATATCTTTACTATATAATACAACTTAATATATTAAGCTGAGTCTTGGCCGGATACATTCAATTCATTATTTCAAGTCAGGTAAAAATGAAAGCTTAAATTAACATGAAAGAAATAAAAACATATATATTTAACTGAACTGTTTAAATGTCAACAGCTGAGTTTATTCCACTTAATTTACAGTGTGTGTCTACAAACCCTGTATGAGACTTAACTACCCGCCTCACTACTTCCTGAACTATAAATTGTGTGTACTGCACAATGTGACTCAGAGCTGCAGTGTGAATGAAGCCACGTACAGAGCAGAAGGAGCCAGTTAAAGCAGCAAAAACCTGTTTATCTTTCACATCATCTTGATCCATCTGCCAATATCTGAGGCTTAAGACACACACACACACACACACACACACACACACACACACACACACACACACACACACACACACACACACACACACACACACACACACACCATGTAGGTCAACAGAGGCACATGAGACGTCTCTATAGTCTGAGCTGTACATTATAATCCACACAAACAGCAGCACTGTTGTTGCTTTCAATCTGAGTCAGCTACTGTCTGTCTGCAGCGGGAGCTACATGCTAAGCTAACAGTTGCTATCAGTTGCATCAGAATCTGATCCTGAAACAAAGGTAATCAGATTTAACTCTAAATGGCTTAAAAATGCACCTCAAACACACCTTCTTCAGTTTATCTATGGCAGGGATGTCAAACATGCGGCCCGTGGGCCAGAACCGGCCCGCCGAGGGGTCCAATCAGGCCCCTTTTTTCTTCCCTCCTTCCTTCCATCTGTTTAATGATCCGGCCCCACATCAGATCAAATTGGGCTGTATGTCTATGTGTATGTGTATGACCCTTGAATGAAAATGAGTTTCCTGTTTCCCTGCAGCAGCCGCAGTCTGAATATAGTAAACATTTTATTATACTCAAATCACAAAATACAGTGATCACATGAAAACAACACAAACATCCTCCCCATGAACACCCTGATGACAACTTCCTGCTGTGACATTTGGTCAGTTTAATTTATGTGTTTGAAGTAATGATGTGTGTGTGTGTGGTTTATGTGATGTTCAGGGTCAGCTGGGAGATTTCTGCCCCAGCTGAGACTGAACAGTAATCACCAACCGAACAGGACTGAACACAGGACTCAGCTGAGGCCACGACAAAGGTTACGCAACAGGGCTGTGTGAGTCAGCACGGACTGATAAATATGAAGCGTTAAAGAGTGAACACAGAGAAGAGATGGACATAATATACACACACAATCATTGAATCTCTGCTCTCTTCCTGTTTGTAGACACTGAGAGTGATTCACCTTTGTGTCGTCCTCCCGGGTCAAATTGACCCGTCTGTTTTGACTCTTCTTTCTTCCTCCCTCCCTCCCTCCTCCTTCTTTCCTTTCCTTCTTCCTTCCTTCCTCCTCCCTCCCTCCTTCCTCCATTCCTTCCTTCCTTCCGTCCTCCCTCCTTTCCTTCCTTCATTCCCCCTCCTTCCTCCCTTCCTCCCTCCTTTCCTCCCTCCTTCCTCCTCCCTCCCTTCCTCCCTCCATTCCTTCCTCCCATCCTTCCTTGACTCGAGGACAACAGGAGGGTTAAAAGCATCGAATCATCAGCGGAGTCATTTACAGTTTTTCTCTATTGCCAAAACACAAAACCCAGTACTCTAAACCAAATGACCAGTTGCCTAAACACATTTAGTAAAACTACCCCCCTTTTGCCACAACCACAAACACAATTCACCTGTAGACACTGTTCACAAAACCCATCCCCTTTTTCTCAAAACTCTAAACACATTTTGCCGTGCTAAAACACATTTTGCATATAACTCTGCTCCAATATGCATTGTGAAGCTCATGTGATGCAAAATGCTACCCACAATCAGCAAAACTTGAACACAATGAACATACCTGGTGTCAATCAGTAAACACAACGACTCATAATTGAAAACACCTATTGCAAATGATGTGACCACACCTATATAAGTCAGTGCAGTTTGCTGAAGGTTCAAAAACAAAAATGGATGATCAAGACAGAAGAAGAGGAGTTCGTGTCAGAGGAGGGAGAGGAGTTCGTGTCAGAGGAGGGAGAGGAGCGGGCCGAGGAGGGAGAGGAGCAGGTCAAGGAGGGAGAGGAGCAGGTCAAGGAGGGAGAGGAGCAGGCCGAGGAGGGAGAGGAGTAGGCCGAGGAGGGAGAGGAGCAGGTCAAGGAGGGAGAGGAGCGGGCCGAGGAGGGAGAGGAGTAGGCCGAGGAGGGAGAGGAGCAGGTCAAGGAGGGAGAGGAGCAGGTCAAGGAGGGAGAGGAGCGGGCCGAGGAGTGGGCCAAAGAGGGCGAGAAGCAGTCCAAAGAGGAGCAGGCCAAGGAGGGAGAGGAGAAGGAGGGCAAGCAAGACAACGCATTTTCATTACAGATGAAATGAGAGCAACAGTCATTGACCACGTCATTGTCCACGGCATGACGACTCATTTTTGCATTGAGTTGTGATATTACTGCATTTTCTGCATTATATAACTATTCCCATGAAATGCACACATCTATAGTAAATGCCCAAAACATATTTGAGAATAAATAAGGGTTGCTCAAATGCATCCTGGCAGTTGTGAAACTGTAAAAAGAACAGTCTCACACTGTGAAAATTGTGTTTTCAATTATTTTGGTAATGTGGTTAATGATGCTCAGTAGTGTTTACATTTTTGCAGGCCTTGAGTGGTATTTTGGTGTCAGAGTTTGCTTTTGAGCATATGAGTATCTGTTTTGGTGTGATGAGTTTGCTTTTGAGCATATGAGCACCTGTTTTGGTGTGATGAGTTTGCTTTTGAGCATATGAGCACCTGTTTTGGTGTGATGGGTTGGTTTTGAGCATATGAGCATCTGTTTTGGTGTGATGGGTTGGTTTTGAAAAGAAACTGTGAGGTTTAGTGTACGTAGCTTTAGAAAAGTGTTTTGTGTTTAGAGTTTTGTGAAAAGTGAGGGCAGTATCGTGAAATGTGTTTAAGCAATAGAGAAAAACTGTAACATCATGCTTTTTATTTTAAGTTTGATTTCAACCTCTATGTTCTGACCTCAGATGTCACAGGTTTATGTCTCATAATGGTTTTCTGAAACTCCGACACAAGCTCCTGAGGTTTCCTCTCTAGACAGTAACAGTTGACCAGCTCGCCATTATAACATGAGATGGTGTTATATTTCTCATTATAGTGAAATCCACTGACCACACAGCTACTCTATTTTCTTCTATTCTATGTAACACTATTATTTCAGCCACAGTGCCTCCATCATCATTATCATCATCATCATCATCATCATCATCATCATCATTTCCACTGAGAAAATTGCTGCAAATAAAACTAAATTGACAATAACACACACGCTCAGGTTCAGACTAGAATAAATATCATACAGTGGGCTATGTAGTTAATATTTTATCATTAAAACTTCTCTTTTATTCCAAAAGGGCTCCAGTACTGTATAGTATCAAATAAGACCATAATATAAACAAATACATATTTAATGTACACACAGCAAAATGAAACTGAACAACAGTTATGGCTGCTTTCATTCAAGTCATGTCCATTTTTATTTATACCACAGTCCAATATAACATACCACACACTCACCAAACAAGATCTTCTATCCTAGACCCATGATAAATATAAAGGACCCCCCCCCCCATAAAAAAAAAACCCAAAAACGTTTTGAAGAGTGAAAAAGGGCTGCTTTCATTCAAGTCATGTCCATTTTAATTTATACAGTCCAATATAACAAAACACAAATGTACCATACAATCTATTCAACAAACAAGACCTTCTATACCATTGATTAATATAAAGGACCCCCCCCCCAACAAAAAAACGTTTTGAAGAGTGAAAAATGGAGGAAACCTCATCAGATTAACAGAGGGGGGGTTTTCCAGGACAGACAGAGGTATAGACCAAAATAATTAAATTACAGTATATGGAAATCCTAATACACTACTCATTGATTGACCTTTAATATTCTAATATTAAAGGATTATATTGATAACGTAGAGCCTATAAATCAGTTTATAATGACCTTGTATTGAATCTGTAGGAGCATCTATCACACTGAGTCTCATTTTTAAACCGTGAGCATCATTGATCGACTAAATATTACATTAATGATCATATCTGTTGATTTCGGATGTTTTTCAGGCTGTAGCGATGCCATGTGATGTGCAGAGGCAGGTTGTGAGAGGCGGAGGAAGGCCATGGCAGCATCCTCCTCCTCCTCCTCCTCCATCCAGCCTCCATTTTACAACAAACCCCAACCAGAGACACACCACAAAAAAAAAAACGCCACAAAAACACGACCAGCTGCAGCAGACATCGCTTTGAACCACTGAGTCAGCTCCAGCCTCACCTTCACTGCTATGATCCCAACAAATGGTAAAAAATAGACAATTCAAAGCGCCATCAGCTCAGTTTGTGGTTTGTGCCAATGTGCGTAGTAAAAAGCAGCGTCGGGAAAAAAACGCCCCACTGACAGACAATGACACGAGCGCACACGCAGAAAGAAACGTGAAGGAGTCACGATTTTATTCATATATAGATATTAAAAACTAAAAGATGATCGCTTTTTAAAAAGGTGTAAAACAAGCTGTCAGCTCTGGTAAATGGATTATTTCAGAGGTTTTGTTTTGAACAGCGCCCCTCTCCATCTTTCCATCTCTCTCTCTCTCAGCATCTCCATCTTCACAGAGGCAGATAAATAACACGACGGCCCGATAATCATCAACACATATATTATATTTACATTATATAAAGTATAAAGAGTATAAACTGTAAGATAAACGTGTTTTTACCTGATAAACAAGCCGCTGGTGTGTTGGGTGATGGTCCTCTCTCCTCTCTGATGCACAGCAGAAACAACACTGATGCTCTGCTCTCTCTCTCTGTGTTGCCTTTCTACCTCTCTCTATCTCTCTCTCTAATTTAATTCAGTTCCATATGATATCGGCGTGACGTAGGCTATTGATGATTTTTTTTTAAATGATGCCAAATGCATTGATAAGCTAAATCAAAAATATCAGAAAAACGGATTTATTATGAGAGAAATGAAAATTACTAAATGTACTTATAATGTCAATGAGAGCTATCGGTCTAAACCTTTACAAACACTCTTATTTTCCCAGATGTTATTCAAATTTGAGCATCAGGTTAATCCAGTGAATAGCCTTAACCATTAAACAGGCTTGAGTGGCAAATGAAATGTAAAAAAAAAAAAAAAAAAACCTTGACAATTTTATATTATTTATATTTCCTTTTTTTCTGTTTGTTTTTTGGTTTCTATATTTTTATTTTTAATATTGTTGTATTGTCTTTTGTATTGTCCAGTCTATGTTTGTATGTTGAATCTCAAGGGATTTATCAAAATAAATACATTTACTAAAATAAAACATTTCCACACTTTTTTTTTTTTTGATATTTTTTGGATTTTGAGTTGTATCTCCACCAGCATACGATGCCTCTGTTAAGGTGTAAAAAACACAATTGAAGGTTTCATTTAATAAAGAGAGGTGAAGTATAGACCTACCAACTAGCTTCAATTCTACCCACCCAGTTTTACCAACATAGTTAAAGAGTCTGTATCTACTGGTGAACGTTTCTTGTTTAAGGGTTAAATGACCTGGTCACTCATTGACTATTTAAAAAAGCCATTACAACATGTAGGCCTACATTGCGTCACTATTCATGTATATAACCTTTAAAAACATGCTAATGAGCCACATCGCTGCACTGGATGACATGTTTCTACATTATGAAGAGTTTAGTCACGTTAACATTTATCACATATTCAGCCTCTGTAGAGTACTTCCGTATCAGGCAGAACAACTTTTGTCTCCTAGAAATTAAGTTTATAGACGACAAAAATCGCAACAGAACAAACATTTAGCTAGAAATGTAGCTAATGCTAGCTAAATCAACATGTTGAGAAAATATAATTCATGTATTTGCGAGGTTACAAATGATCAGGCACAGACCAGAATGCTGAGATAAGGATGCAAGGAAGAAAAGTTTAAAAAAAACATTTCATTAAATATTAAAACAAAAACTCAGAATCTGAAAAAAACAAAAAACAAAAGGGAACGAGCTCACCACATATATACACTGGGAGTTAACAAGACACAGGTGTATCACATTAAGGGAGGGGACGCAATCAACAGGACGGAAATAAGCTAGACAAGACAAGGAGAAAACAGACACATTTCAAAATAAAACAGGAAGTAGATAAGACACAAAACTAAACCTACCAAAAAGACAGTTTAAGTTATATGGTTACTTTAAAGCCACGTGATTGGTTTACCAGTGTTTACTTTTTACTTACAGACTAATGCCAATGGCTTATTATGAGATATAAACCATTGATTTTGACATATTTTTTACATATAAAAGTGAGATTATTATATTCTTTTATTCCCATATTTACACACAGAGCAACTCTGAAATGTAGTCTGGAGCTATGAGGAGCCTTTAAAAGTAATCAGCCAATCAATCAATCAATCAATCAATCAATCAATCTTTATTTGTATACTATTTGTACTTTTTATACATCTTGGTATGAGACAAAGTGCTTTGCATAGTCTGAACAAACAAAACAAACAAACAATCATTAAAAATAGGAACTCAGGAAACACTATCATAACTCTCAAGAATCAATGAGGAAATACCAGAGGTAGGATAAAAATTAAGAAATAAAATAAAAACGTAAAAAAAAAAGATGAATAAAAATATCATTCAAATGAATTCTATAATAAACATATTACATACAATTTAGTAAAAGGCTTTTTTTGCAAACACATTATTTATTTTACCTCGAGAGACCACGACAACGACAATGCAAAACAATATTAGGTAAATAGAAGAGAATAATAAAACAATGAATGAATACAGGTGAACAGATCAGATTACAGTGAATTTAAAAACATTTGTAATCATTTAAAACAAGGTCTGTAATAAGGCCTTTGAACAGCTGCAGTGGGGACAAGGGATCTAATTTTAAGGCCTTAAAGGGCATTATAGGAGAGTTCATTTCTAATGGAGTGTAGAGAAACAACCTACTCTGTGAGCAAGTACCAGTATTGTGTGACTTCAGGGTTAAAGGAGACGCCAACCAGTCAAAGAAGATGGCAATCCACAGAGAGTCCTGTTTTAGGTTTCTTCCCATTAACCTTCATGTCGTCCTCCCCGGTCAAATTGACCTAGTCCATTTTGACTGTTCTTTCTTTCCTCCCTTCCTTCCTTCCTCCCTCATTCTCTCTTTCTTTCCTCCCTCTTTCCTTCTTTCCTCCCTCCCTCCCTCCTTTCCTTCCCTCCTTTCCTTCTTCCTTGCCTCCTTTCCTTAATTCACTCCTTCTCTCTTTCTTTCCTCTCTCCTTTCCTTCCTCCCTCCCTCCTTTTCTTCCCTCCTTTCCTTCCTTCTTTCCTTCCTCCCTCCTTTCTTCTTTCCTCCCTCCTGTCCTTCCTCCCTCCCTCCTTCCTCCCTTCCTTCCTTCCTTCCTTCTTCCTTTCCTACCTTCCTTCCTCCCTCCCTTCCCTTCCTTCTTCCTCCCTTCCTTTCTTGGCTCGAGGACAACAGGAGGGTTAAAGGTAAAATTGACCCCGTCCGTTTTGACTGTTCATTCTTTCCTCCCTTCCTTCCTCTTTCCCTCCTTCTCTCTTTCTTTCCTCCCTCTTTCCTTCTTTCCTCCCTCCCTCCTTTCCTTCCTTCTTTCCTCCCTCCCTCCTTTCCTTCCTTCCTCCCTCCCTCCTTCTCTCCTTATTTCCTTCCCTCCTTCTCTCTTTCTTTCCTCGCTCCTTTCCTTCCTTCTTTCCTTCCTTCTTCCCTCTTTTCCTTCCTTCCCTCCTTCTCTCTTTCTTTCCTCCCTCTTTCCTTCTTTCTTCCCTCCCTCCTTTCCTTCCTTCCTCCCTCTCTCCTTCTCTCCTTCTTTCCTTCCTTCCTTCTCTCTTTCTTTCCTCCCTCCTTTCCTTCCTGCTTCCCTCCTTTACTTAATTCACTCCTTCTCTCTTTCTTTCCTCCCTCCTTCATTCCTCCCTCCTTTCCTTCCCTCCTTTCCTTCCTCCCTCCTTTCTTCCTTCCTCCCTCCCTCCTTCCTCCCTCCTTTCCCTCCGTTCCTTCCTTGACTCAAGGACAACAGGAGGGTTAAGGCTGAGAGGTGCACAGCTTCTAGTGAATTCAATGTAAGAACAACTGCTTTTCTATAAATACAATTCCCATAATCCAAAACAGATGAAAAAATATGCTTAAAATTGAGATTATTGTCCAGCCAGATGACGAGATATTTATACTGGGGAACTTTCTCTATGCATGTGCCTTTAGCAGAAATAATGTTAAAGGATTCAGTGATTGTATTCTTAGTGAACAGCATCCATTTAGTTTTGTCTGTGTTTAACACTAACGTATTTCTATTAAATTCGAGTTGGAGTGAATCAAAAGAGGATTGCAGACGTTCAGTGGCTGACTGGAGAATAGTTGAAGTACAATATAATTTATGTAAATTGAGAACAATATTGGACCTAGCACTAACTAACACAAGATAGTAAAATACTTAAAAATATATCTACACATACATACAAACATATCAAATGCAATATAGTGAAATATGGTAAAAAAAAAATTAAAAATAAATCTGTACATTGAATTTTGGCATCATAGTTTGTTACAATACTCGCACATTACCTGTCTATACACATAATATACCAAATTACCACTGTTTAATGTTTCCAGCTGAGACTTGAGAAAACTACAACACGTCATCATTATTTCTACTCTGCTGCTCTGACTGTGGTAAAACAGAGACGTCTCACTCTCTCCCAGCAGTAATCCTTCTCCTGCTGAAAGTCACAGTCAATTCTCTTCTGCTTCATTCATTAGTTTTAGTCCTCGTTAACTCTCAGTGTGATTCTGAGAGGCTTGATAAATATGAGCCCAGGCTCACAGTCTGACTTATAACACCTGTTTTACCTGTTTTATCTTTTCGGCATCAAACAGCTCATGTTCAGAGACTTAAGTGAAGACAACAAAATGCAGATCCAGACTGCGGTCCAGATGGATCATCAGGATCCAGCTGATCCTCTCTCAACACTCCTGGATGTTCACTCTCACTCTGACAGAGATCATCACTTCCAGCTGATGAGAGAAGAAGAAACAACAGAGGTGATAAATGAGTGTTTAGTGAGACTCACTTCATCAGCTGTCAGTCAGTGATGCAGCACATCCAGTATAAAGAGCAGCAGGGACTTCAGTCCTGTTCAGACCAGAAGTGGAACAGCTGTGCAGCGTAGCTTGCTTCCTTTCAGCTCTCATGTTAACGTGTTGGAGTGAACACAATGAGCTCCAAGCTCACATAACTGCACACACTTTTACTATCAAGTCTGTTTCCTCTGCAGATTTCACTGAAGTACACAGAGGAAATAAAGTGCAGAGAGTCATGAACACATTGTTACTGCAGAAACAGAGACATTCACTCACTCAGTTTACTGATGGATTTACTGCTGATACATGTCAACTCTTATCAAAGTTTAAAGCTACAAAGTCTCTGTGGGATTTGAAGATGTTCCCTGATGTTAAATCATCACATGACAATCAGTCAGAACTCTCAGATAAACAGCTGCTGTGATTCCTGGACTTCAGCAGAGGTTCTGCTCTGTATAAAGACCACATGGTTACTAAACGTAATGATGCTTGTGTGAAATCAGAGCCAGTGATTTGCAGGCTGCAGTCAGACTGATCTTAGAGCTCTGACAAAGATGAACTGATCAATTGTTCAGTGTTGAAATGATAGAACAAACACTTTGAGATCAGATTTGATGGTGTGACAGTTTGATGATGAGGACCACTGTCTCTATACATCTTGTAAGGCTGTCAGCTGTAATCCAGCTTTATTTCCTGCAGACATCAACACAACAACAGTCGTCTTCACATCAACTCAAACACATGATCACAACAAGCTTCTGGCTGATCTGATTGGCTGACTGTTCTCTCTCTTTTCTCTCTCTCTCTCTCTCTCTCTCTCTCTCTCTCTCTCTCTCTCTCTCTCTCTCTCTCTCTCTGTCTCTGTCTCTGTCTTTCTATCCAATCCTGAAGCCTGTCACCATTCTCCTCTCACAGCTTCACTGAGGAAAGCAGCACTGAGGAGGTTGGAGGTTCACCAGGAAATACTGGATCTTTGCGTTGATACTGACTGTGTTTAATACTAAACTGCTGAAACGAGCACAGACTGACTGTAACTCTTTACTGACCTCAGAGTCTCCAGTCTCCAGTCTGGACTCTGCTGAAGATCAGACAGGAGCATCAGATCTGAATCCTGCAGCCTGTTTCTTCTCAGATCCAGCTCTCTCAGATGGGAGGGGTTGTCCTTCACAGCTGAGACCAGAAAAGCACAGCTGATCTTTGACAAACAGCACCAACACAACCTGAATAAAGAATAAATGATGTTACTTTAGAGGACAAAGTTCATGTTTGAAATCATTCAGTGTTTCATAATCTGTTCAGAGCTGAAGAAGGTTTAAATGTAGAAGTTTAGAAATTGGAAACTCCAAACAGCTGAACCCAACAGGATGCAGGTTAAACACTGTCAAATGCAAACAGTGAAAAAGAGCTCTCATTAATATTAATGACAACATGTTGCTACTTCAATAAAGACGTAAAGAACAAATTTAAAGTGAAGGTGACATTTACTGTAAAAATCAAGAGTTTCAGAGGTTAAGAGTGAATTATCCAGTGTCACATTTTTCGGTTTTTCTCTAAAATGAGCAGAGTGACTTTATCATTGTGTTATTATGGATCATCATAATGTCAGCCTTCTACAGACATTATCCAAATGTCTCCACAACATCCAGACACATATTCATGTCAACAATGAGTCGTGAATAATGCTATATTAAAAGTTAGGGCCCTATGGAGTTCAGGTAGCCTTCTTAATCCCTGTGATGACAGGTAACAGAAGAATGGTTAAACTGGTGAGAAATAACAAGGGTTCAATTAAATCTGCCAATTCATTAAGTATAGCATGTCAACCTCGAAATATACCAGTGTCTCCTGTTATCTCCACAAGGTTAGCTCTACTCAATATCAGATCACTAGCCAACAAATCACTTCTAGTTAATGACATCATTATGACCTATGATCTAGATTTTTTACTTCTTAGTCAAACATGGCTGACTGAATCTGGCTGTTGTTCATAAAACTAAAATGCCTTATTGAGAATAGCACAAGTGTCGAACTGGTAAGAAAGGCGGGGGAGTTGCTGCCATCTTTAAATCTGTATTTCAGTGCAAGGAAATTACATTCGGTGATTTTAGCTCTTTTGAATATCTCTGTTTTTTATTAAAAGGTGATCCAAAAGTTATTTTTTAAATCATTTATAGACCTCCAAGATACTCAGGAAAATTCATTGATGAGTTTGCTGAACTGCTGCCAGTTATCTGCACTGACTACAACTTTTTTATCATAATTTTTTTATGTAAAGCACATTGAGTTGCAATTGTGTATGAAATACGCTTTATAAATAAAACTGCCTTGCCTTGCCTATTCATAATTCAAACTCCTGCACTGATCTCTTTCTCTCTCTCTCTCTCTTTCTCTCTCTCTCTCTCTCTCTCTCTCTCTCGCTGTCTGTGTGTGTGTGTGTGTGTGTGTGTGTGTGTGTGTGTGTGTGTGTGTGTGTGTGTTCTGATGGATCAATATCAGTACAAACATTGCTCATCAAAATAAATGTTTTTCCCTCAGTAACTAAACTTGATTAATTTAAACAGAATGACATAGATGACTGTTTACCAAAAACTATGAACATTAATTTACTTTAACAACTAACAGTGGACATTTTCTACAGTTTCTTTAAGAAATAATCTTTGATAACTACAGACTAAACTGTACAGTAAAAAAATAGTTATTGAAAACAGAAAAATAACTTCACTGATGTAAGTTATAAATGTAATTAGGTTCAGTTGTTAAACATTAAGATCATCAACAGTAACAGACTGTCAGTGAACTGACCCCAGTCTCTCCAGTCTGCAGTCTGGACTCTTCAAAAAATCACACAGTAGCTCCATTACTGAATCCTGCAGCTTGTTTCCTCCCAGATCCAGCACTCTCAGATGGGAGGGATTGTCCTTCACAGCTGAGGCCAGAGAAGCACAGCTGATCTCTGACAACCTGCAGTCAAACAATCTGAATAAAGAATAAATGGTGTTTCTTTAGGAGACAAAGTTCATGCTTGAAATCATTCAATGTTTCATAATCTGTTCAGAGCTGAAGAAGGTTTAAATGTCGAAGTTTAGAAAATGAAAACTCCAAACAGCTGAACCCAACAGGATGCAGGTTAAAAACTGTCAAATACAAACAGTAAAAAAGAGCTCTCATTAATATTAATGACAACATGATGCTACTTCAATAAAGACATAGTGACTTCACCTCTTAAACTCTGCAGCTCCACCACTGACTCCATTTATACAAACTCATGTTGTGCAGCCAAACACAAGTTAAAAAACCCACAGAGATTTATTTCAGATTCTACTCAAGATCCCAACGCAAAGATAGCTAATATGTCAAGATGGATTTTGGAAGAATAGGAGGAAAAGGATGTTCAATATAGCTACAATATTTACATTTAATGGTGTCAACATAAAAAATCACAGCATGTTGTGTTTAAATATTTCAGTCAGTATAAACACTGCACAGCTTCATAAAACTGTTGGAACAAGTAAATACTGGATTTTATATTTGTAGCTGTCTTAAAGTTTTTGTTTAAATTTAAAGAACAAAATGTAAAGTGAAGATGAAATTTACTGTAAAAATCAACAGTTTCAGAGGTTCAGAGTGAATAATTCAATTTCACATTTTTCAGTTTTTCTCTAAAATAAGCAGGGTGACTTTGTCATTGTGTTATTGTGGATCATAATAATGTCAGCCTTCTACAGACATCATCCAAATGTCACCACAACATTCAGACACATATTCATGTCAACAATGAGTCATAAATGATACTATATTCATAATTTAAACACCTGCACTGATCTCTCTCTCTCTCTCTCTCTCTCTCTCTCTCTCTCTCTCTCACTGTCTGTGTGTGTGTGTGTGTGTGTGTGTGTTCTGAAGGATCAATATCAGTACAAACATTGTTCATGAAAATAAATGTTTTTCCCTCAGTAACTAAACTTGATTAATTTAAAACAGAATGACACAGATGACTGTTTACCAAAAAACTATGAACATTATGAACATTAATTTACTTTAGCAACTAACAGTGAACATTTTCTACAGTTTCTTTAAGAAATCATCTTTGATAACTACAGACTAAACTGTACAGTAAAAATAGTTAGTTATATATGTAAATAAATTAGGTTCAGTTGTTAAACATTAAGATCAATAATAGTAACAGACCGTCAGTGAACTTACCGCAGAGAGTTGAGTCTGCAGTCTGGACTCTTCAGAAAATCACACAATAGCTTCATTACTGAACGGTGCAGCTTATTTCCTCCCAGATTTAGCACTCTCAGATGGGAGGGGTTGCGCTTCACAGCTGAGACCAGAGAAGCACAGCTGATCTCTGACAAACTGCAGTCCTCCAATCTGAATAAAGAATAAATGATGTTACTTTAGAAGACAAAGTTTATGCTTGAAATCATTCAGTGTTTCATAATTTGTTCAGAACTGAAGGAAATGAAAGAATTTAAGACTCTGCTCAAGATCCCAACATTTGCAAGAATTGTAAATATGTCAGAATGGATTTTGTGAAAAATAGGAGGAATATTATATTGATGATCTACAATATTTATATTTAATGGTGTTGCGATGAAAAAAAAATCACAGCATGTTGTGTTTAAATATTTCAGTCAATATAAACGCTGCACAGCTTCATGAAAGTGATGGAACAACTAAATACTGGATATTATCTTTGTTGCTGTTTGAGTTGTTTGGTTTCAAAGGTTCAGAGTGAGACTCCTTTGCCTAAAATGAGCAGGGGGACTTTGTCATTGTGTTATTGTGGATCACCAAATGACAGTGAACTGACCTCAGAGTCTCCAGTTTACAGTTTGGACTCTCCAGTCCAGCAGAGAGAAGCTTCACTCCTGAATCAGACAGCTTGTTTTTACTCAGGTCCAGATCTGTCAGATGAGGGTTGGACTTCAGAGCTGAGGCCACCACTTCACAGTGAGACTCTGATAGTCCACAGTCAGAAAGTCTGTAATGACACATATATTAAAACATATGTTATCATGAAAGAGGAGACTTTAATGGACAGCAACAGTCGAGAAATAACAGAAAACAAGAGGAGAGATCAGCAGATCCTACAGTTATATAGCATGCATCTTAACCAGTAAGCTACCAGAGCACTTCTAGTTCAGTTTCTCACTGTCAAATACAAACAGTGAAAAAGAGCTCCCATTAATATTAATGTCAACATGCTGCTACTTCAATAAAGACGTAGTGACTTCACCTCTTAAACTCTGCAGCTCCACCACTGACTCCATCTATACAAACTCATGTTGTGCAGCCAAACACAAGTTTAAAAACCCAAAGAGATTTATTTCAGATTCTACTCAAGATCCCAACGTTTACAAAGATAGCTGATATGTCAGGATGGATTTTGGGAGAACAGGAGGAAAAGGATGTTCAATATATCTACAATACTTACATTTAATGGTGTCGCTATAAAACAATCACAGCATGTTGTGTTTAAATATTTCAGTCAGTATAAACACTGCACAGCTTCATAAAAGTGTTGGAACAAGTAAATACTGGATTTTATATTTGTAGCTGTCTTAAAGTTTTTGTTTAAATTTAAAGAACAAAATGTAAAGTGAGGGTGAAATTTACTGTAAAAATCAACAGTTTCAGAGGTTCAGAGTGAATAATCCAATGTCACATTTTTCAGTTTTTCTCTAAAATAAGCAGGGTGACTTTGTCATTGTGTTATTGTGGATCATAATAATGTCAGCCTTCTACAGACATCATCCAAATGTCACCACAACATTCAGACACATATTCATGTCAACACCGAGTCTTGAATAATACTATATTCATAATTTAAACACCTGCACTGATCTCTCTCTCTCTCTCTCTCTCTCTCTCTCTCTCTCTCTCTCTCTCTCTCTCTCTCTCTCTCTCTCTCCCTCTCTGTCTCGCTGTCTGTGTGTGTGTGTGTGTGTTCTGAAGGATCAATATCAGTAAAAACAGAATGACACAGATGACTGTTTACCAAAAACTATGAACATAAATTTACTTTAATGAACATTAATTTACCTTAACAACTAACAGTGGACATTTTTTACAGTTTCTTTAAGAAATCATCTTTGATAACTACAGACTAAACTGTACAGTAAAAAATAGTTGGTTATATATGTAAATAAATTAGGTTCAGTTGTTAAACATTAAGATCAATAATGGCAACAGATCGTCAGGGAACTTACCGCAGAGAGTTGAGTCTGCAGTCTGGACTCTTCAGAAACTCACACAGAAGCTTCATTACTGAACACTGCAGCTTGTTTCCTCCCAGATTCAGCACTCTCAGATGGGAGGGGTTGCGCTTCACAGCTGAGACCAGAGAAGCACAGCTGATCTCTGACAAACTGCAGTCATTCAACCTGAATAAAGATTAAATTATGTTACTTTAGAAGACAAAGTTCATGCTTGAAATCATTCAGTGTTTCATAATTTGTTCAGAACTGAAGGAAATGAAAGAATTTAAGACTCTGCTCAAGATCCCAACATTTGCAAGAATTGTAAATATGTCAGAATGGATTTTGTGAAAAATAGGAGGAATATTATATTGATGATCTACAATATTTATATTTAATGGTGTTGCGATGAAAAAAAAATCACAGCATGTTGTGTTTAAATATTTCAGTCAATATAAACGCTGCACAGCTTCATGAAAGTGATGGAACAACTAAATACTGGATATTATCTTTGTTGCTGTTTGAGTTGTTTGGTTTTAAAGGTTCAGAGTGAGACTCCTTTGCCTAAAATGAGCAGAGGGACTTTGTCATTGTGTTATTGTGGATCACCAAATGACAGTGAACTGACCTCAGAGTCTCCAGTTTACAGTTTGGACTCTCCAGTCCAGCAGAGAGAAGCTTCACTCCTGAATCAGACAGCTTGTTTTTACTCAGGTCCAGATCTGTCAGATGAGGGTTGGACTTCAGAGCTGAGGCCACCACTTCACAGTGAGACTCTGATAGTCCACAGTCAGAAAGTCTGTAATGACACATATATTAAAACATATGTTATCATGAAAGAGGAGACTTTAATGGACAGCAACAGTCGAGAAATAACAGAAAACAAGAGGAGAGATCAGCAGATCCTACAGTTATATAGCATGCATCTTAACCAGTAAGCTACCAGAGCACTTCTAGTTCAGTTTCTCACTGTCAAATACAAACAGTGAAAAAGAGCTCCCATTAATATTAATGTCAACATGCTGCTACTTCAATAAAGACGTAGTGACTTCACCTCTTAAACTCTGCAGCTCCACCACTGACTCCATCTATACAAACTCATGTTGTGCAGCCAAACACAAGTTTAAAAACCCAAAGAGATTTATTTCAGATTCTACTCAAGATCCCAACGTTTACAAAGATAGCTGATATGTCAGGATGGATTTTGGGAGAACAGGAGGAAAAGGATGTTCAATATATCTACAATATTTACATTTAATGGTGTCACCATAATTAAATCACAGCATGTTGTGTTTAAATATTTCAGTCAGTATAAACACTGCACAGCTTCATAAAAGTGTTGGAACAAGTAAATACTGGATTTTATATTTGTAGCTGTCTTAAAGTTTTTGTTTAAATTTAAAGAACAAAATGTAAAGTGAGGGTGAAATTTACTGTAAAAATCAACAGTTTCAGAGGTTCAGAGTGAATAATCCAATGTCACATTTTTCAGTTTTTCTCTAAAATAAGCAGGGTGACTTTGTCATTGTGTTATTGTGGATCATAATAATGTCAGCCTTCTACAGACATCATCCAAATGTCACCACAACATTCAGACACATATTCATGTCAACACCGAGTCTTGAATAATACTATATTCATAATTTAAACACCTGCACTGATCTCTCTCTCTCTCTCTCTCTCTCTCTCTCTCTCTCTCTCTCTCTCTCTCTCTCTCTCCCTCTCTGTCTCGCTGTCAGTGTGTGTGTGTGTGTGTTCTGAAGGATCAATATCAGTAAAAACAGAATGACACAGATGACTGTTTACCAAAAACTATGAACATAAATTTACTTTAATGAACATTAATTTACCTTAACAACTAACAGTGGACATTTTTTACAGTTTCTTTAAGAAATCATCTTTGATAACTACAGACTAAACTGTACAGTAAAAAATAGTTGGTTATATATGTAAATAAATTAGGTTCAGTTGTTAAACATTAAGATCAATAATAGTAACAGATCGTCAGGGAACTTACCGCAGAGAGTTGAGTCTGCAGTCTGGACTCTTCAGAAACTCACACAGAAGCTTCATTACTGAACACTGCAGCTTGTTTCCTCCCAGATTCAGCACTCTCAGATGGGAGGGGTTGCGCTTCACAGCTGAGACCAGAGAAGCACAGCTGATCTCTGACAAACTGCAGTCATTCAACCTGAATAAAGAATAAATGATGTTACTTTAGAAGACAAAGTTCATGCTTGAAATCATTCAGTGTTTCATAATTTGTTCAGAACCGAAGGAAATGAAAGAATTTAAGACTCTGCTCAAGATCCCAACATTTACAAGAATCGTAAATATGTCAGAATGGATTTTGTGAAAAATAGGAGGAATATTATATTGATGATCTACAATATTTATATTTAATGGTGTTGCGATGAAAGAAAATCACAGCATGTTGTGTTTAAATATTTCAGTCAGTATAAACAATGCACAGCTTCATGAAAGTGATGAAACAACTAAATACTGGATATTATCTTTGTTGCTGTTTGAGTTGTTTGGTTTTAAAGGTTCAGAGTGAGACTCCTTTGCCTAAAATGAGCAGAGTGACTTTGTCATTGTGTTATTGTGGATCACCAAATGACAGTGAACTGACCTCAGAGTCTCCAGTTTACAGTTTGGACTCTCCAGTCCAGCAGAGAGAAGCTTCACTCCTGAATCAGACAGCTTGTTTTTACTCAGGTCCAGATATGTCAGATGAGGATTGGACTTCAGAGCTGAGGCCACCACTTCACAGTGAGACTCTGATAGTCCACAGTCAGAAAGTCTGTAATGACACATATATTAAAACATATGTTATCCCATGTTTGTCTCTACAAAGTTTGTTTTTTTTAACAATATCTTTATCGACTTTTTCCAGATACATTGACATTATGCAATATTTGTGACAGGAGAAATACAGAGATTGTCAAAGCCTCTGTCCCAAACCAACCCCTGCCAGTCGTCACCCTCCGCATCTCTCCCCAGCTAATCTATCACTTCTCCCACAAAAGGCAAACAAATTAAAAAACAAAATAAGTAAAACAATTAAAGAAAATAAAGTAAAAATAATAATGTTACACAAATGAGTGAAATAAAATAAAACAAAAAAGGTGGATAATTATAAGAGTGGTAAGGAGTTAAGTACAATAAATTAAAAACAAGTTAATTAATTAATTAAAAAATAAACATAAAATGAAAAATAATAAAAATAATAAATAAAATAATAATAATAATAACAACAAAAATTTAAAAAATCAAAGAGGGGGGGGGGTTAAATTAAAGCGGCGGGTTACAGTACATAGGCAGTAGCAGACAAGACTGTCTCCACAAAGTTAACATGAGACCATCTTATCTTTTTTTAATTTCTAATCTTGATTAGAAAACTGTTTTTATTGTCAACTATTTTTAAATTGACTCCAGATTATTTTTACTCAATTCAATTCAGTATAAAAGTTAAAGTTACCTGCTGCCGTCAGGTTCACATTCAGAGCTGGAAAAAAATTTAGTACTACACCTGCACGTAATTAAATATTAATGTAATTAAATATTTAGATGCTCATTTGAGATGAGTGCATGACGTTTACTTGTTGACATTCCTCTCTGAGAATCTGAAAAACGGGATAATCCAGTGATTACTAGAAATAAATAGAATACCTTTCAAGTCAAGTCAAGTCAAGTCAAGCTTTGTTTAGAAAGCACATTTAAAAACAACTTCAGTTGAACCAAAGCGCTGCACAGTTATTAAAATACAATATAATCACACACAAATATAATAATGAATAAAAACAACAGAGGACTAGTAAGAGCTCAATTTAAAAACTAAAATTAGAATAAAAATAAAAATAAATAAAAATAGTTAAAATAAAAAGTAAGAAGCCAAGGATTCTCGCCTAGCTGGGACTGAACACCAAGGAAAAAAGATGGGTTTTCAGCAGTGTTTTAAAGTGTCCAACAGACTGTGAAGCTCTAACCAGGAAAGGTAGGCTGTTTCACAGCTTTGGGGCCACCATTGAGAAGGCTCTGTCCCCACGAGTAGAGAGTCTAAACCGAAGTACTGCCAGGAGCAGCTGATTTGTTGACCTAAGAGGCTGTACGAGTGCTCAGACATAATATTTCATCTTTAAACAATCATAATAATTTTATATAATTTATATTTGAAGATTAAATCTACTGATCTACACTAATGTATAATGTTAATCACATCTGGACTTACCGAGCCTTTCTGCAGTTCCTCACAGCTGGGATCAGTCTCCGTAGTCCCTCCTTTGATGTGTTGTACTTCTTCAGGTCCAACTCATCCAGAACCTCCTCTGACATCTGCAGCATGTAGGCCAGAGCTGAGCAGTGGATCACAGAGAGTTCCTTCTCTGATCTGTTCTTTGACTTCAGGAACTCTTGGATCTCCTGATGTACTGAGCGGTCGTTCATCTCCATCAGACAGTGGAAGATGTTGATGCTTCTGTCAGGAGAGAAATCCCTACTGTTCATCTCCTTCAGGTTGTTGATGACTCTCTGGATGGTTTCTGGACCGTTCTCTGTCTGACCCAGCAGGCTTCCTAAGAGACTCTGGTTGGACTCCAAAGAGAGGCCATGAAGAAAGCGGACGAACAAGTCCAGGTGGCCATTTTCACTGCTGAGAGATTTCTCCATGGCTCCCTTCAGGAAAACCTCCAGAGATAAGCTATCACTGTTTCTGAAATAAGCAGACATTTTCTTGAGGATAGGCTTTGGTCCTGATTCTCTGACTTTGTTGTCTTCTTTCAGGAAGTTCTTCAGTACCTCTGTGTTCCTGCTGGTGTAACAGTGGTACACGTAGACTGCAGCCAGAAACTCCTGAACACTCAGATGAATAAAGCTGTAGACTGTTTTCTCGATGATCACACTCTCTCTTTTGAGGATCTCTGTACAAAATCCTGATAACACCGAGGCCTCTGTGACATCAAGACCACACTGCTCCAGGTCTTCTTGGTAGAACAGGATGTTTCTTTTCTCCAGTTGTTCAAACGCCAGCTTCCCCAGCTTCAGAAGAAGTTTCCTGTCAGCCTCCGTCAGCTCCTGTGGACTCGTCTCATGTTCCTCATCATACTTGTTCTTCTTCCTCTTTGTCTGAACCAGCAGGAAGTGTGAGTACAGGTCAGTCAGGGTCTTGGGCAGCTCTCTTCTCTGGTCTGTAGTCGACATGTGATCCAGAACTGTAGCAGTGATCCAGCAGAAGACTGGGATGTGACACATGATGTGGAGGCTCCTGGATGTCTTGATGTGTGAGATGATTCTGCTGGACTGCGCTTCATCACTGAATCTCCTCCTGAAGTACTCCTCCTTCTGGGCGTCAGTGAAGCCTCGTACTTCTGTTACCCTGCTAACACATGAATGAGGGATCTGATTGGCTGCTGCAGGTCGGGAAGTTATCCAGATGAGAGCCGATGGAAGCAGCTTCCCCTTGATGAGGTTTGTCAACAGCATGCTGACTGATGACTTCTGTGTGACATCAGACACGACCTCACTGTTGTTGAAATCCAGTGAAAGTCTGCTTTCATCCAGACCGTCAAAGATGAACAAAACTTTACAGACAGCGAGCGTCTCTGCTGTGAGCTTCTGTAATGTTGGATAGAAAACTTGGATCAGCATGAGCAGACTGTACTGCTCATCTTTGATAAAGTTCAGCGCCCTGAACGAAAACAGAATCAGCAGACGGATATCTTGGTTTTTGGAGCGCTGTGCCCAGTCCAGAGTGAACTTCTGCACTATGAAGGTTTTTCCAACACCAGCGACACCGTTCATCAGAACGACTCTGATGTGTTTCTGTTGTTCAGGTGAGACTTTAAAGATGTTGTGACACTTGATTGGAGCATCATGGAAGGTCTTCATCTTGGAAGCTAGTTCAAGCTGCCTCACCTCATGTTGGGTATTAACCTCTTCACTCAGTCCCTCTATGATGTGGACCTCAGTGAAGATGCTGATGAGGAGGATTTCAATTCCTTCTTCATCAGTCACATGTTCACATCTGCTGCTCAGATTGATCTGATGTTCATCTAAAACCTCCTGCAGACCACTTTCTGCTGAAAGAGAAGAAGAAAAAGTGTGAATAAAATAAAATATGACTCACTGTGTTAATGTTCAGTAGGATAGAGGAGGTAGATTCCTGTCCAGTTTTCAGAGATGATGACATCAGCAGGCAGATCTTCAGTCTTACTTTGTACAGTGCTGGTCTGACTGTCTGTCTGCAGTCCAGGTCTGGTTCTGGATCTTTCTGCACTCTGGGGACAGGAGGAGTCTCCTGATGAAGCAGACTGGTCCCAGTATGAGGTGATGCACTGTCTGCAGAACCAGTGTCCACAACTGGTAGAAACTGGATCCTTCAGGATGTCCTGACACAAAGAACAGCAGGACAGCTGCTCCTTCACAGACACAGCCCTCCTCTTCCGCTCTCTGTGGACATGAACACATTCTTTATTATTATTATTCAAATATTTTTATTGCATTCATCATCTTGTGCAGGCACAGAACATTTATCATTAAAGTAATCAATAAATGGCTGCCATACTTCGTAGAATTTCTGAGTACAGCCTTGAGAGGAATACCTCACTTTCTCCAGCTTCAAATGTGAGAGTACTTCCTCAAGCCAGCGTTTATGTGTTGGAGCATTAGGGCTTTTCCAATGAACAAGAATTAATTTCCTGGCAAGAAGTGTGACAAAAGCAACCATACATGCTTGATTTGCTGAGAGTGTGATCCCTTCCGGTAAGGCACCAAATATCGCCATAATTGGGTTGGGGCTGATCCTTTTCTTACAAACATAGGAGATGTCATCAAAGATAGATAGCCAGAAGGAGCTCAACGCCGGGCACAACCAAAACATGTGGCCAAGGGTGGCCTCCCCCTGGCGACATCGTTCACATCTTGGATCTACATTGGCATATAGCTTAGCCAGTCTGCTCCGGGAAAAGTGAAGTCTATGAAATATCTTTAACTGAATTAAACCATGTCTGATACAGATAGATGATGCATTCACTTGACTTATTGCCAGTTGCCAGGTCATATCTGGTATCTGCAGATTAAGATCCTCCTCCCATTTGATCTTTATATGGTGAAGGGAAGGAGCAGCTACATTTTGGATTGTGCCATACATAAATGAAACAAAGCCTTTTGTTTGTGGATCCCTGCTAACACAATCATGGATCCAATCTTCCGCTACGGCTACTAAGGAAGGTGAAAAACATGTCTTAGTGTAGTTTCAAATCTGCAGATATCTGGAGAAATGGGTGTTTGGAATGCCAAAACATACCTTTAGATAGTCATATGAAAAATCTTTAAAGAAATCCTTTACACAAATGAGACCTCTACTTCTCCACAACTTAAATTAAATAGAAGTGGTTTCTTATGTCCAAAATGTACTCTGAATTGTGACCAGATTCGGAGGGAGTTCCCAATTATTGGATTATTCGTGTGATAGCACTTGCTAATCGGCATCGGAGGACACGCCAAGGCAGCCAGTGAGTTGGGAGAGCTAGAATGTTGTTCCATAAGTAACCATACTGGTGCCTCATGTTCAGGGATATTAGATGTCCAATATGAAAGGGTGTGAAGGTTAGCTGCCCAGTAATAGTGCATTAGGTTTGGTAATGCTAAACTCGCATTTTCCTTGGGCCTCTCTAGAAAAGTTCGCCTAATTCGTGGCACAGTTGTGTTCCATATAAAGGTGGATATGTATTTATTAATTTCAGTAAAGAATGCTTTAGGAATAAATGTAGGGATTGTCTGAAAAAAGAAATAAGAATCGTGGCATTATAGCTATTTTTATGGAGTTAATTCTTCCTGCCAACGATAATGGAAGGGACGACCATCTTGTCAAGTCTTGTTTAGTTCTGTCCAGTTCCATTTTAAAGTTATTTTTAAAAAGATCCTTGAATCTCTCAATAACATGTACACCTAAGTATTTAAAGGAATCGTATGTAATCTTAAAGGGGAACATATCAAGGGCCTCTTCTTTGCAGCCACACTTATAGGAAAAATTAGGCTCTTTGAAAAGTTTATTTTGTAACCAGAAATTACTCCAAATTTATTGATAAGGTCTAATGACACAGGTATAGATGTATCTGGGTGTGAAAGGTACAAAAGGAGATCATCACAGTATAATGAGAGTTTATGGTTGAGGCCGCATCGGTCTATGCCCAATACGCTAGTATTTTCCCTCAAGGAGACAGCCAGAGGCTCAACAGCAATATTGAACAATAGGGGCGACAGGGGACACCCTTGTGTTGTACCTCTGAAAATCAGAAAATAGTCTGATATAAGGTTATTTGTGCGTACAGAAGCCTGTGGATTAGAATACAAAAGATTTACACATTCTTTATGACACATGACATTAGTGGAGACCAACCGACAGCTCTTTCATTGGATGTGTCATGAGTGTGTATGTAGCCTATGTGTACATCTTTAGCTGTTATATGTATTTTATGTGTATCTATTATCTGTAAGGGCAGCTACTACTATACACTATGCACTTTGAGTCCATGACAAATTTCCCCTAGGGGACAATAAAGTATATTCTATTCTATCCTCTTGTGACCTCTCTATTTTAACATCAGTTAATCCTTCCTGTTCCTGTTCGAGGAGAAACAGGTAGGTACACTTTTATTTGCTCCTCCCCACTTTTTCTTTACAGGAAATTGTGTGTGTGTGTGTGTGTGTGTGTGTGTGTGTGTGTGTGTGTGTGGTAACAGTAGAAACAGTAGAATCAGTAGAAACAGTCTCTTACTTTGTGTCTGAGGGTCCAGGTTCATTACTGAAGCGTAGAGGTTCATCTTTAGACCGGTCACTCTTCATAGACAGACAGCTAGATATTACAGAATCTGCTCCGTCCTCCTCTTCCTCTGAAACCTTCATCTTCTGGAGTCTGAGAGGTAAACCAGTAATACTGGAGACACACACACACACACACACACACACACACACACACACACACACACACACACACACACAGTATAATGAACTTAGTCCTGACTCTCAACTAAGTAGTAATAATAATAATACTAATAATAATAATAATAATAATAATAATAACAATAATATCTTGATTTATAAAACATTAACATTAAAAACAATAGCAAGTGATAATAAATTAAGCATAAACATAAACACGTGCACACATATAGGCACATACAATGATAACACTCTTTATAAAAACATTTAAATTCTCAATGAAAGGAATATCAGGGAAAGCAGCTGAACCAACAGCTGATTGTTTTCTAGTAGCATTTAAAGGCAGAGACAGAGTCAGCTGACCTGATGCTCAATGGAAGAATACTCCAGAGTCGAGGAGCCAGAACTGCAAAGTTTTGATCAACCTTTAATATCTGTGCCCTTTGTTTTGAAACTGGACTCTAGAGTACTATCTCTTCTTATTATTTTACATTATTAATTTACATTAGTTTACATGACTTTAACTACAACTATGTGTGTTTTCTGTCCATCACAAAGATAAACTTTGACTCTGGTTTAAATCCATGTGTGTGTGTGTGTGTGTGTGTGTGTGTGTGTGTGTGTGTGTGTGAATGCTTTCTGTACCTGTTTGACAAGTAAACAGAATGTTTCTACCTCTTTGCTCCTCCCTCCATCTCCTTACTTGAAGTGATTTTTTATCTTCAAATGGAAATAATCCACAGCCAAGTCAAACTACAGCTCCTCGACTACAAGAGTTGTTTTTCTCAAAGAATGAGCTACAGAGCTTTGCTAAACACATCAGCTGCCATTTAATATTTAGATGGTTTTACCTACTCCAGAAGATCTTCAGACAATCACTAATAACTGATGAAGATGGTTTGATAGAGTTTGGGTTGTCAGTTAGTGGTGTTTGATTTTAAATGTCATTTCAACACTGAATCATCTTCAGGTCAGTTTACAGTAGAAACAGTCTCTTACTTTGTGTCTGAGGGTCCAGGTTCATTACTGAAGCGTAGAGGTTCATCTTTAGACCGGTTACTCTTCATAGACAGACAACTGGATATTAGAGACTCTGCTCTGTCCTCGTCTTCCTCTGAATCATTCATCTTCTGGAGTCTGAGAGGTAAACCAGTAACACTGGAGACACACACACACACACACACACACACACACACACACACACACACACAGTATAATGAACTTATTCCTGACTCTCAACTAAGTAGTAATAATAATAATAATAATAATAATATAAATAATAATAATGATATCTTGATTTATAAAACATTAACATTAACACAAAAAAATAGCAAGTGATAATAAATTAAACATAAACATAAATGCATGCACACATATAAGCACATACAATGATAACACTCTTTATAAAAACATTTAAATTCTCAATGAAAGGAATATCAGAGAAAGCAGCTGAACCAACAGCTGATTTTCTAGTAGCATTTAAAGGCAGAGACAGAGTCAGCTGACCTGATGCTCAATGGAAGAATACTCCAGAGTCGTGGAGCCTGAACTGCAACGTATTGATTTCCCTTTATTTTTAAACTGGACTCTAGAGTAATATCTCTTCTTCTTATTTTACATTATTAATTTACATTAGTTTACATGTCTTTAATTACAACCATGTGTGTTTTCTGTCCATCACAAAGATAAACTTTGACTCTGGTTTAAATCCAACAAACAGACTTCAGATAAACATCTGTGTTGTTCTTAACTGTGACTTCTCTCTATTTTAACAGAACCAGTGAGTCACGTTACATCACTGTGAGGACGCACAAACCAGGAAAAGATAAAAAGAAACAACATTTGAAGAAGTCAACACTGCGATTTCATACTTTTCTGATACAATTTAATCAATTTAACATTTTCTTTAGAGTTACATTAACACTCACCTGCCTCAGACTTGCTGTTTTCCTCCTTCTGCTCTGCCGACTTTAATGGAGTGAGTGCTTGATCTACCTCTCAGAGGAGAAAACCGGTCGGTACACTTCTTCTTAACTGGAATTCATGTGTGCGTGTGAAAGTGTGGGTGTTTGCATTCCTGTCACTTTTCATGCACTTGATCCTTATGCTAAACACTGAATCTAAGTCAAGATCAAGGACCAGGTGAAGGGACATTGATGTGCTGTTCATGTTGTTTGTAGAGTTGTACTGCCCCATCATGAGCTGAGCTGAACAGATAATCAGGACTTCAAATCACCTAAAAGATGAAGCAAAACAAATGAGAAGAATATCAATCAGGAAATTCAGTTCCAAACTCTTTTCATTTGTGACGCCCTTTTAAAAGCTTACAACCATGTCAACTATGAGAGGAGCTATGAGGAACTCAGGAGGAGGAGATTGAGGAGATTTGGAAAAAAAAAGTTCCAACCAAAAGAATCCAACCAGAAGAAGATTGTAATGACAGAATGATAAGAAATGTATCTCATCAGTCTCTGACCTTCAGTACATGCCAGGAGAGACTTTGTCATCAAGGGTTTGTGGTTTGTTGTAGAAGCTGCTTTCCATCATGTAAAGAAGCCCATAATCTCATGAAAACCTGAAGTTTACTGTCTGACTTTACTTTTAGCTGCCACAAATGACACCATGACATTTATTTAGTTGGGAACATTTTCACACAGGAAGCAGAGATCAGAAAGTCCTACATTGTGCTTTTGAATATAAGGCAGTATAACAATTTTAAAACATCTTTGAGATTATTACTTTAAAGTCCTGAATTTGACAAATCTGAATCTGAAATGTAAAAAATAAGTTAAATTAATTTGCTGCAGTAAAAAGTTCGGGTTAGGATTAGTATTAAAATGTGTGTACTCAGGTGAAGTACAAATACCTGATGATTGTATTAAAGTACAGTATTTGAGTAAATGGACCAGTGAAAATGAAGAAAATAACGTTTATCCAGCTGCTACACTTTTAAAACCTTAAAGGTCCTTAAGGGGAAATATAAAATGTCAAAGCTTCCTGTTTCAAAGTTGATAATAGTAGATTTATTAGAACTTTGTCAATTTTAGAGGTTTGAATAATTGTCTAAATATGAATAATGAATATTGAATGTACATAAATATTTATATACAATCACAGGTTTGAACCCAGCTTGTCTCCCTGTGAGACAAAAACACACTGTTGTATGTTTGAGTCTCAGCTCATTGTTGATGCAGCAGCACCACCTGCTGTCCAAACCAACAAACTACCTGCTGCTGTCCACAAGAAAACATGACAACCACAATCAATATTTCATTCACTAACACATGAAATATATCAAGGTTAGAGGTGCTAACACAAGGTAAATTACTAATCAGGGATGAAGTAATACATGATTAATTATTATAACTAGTTCCTGAATGAGTGAATGCAGGAATATGCATTCACCAAGCTTGGAACACCACACTAATACTGAGTAGGACCTCCTTTTGCCCCCCAAACAACCTCAGTTCTTGGTTGTGCAACTGCTTCTTTTAAGCTCAACCTTAGCAGACTTAAGATACCACTCGACAATCCTTCTCTCTGGGTTCAAGACGTTTATTGATCTGCGCAGCACTGTTGAATAATACAAAAAAAACACATCAACGTGGCCAATGGTGACAGTCTGTAGTACAGCTCCTTGCCCACAGCTCAACAGTAACCGGGACAAACTGATGTTGCCGTTAGTAAATATTTCACAATGTGATCGTATATATTTCTTAAAATTATTACAGCAAAACAAAACACTTTTACACATATACACTATTTACAAATTGCCATGAACCCAGTTTGTTGTTTTGTTTTTATAAGAACCAAGTACTTTAGCACTAATTTATGGGTTTTTAAAAAAGCACTGTTCAGTTGGTACACTTTGATTTAATGATTTTCTGTTGCCGAGTTAGCACAACAGCTCATGTTCAGAGACTTAAGTGAAGACGACAAAATCCAGATCCAGACTCCGGTCCAGATGGATCATCAGGATCCAGCTGATCCTCTCTCAGCACTCCTGTATGTTCACTCTCACTCTGACAGAGATCATCGGTATCTGATGAGAAAAGAAGAAACAACATAGGTGATAAATGAGTGTTTAGTGAGACTCACTTCATCAGCTGTCACTCAGTGATGCAGCACATCCAGTATAAAGAGCAGCAGGGACTTCAGTCCTGTTCAGACCAGAAGTGGAACAGCTGTGCAGCGTAGCTTGCTTCCTTTCAGCTCTCATGTTAACGTGTTGGAGTGAACACACTAAGCTCCAAGCTCACATAACTGCACACACTTTTACTATCAAGTGTGTTTCCTCTGCAGATTAAGTACACAGAGGAAATGAAGTGCTGAGAGTCATGAACACATCATTACTGCAGAAACAGAGACATTCACTCACTCAGTTTACTGATGGATTTACTGCTGATACATGTCAACTCTTATCAAAGTTTAAAGCTACAAAGTCTCTGTGGGATTTGAAGATGTTCCCTGATGTTAAATCATCACATGACAATCAGTCAGAGCTCTCAGATAAACAGCTGCTGTGATTCCTGGACTTCAGCAGAGGTTCTGGTCTGTATAAAGACCACATGGTTACTAAACGTAATGATGCTAATGTGAAATCACTGATTTGCAGGTTGCAGTCAGACTGATCTTAGAGCTCTGACAAAGATGAACTGATCAATTGTTTCGTGTTGAAATGAGAGAACAAACACTTTGAGATCAGATTTGATGGTGTGGCAGTTTGATGATGAGGATCACTGTCTCTATACATCTTGTAAGGCTGTCAGCTGTAATCCATCTTTATTTGCAGACATCAAAACAGCAACAACAGTCGTCTTCACATCAACTCAAACACATGATCACAACAAGCTTCTGGCTCATCTGATTGGCTGACTAACCCTAACTCTCTCTCTCTCTCTCTCTCTCTCTCTCTCTCTCTCTCTCTCTCTCTCTCTCTCTCTCTCTCTCTCTCTCTCTCTCTTTCACTCTCTGTCACTCTCCAATCCTGAAGCCTGTCACAATTCTCCTCTCACAGCTTCACTGAGGAAAGCAGCACTGAGAAGGTTGGAGGTTCACCAGGAAATACTGGATCTTTGCTTTGATACTGACTGTGTTTAATACAAAACTGCTGAAACCAGCACAGACTGACTCCAACTCTCTACTGACCTCAGAGTCTCCAGTCTCCAGTCTGGACTCTCTTCAAGATCACGCAGGAGCATCACATCTGACAAGTGCAGGTTGTTTCCTCTCAGATCCAGCTCTCTCAGATGGGAGGGGTTGCACTTCACAGCTGAGACCAGAGAAGCACAGTTGATCTCTGACAACCTGCAGTCCTCCAATCTGAATAAAGAATAAATGATGTTACTTTAGAGGACAAAGTTCATGCTTGAAATCATTCAGTGTTTCATAATCTGTTCAGAGCTGAAGAACGTTTAAATGTAGAAGTATAGAAAATGGAAACTCCAAACAGCTGAACCCAACAGGATGCAGGTTAAAAACTGTCAAATACAAACAGTGAAAAAGAGCTCTCATTAATATTAATGATAACATGCTGCTACTTCAATAAAGACGTAGTGACTTCACTTCTTAAACTCTGCAGCTCCACCACTGACTCCATCTATACAAACTCATGTTGTGCAGCCAAACACTAAAATCCACAGAGATTTATGTCGGATTCCACTCAAGATCCCAATGCTTACAAAGATGTCAGCTTTTCTCTAAAATGAGCAGAGTGACTTTGTCATTGTGTTATTGTGGATCATCATAATGTCAGCCTTCTACAGACATCATCCAAATGTCACCACAACATTCAGACACATATTCATGTCAACACTGAGTCATAAATAATACTATATTCATACTTTAAACACCTACATTGATCTCTCTCTCTCTCTGTGTGTGTGTGTGTGTGTGTGTGTGTGTGTGTGTGTGTGTGTCATTATACATTTAAATTAAAAAATATGTTTCTCCATCTGCAAGTGCAGTTTGTCAGTTTAAAACAGATATTAGTTGAGAGGATGTTCTGTATACAGATATAATTCTTTAACAAAAATATAAACATTAATTTACTTTAACAACTAACAGTTGACATTTTCTACAAGAATCAGTCATTTTTTATAACTACAGACTAAAGTGTACAATAGAAAATAGGTATTAAGAACAGAAAAACTTCATGGATGTAAGCTTTTTATACACACATATAAATAAGATTCAGATGTTAAAAATTAAGATCAACAATAGTAACAGACTGTCAGTGAACTGACCTCAGACGCTCCAGTCTGCAGTCTGGACTCTTCAGAAAATCCCACAGCGGTGTCATGTCTGAATCCTGCAGCTTGTTTTCACTCAGATCCAGCACTTTAAGATGGGAGGGGTTGCACTTCAGAGCTGAGGCCAGATCAGCACAGCTGATCTCTGACAAACTGCAGTCCCTCAATCTAAATAAAGAATAAATCATGTCATTTTAGAAAACAATGTTCATGCTTGAAATCATTCAGTGAGTCAGGTACCGGCAATGCACAGTGGTGACAGGTGCCTGCAGCACATCAGATATGTTTGCTTTTTTGTATGTAATTTGCCTTGATGTGCCCTTGTTTGTTTCAATTCAAACAACTGCTATAGATCTGTAACTGCTGGGAGTCGGAACAATTGGACACAATCAAGATTAATTTAACAGTGATCTTGTACGCAACATGCTTTGCCATTTACCTGCTTTTGTTTCCGAGTCAAACACTAACTTTAAACGCAGCAAAGAGGCTTCAGCAGACCGCCCCGGCCAGTGGCATTATCCGCTACAGTTGTAATCAACTCTGGGATTGGAGGGAGCGCCATTACGGCATCAACATTACACTTGATTTGGTGGAGGACTGCAGTGGGAAAGGGAAATCACTGGGAAGGAGGCGGAGAGGCCAGCATGTAGGAGTATGACGCAGGGTTAGTGCACATGGCAGCAGGCCACCAACAGTGATTCTAGCAAACACCCCCTATCTCCCCAAGCAGCTCACAGAGCTCCAGACTGCTGTGAGGTACCTTTCGGAGTACAGGGAGTGCTGCTTTGCTTCACTGAAACATGGTTCAAGGCTCTAAAATCATATCTCCTCTCTCCTCGAGTCGTTTCCTTGCATCTCTCTAAGAATCCACGGTGGGCAGGACTAAGACGCAAGGACAGAGACAGACATGGAGAGGGGCAAGGGAAACAGTAGGAAAAAACAGAAAAAACAGTGACACTTTCTCCAAAGTGTCACATGAAGCGAAATCTTCACACTTTGAATCACAGGGGTTAGTGACCCAATAAGGCTGGATTGTGATTCACAGGTAATGGGCAAAAAAATGGGTAGAGGAATTTACACATATGTAAAATCAGCATTGGTGTAGCAAATACACACTCAGGGATGCTTATTGTTCAGAGGACATTAGGCTCTTATCCCTGCCATTTAGGCCTTTCTACCCACCCAGGGAGTTTGGACAACTGTTTGCCTAACTTCTTTCAATATGTTAATTGTCCCACAAGAGGTAAAAAGACACTTGATCTGTGTTTTGGTAGCATTAAGGATACTTGCTCAAATCAATCAATCTCCTCAATCTACTCAAACCATAATGTGGTCCACCTGGTCCCTCGATATAGCCTGAACTAAGGACTATTACGAAGTGGAGTGAGGACATATTGGAGTGCCTTAAAGGTTGCTTTGACATTACAACATGGGACACCTTTATTGACACTTGCAGCCACTTGGATGAGTTCAACTCTGTGGTAACAGACTATATACAATTCTTTACAATTTTTAATCCCAGTAAAGACCAGGAGGATTTTTCCAAATGATAAACGATTGGTTTATCACAGGCAGCTGGGCCTGACGGGATCAGTGGTAGGGTTCTGAAGGAGTGTAGGGAGACACTTAGTCATGTGTTTAGAGCTTCAGCTTTTTCAAATGTCAATTGACACAGAATATATCCCTAGAGCATGGAAAATTTCACTCATAGTGCCAGTATGTCTATTTTAAATGACTATCAACCCATTGCCTTAACATCAATGAAAAGTCTTGAGCGAATTATTTTACACCAGGTTCTGAGGGAGGTGCAACATGAACTTGACCCCTTACAATTTGCATATAGGCCTGGGAGGAGTACAGAGGATGCACTTTTGTATAATGCTGCATAATATTTATTCCCACCTTGATTGGCCCAAACAATATGCTTGGGTGCTTTTCGTCGATTTTTCATCAGCATTTAATCAGACCCCATATTATGATGGAGAGGTTGCTAAAGTTAGGAGTGACTGGTGGCATTTTCTGATGGGTTTAGTCCTTTCTTACTGTCACACTATACTGTGTCAGAGTAAATGGGTGAGTGTTTTCTCCCATCACCACTAACACGGGCACCCTCAAGGGAGCACTGTTAACCCAGTTTTATTTACACTCTATACAAACGAATGTAGAAGCAACACATCTGATCACATTTCTATTTTATATATGTACATAAATTAGGTTCAGTTGTTAAAAATTAACATCAACAATAGTAAAAGACTGTCAGTGAACTGACCCCAGAGTCCCCAGTCCACAGTCTGGACTCTTCAGAAAATCACATAGCCGTTTCAATCCTGAATCCTGCAGCTTGTTTTTACTCAGATCCAGATCTCTCAGATGGGATGGGTTGCACTTCAGAGCTGAGCCCAGAGAAGCACAGCTGGTCTCTGACAAACTGCAGTCCATCAACCTGAATAAAGAATAAATCATATCACTTTTGAAGACAAAGTTCATGCTTGAAATCATTCAGTGTTTCATTATCTGTTCAGATCTGAAGAAGGTTTACTGACTCGACTATACAAACTCATGTTGTGCAGCCAAATACAAGTAAAAAGAAATTCTATAAAGTTATGTCGGAGTCCACTCAAGATCCCAACGTTTACAAAGATAGCAAATATGTCAGGATGAATTTTGGGAAAATAGGAGAAAAATGATGTTCAGTATATCTACAATATTTACATTTAATGGTGTCACCATAAAAAAAAAATCACAGCATCTTTGTCACGACCATGGCCGTGTCACTGTTTTTTCCTACTGTTTCCCTTGACCCTTTCCATGTCTGTCTCTGTCCATCCATCCATCCATCCATCTTATTCCGCTTATCCGGGGTCGGGTCGCGGGGGCAGCCCAGACTTCCCTCTCCCCAGCCACTTCGTCCAGCTCTTCCCGGGGGATCCCGAGGCGTTCCCAGGCCAGCCGAGAGACATAGTCTCTCCAGCGTGTCCTGGGTCTTCCTCGGGGTCTCCTACCGGTGGGACGTGCCCTGAACACCTCACCAGGGAGGCGTCCGGGAGGCATCCTGATGAGATGCCCGAACCACCTCATCTGGCTCCTCTCGACGCGGAGGAGCAGCGGGTCTACTCCGAGCTCCCTCCGGATAACTAAGTTTCTCACCCTATTTCTAAGGGAGAGCCCAGCCAGCCTACGGAGGAAGCTCATTTCGGCCGCTTGTACCCGCGATCTTGTTCTTTCGGTCACTACCCAAAGCTCATGACCATAGGTGAGGGTAGGAACGAAGATCGACTGGTAAATCGAGAGCTTCGCCTTTCGGCTCAGCTCTCTCTTCACCACGACGGATCCGTGCAGAGTCCGCATTACCGTGCGTCTTAGTCCTGCCCACCATGGATGCATGGAGAGATGCAAGGAAACAACTCAAGGAGAGAGGAGATATGATTTTAGAGAAATGAGACATCCTTTCCCCAAAAGTGTCACGTGAAGTGACATTGGTTTCTGATGACGGCAGCAGCTGATCAGTTGTCAGTCAACTTTGACAGCTGTAGTAACCTTTGTTTCACCACAACATTCAGACATATATTCATGTCAATACTGAGTCATAAAGTCTTTAGTTAGAGGATCAATATAAACTCAGAAACCTTGGACTAAAAACCAGTTCATTATTTATAACATGTCCTCCTTCTTCCTGTATTTGGTAGTTTAGTAGGTGTGTGTAATTTAAACATGTTATTGGTGGCAGTAATCATTCCTACTGTCCATACTGACTGTGAAGTGGTCTCTTCCTGACACAGCTACACTGCAGGAAATTACTTCATAAGTTCATTTGAAGCTAATATGAGGCATTAACATTCTGGTAGACAGATTATTTCATACAAAATTCCCTCTTTGAGTTTTTGAGGAAACGCTGACGAAAGACAAATATGTTTGCTTGATACATGTAACTTGGACTGCTGAAGTCTCATATTAGTTTAAACTTTGGAAACAATTTTTACACAGAACAAGATCGTAGATTTTCAATTTCCTGAGAGAACTTAATTTCTACAGATTTGTGCTCAGCAAATCCAGAAAATGTATGAAACAAACATTTGAAACTTAAGTGAAAGATTTGAATTGAATATATAGAAAAAACTACCACAGCTACAGTCGGTGAACTGACCTCAGAGTCTCCAGTCTACAGTTTGGACTCTCCAGTCCAACAGAGAGAAGCTTCACTCCTGAATATAACAGCTTGTTGTAGTTCAGGTCCAGATCTGTCAGATGGGAGGGGACGGACTTCAGAGCTGAGGCCACAACTTCACAGTGAGACTCTGAGAGTCCACAGCGAGAGAGTCTGTCATGACACACAAATTACAATATATGTTATCATGATGATATCTTAACCAGTCGACTACCAGAACACTCCCAGTACAGCTGATCATGTCTAACTGTGCTTGAATTAAACCATAATTCTCATCACTCATAACTGCAAACGTTCAATCTTAGCTTTACTTTAATCTTACAGATGAAAGAGAGAAAATGGAGTTCCGTTGACGCTTCAATAATCTGTGAGATCTGATCCCATGTCTGTCTCCACAATAATAGCAAGAGACCGTCTTGTTCAACTGAGTGAACAGTTAAAGAGAAAAATAATCTCTCTTTGCTACCTGCTGCTGTCAGGTTCACATCCACAGGCGGGAAAATATAGTGACCAAATATAACTGACATGTTATTTCAGCTATAAAAAAGTAGAGCACTATTTTAACAATCATAAGAGATGTACATTATTTATATTTGAAGATTAAATCTACTGATCTACTTATCACATCTGGACTTACTGAGCCTTTCTGCAGTATCTCACAGCTGGGATCAGTCTCCGTCGTCCCTCCTTTGATGTGTTGTACTTCTTTAGGTTCAGCTCATCCAGAACCTCCTCTGACATCTGCAGCATGTAGGCCAGAGCTGAACAGTGGATCTCAGAGAGTTTCTTGCCTGATCTGTTCTCTGACTTCAGGAACTCTTGGATCTCCTGATGTACTGAGCGGTCCTTCATCTCCATCAGGCAGTGGAAGATGTTGATGATTCTGTCAGGAGAGATATCCTCACTCTTCATCTTCTTCAGGTTGTTGATGACTCTCTGGATGGTTTCTGGACTGTTCTTTGTTCGACCCAGCAGGCCTCTTAAGAGTTTCTGGTTTGACCTCAGAGAGAGGCCATGGAGGAAGCGGACGAACAGGTCCATGTGGCCATTTCTACTTCTAAGAGATGTTTCCATGGCTCCCTTCAGGAAGTGATCCAGAGATGAGTCATTGTTTCTGAAATGAGCCGTCGTTTTCTTGAGGACACATTTTAGTTCTGATTCTCTGTGTTTGTAGTCTTCTCCCAGGAAGTTCTTCAGTACCTCTGTGTTGCTGTTGGTGTAACAGTGGTACATGTAGACTGCAGCCAGAAACTCCTGAACGCTCAGATGAATAAAGCTGTAGACTGTTTTCTTGAAGATCACACTCTCTCTTTTGAGGATCTCTGTACAAAATCCCGATAACACTGAGGCCTCTGTGACATCAAGACCACACTGCTCCAGGTCTTCTTGGTAGAACAGGATGTTTCCTTTCTCCAGTTGTTCAAAAGCCAGCTTCCCCAGCTTCAGAAGAAGTTCTCTGTCAGCCTTAGTGAGCTCATGTGGACTCGTCTCATGTCCTTCATCATACTTGTTCTTCTTCCTCTTTGTCTGAACCAGCAGGAAGTGTGAGTACATGTCAGTCAGGGTCTTGGGCAGCTCTCCTCTCTGGTCTGTAGTCAACATGTGGTCCAGAACTGTAGCAGTGATCCAGCAGAAGACTGGGATGTGACACATGATGTGGAGGCTCCTGGATGTCTTGATGTGTGAGATGATTCTGCTGGACTGCGCTTCATCACTGAATCTCCTCCTGAAGTACTCCTCCTTCTGGGCGTCAGTGAAGCCTCGTACTTCTGTTACCCTGCTAACACATGAATGAGGGATCTGATTGGCTGCTGCAGGTCGGGAAGTTACCCAAACGAGAGCCGAGGGAAGCAATTTCCCCTTGATGAGGTTTGTCAACAGCACGCTGACTGATGACTTCTGTGTGACATCAGACACGACCTCACTGTTTTTGAAATCCAGTGAAAGTCTGCTTTCATCCAGGCCATCAAAGATGAACAAAACTTTACAGACAGCGAGCTTCTCTGCTGTGAGCTTCTGTAATGTTGGATGGAAAACATGGATCAGCATGAGCAGACTGTATGTCTTATCTTTGATAAAGTTCAGTACCCTAAACGAAAGCAGAATCAGCAGACGGATATCTTGGTTTTCTGAGCCCTGTGCCCAGTCCAGAGTGAACTTCTGCACTGTGAAGGTTTTTCCAACACCAGCGACGCCGCTCATCATAACGACTCTGATGTGTTTCTGTTGACCAGGTAAGACTTTAAAGATGTCCTGACACTTGATGGGAGCGTCATGGAAGGTCTTCATCTTGGAAGCTAGTTCAAGCTGCCTCACTTCATGTTGGGTATTAACCTCTTCACTCAGTCCCTCTATGATGTGGACCTCAGTGTAGATGCTGTTGAGGAGGATTTCATTTCCTGCTTCATCTGTCACACGTTCACATCTGCTGCTCAGACTGATCTGATGTTCATCTAAAACCTCCTGCAGACCACTTTCTGCTGAAAGAGAAGAAGAAAATGTGTCTTACTGTTACTGTTAATGTTAAGCATGATAGAGGAGGTAGATTCCTGTCCTGTTTTCAGAGATGATGACATCAGCAGACAGATCTTCAGTCTTACTTTGTACAGTGCTGGTCTGACTGTCTGTCTGCAGTCCAGGTCTGGTTCTGGATCTTTCTGCACACTGGGGACAAGAGGAGTCTCCTGATGAAGCAGACTGGTCCCAGTATGAGGTGATGCACTGTCTGCAGAACCAGTGTCCACAGCTGGTAGAGACTGGATCCTTCAGGACGTCCTGACACAAAGAACAGCAGGACAGCTGCTCCTCCACAGAAACAGCCCTCCTCTTCCTCTCTCTGTGGACATGAACACATTATTTAAGACACATGACATTAGGGGAGGTCAATCAACAGCTCATAAGTTGCAGTTCCTTCTCCACATAAACAGTCCAGACTGTCAGTATTTGGACAATTACACATTTCTATGTTCTTCATGCTCTGGGCTTCAGCACATTCAATTTGAAATAAAATAATATATACTACAGTTGCAATGCGTGCTTTAAAATAGTAGGTTCAAAAAGACACACAATATGTTTTGTTAAGTCCACGTAAACATGACTTTTATTTGTTAATAAGAAAACTCCATAGGGCTCTTTTAAGCTATTCCGATCCATTAAAGTTCAAGAAAAAATAACCAAGAGGCAACTGAGAAAAACACAAAAGTCATTTTGTGAAAAATAACAGACTACTGCTCTTTGTGTTGTGTTGTGCTTCTGAAAATAAACACAGCACAAAAATTAAGGAAATTTGTGTTTGGTAGAGTATTTAATTGTTGTAACAATGCTTCTTGACAATAAATCTAATGGTTGTTTCATTATTTTTTTCCATTGTGTTTCCTTCATATCTACATGACAAACTTAATTAAACTGTGTAATCATCTTCAAGTCAGTTAACAGTAGAAACAGTCTCTTACTTTGTGTCTGAGGGTCCAGGTTCATTACTGAAGTCTGGATTATGACCTTTAGACCAGTCACTCTTCATAGACAGACAGCTGGATATTAGAGACTCTGCTCCATCCTCCTCTTCCTCTGAAACCTTCATCTTCTGGAGTCTGAGAGGTAAACCAGTAACACTGGAGACACACACACACACACACAGTATAATAAATCCAGTCCTGCCTCTCATGTTACTTACTGTATCTTCTCATTAGTTTACATGACTTTAACTACAACTACAACTTTTACCCTTTTGTCTATTACAAAGATAAACTTTGACTCTGGTTTAAATTCAACAAAATGGTTTAAATTCTGTGTTGTTCTTAACTGTGACTTCTATTTTAACAGAACCAGTGAGTCACGTTACATTGTTGTGAGGACGCAGAAACCAGAAAAAGAAAGAAGGAAATGTTTGAATACATCAACATTGTGATTTCATACTTTTCTGACAAAGTTTAATTTAACATGACTATTCAATGGAAAATAAATGAGAAATGAGCAATAATGACAGTAATCTTAACAGTCAACCCAATTTAGACTTGATGTTTCGCTACTTCTGCTCTGTTGACTTTAAAATTGAGTCTAAATAGCGGGCATTTGTTGCAGCTCAGGATGAATTCACAAGCCGGACTGTCTCTCACAGTGTCTTTTATTTATTTTCCACAATATCCAGTAGGAAACAATAACTTTACAGTACACCTGTGTGTCCTTAGCTGCTAAAGCAACTAGCATGTAAGCTCTCATCCTGGTTGCCACAATAACAACTCTAAACTGTGTTTTCTTCTTCTCTTAGCGCATTAAACAAATTGTCTCTTGTTGCCTCAACAGCATAACCTTGTGGCGGAACTCAAATAGCGCGCAACTCATAAATGAACTAAATGCATTGTAAATTAAACCATTAAATGAACAGAATTACACACAAAAATAAATCAAGGAGGGGTCTCTAAATTCACAATATGAAATACCAACAATAATAAACAAAAACAGTCTGGAAATAACTGACCCCTCACACATTCATTCTGTACCTATTTGAGGAGAAAACAGGTGGGTGCACTCTGCAGCTCCTCAGGTACAAGAATATTTACTGAAACACATTTTTAAGTAATGTAGGTACAATATCTGATCAATTGTGCAACAATCCAGTATGTAGTATGCTGTATGATAACTGAATTTGTTCACTTATTCAGTAATTTAAATCTACTGTAGGTACTGATATGCAAAGCTGTTTGCCACAGTGAGATTTGATGTTATCTGAGGGGTACTACGGTCATAAATGTTCAATACCTACACTAGGGGGGATTTAATGACAGAAGAAGAAATAAAAGGAGGATTTACATCATGTTTAGACAGCAGGGTTACACTCTAAAAAAGTAAAAGGATCGCCCAAAAGTATATAAATGTCACTAATAGAAAAAAAACTCACAAAACCTCTTGAAGTTACTTTGAGATATTGAAGTTCAGGAAACATAACCAGGACACAACTGTACATAACAGAAAAGTCTACTTGTGAAACTAACAGACTGCTGCTCTTTTGTCTTGTGCTGATGAACAGAGAGCTCTGCTAAATATCTTCATAATGCATATTTTCATTTGTGCTTCTCTCTCTCTGCTTCTGCTATAGTCTCTCTCCCTCTGTGTGAGTGTGAAACAACAATTTTACACATTTTACTTTTCCTAAACATTAAATGTTTCCTCTGCTGCAGTGGTCAGACGGCAGTGATAAATCAGCTCCTTTACTAAATAAGGACACAATTTGACGTGTTACTAAATCCTTAGTAAATATCACTCTGGGTTAGCTGCTACTACTTTGGATTGATTAAATGGAAAATTAAACACTAATACCAGCCCTGTCTCTGTCTCTGGTTAACATGAACATGAAGATCTATTCTAGATTACAGCTGAATGGAAGCTACTTCATTATTTCTTTCCACTGTGTTTCCTTCATATTTACACTACAACCTTAATGAAACCGTCTCACTGAATCATCTTCAGGTCAGTTTACAGTAGAAACAGTCTCTTACTTTGTGTCTGACGGTCCAGGTTCATTACTGAAGTCTGGATTATGACCTTTAGACCAGTCACTCTTCATAGACAGACAGCTGGATATTAGAGACTCTGCTCCGTCCTCCTCTTCCTGTAAATCATTCATCTTCTGGAGTCTAAGAGTGTCTGCAGCAACACTGCAGACGCACAAACATACAGTCAATGAAATCCAGTCCTGCCTCTCATGTTAGTACTGTATCTTCTTATTAGTCAACATGTCTTTAACTACAACCATTTGTGTTTCTGTCCATCACAAAGATAAACTTTGACTCTGGTTTAAATCCAAACAGACTTCAGATAAACATCTGTATCCTCTTGTGACCTCTCTATTTTAAACACCAGTTAATCTTTTCTGTACCTGGAGAAACAGGTAGGTACACTTTTATTTGCTCCTCCCCACTTCTTCTTTACAGGAAATTGTGTGTGTGTGTGTGTGTGTGTGTGTGTGTGTGTGTGTGTGTGTGTGTGTGTGTGTGTGTGTGTGTGTGTGAATGCTTTCTGTACCTGTTTTGACAAGTAAACGTCAAGTAATGTTTCTACCTCTTTGCTCTTCCCTCCATCTCCTTACTTGAAGTGATTTTTATCTTCAGATGGAAATAATCCACAGCCAAGTCAAACTACAGCTCCTCGACTACAAGAGTTGTTTTTCTCAAAGAATGAGCTACAGAGCTTTGCTAAACACATCAGCTGCCATTTAATATTTAGATTGTTTTACCTACTCCAGAAGATCTTCAGACACTCACTGATAACTGATGTAGATATTTTAGTAGAGTTTAGGTTATCAGTTAGTAGTGTTTGATTTTAAATGACATTTCAGCACTGAATCATCTTCAGGTCAGTTTACAGTAGAAACAGTCTCTTACTTTGTTTCTGAGGGTCCAGGTTCATTACTGAAGTCTGGATTATGACCTTTAGACCAGTCACTCTTCATAGACAAACAGCTGGATATTAGAGACTCTGCTCCGTCCTCCTCTTCCTCCAAATCATTCATCTTCTGGAGTCTAAGAGGTAAACCAGCAACACTGCAGACGCACAAACATACAGTCAATGAAATCCAGTCCTGCCTATCATGTTAGTACTGTATCTTCTTATTAGTTAACATGTCTTTAACTACAACCATTTGTGTTTCTGTCCATCACAAAGATAAACTTTGACTCTGGTTTAAATCCAACAGACCTCAGATACTGATACACTGTGACTTCTTTCTATTTTGACAGAACCAGCGTGTCACGTTACATCACAGAAAAAAGAAAACAACATTTGAAGACGTCCACACTGTCAATCAATTTAATAATACAACGTAAAAGTAATCAGCAATGATTCATTATGACAGTTGCTGCCCTACAGTAATATTAACACTCACCCTGCCTCAGACTTGCTGTTTCCCTCCTTCTGCTCTACTGACTCTAAAATGGAATGAATTATTTCTCTTCCTGTTTGACGAGGAGACAGTGCACTTTGTTTGCTCCTCCCTACTTCTGCTTCTTTACAGGAAGTGTGTGTGTGTGTGTGTGTGTGTGTGTGTGAGATTATGACTTAAGACACATTTGGGGACACCAACCAGATTCAAGGCATTGTGGATATTTAAATATCCACAATTTGTTAAAATGGACATATATTTTTGACAAGTACACTCACAATTGGTAATAATAAACTGAAATACAATTTGTACTAGTAAGAGTGCTATGGTGGATATCTGTGAGAATGCAATTTTTGACTAGGAGAAATGTTACTATGGCTATCTAAAATGCAGATAGGAGTTAGTTTGATTAAATATTGCCATAGGCTGCAAATCATGGAAACAGCACAGTCATCAGATGGTTTGGGATGAAATGGACAAAAGGGTGAAGCAAAGCAAACTGACAGTAAAACACATGTGGGTGTTGGAAACCAGAATAATATTTAATTTCCAATGCAGAAAGAGAGTGTGTTCGACTGTTGCATCTGCAAAAGGTGGACTAGTCACTGGTACCGCTGATTAACCTCAGGAAGAAAAAGAAGCTGCATCTTTAGACATCTATGTATATTAAACTTTAAATATCAAAGGGAAAAGGCATTGTGTGGAAACATATTCACAAATAGTGGCAATAGCCCTGGACTCAGGAGATAAAGGGGAGATATTTGATTCAAAACAGAGAAACGGTTATGGAAACAGGAAAGAGGAACATTAAATCACCAGAAAATGTGTGGTGCATGAGAGAAAGAACATGATGGAGGAAACTGAAGAATTAGGGCCAACAGGAGCAGGACTAAAGAATATAGTCGAGTGTGGTGATGGTAGACAGCAGGGGCGATTCTAGGATCAGACCTTTAGGAGGGCTCAGTTCCTTGCCCTGCAAGTGTTCAAATCCCCTGCTAAATTACTAATTTCACTGGCTAATGTAAATTACAACAATAAATATTAATACATAGTAAAGTGGTCTACTATAGTGTATAATAATAATGGTCCAGAATTAGGGTTGCAAAATTCCGGGAATTTTCAAACTTGGAAACTTTCCATGGGAATTAACGGGAATTAACGGGAATTAAAGGGAATTAACGGGAATAAACTGGGAATTTACTAAACTGAAGGTATGTTCTTATTAGGGAACTTAAATATAGTTGTGTAAAATAATATTTTAGCATAATCCTGACTAAAACAACCAGATATCATGCAGTACAGTTGAATATCTTTGCTATCAGATGCTCACATAGCATACTGTTTACTGCAGGGCTACTGAGGCCACGCCCCCTACATGCACTGTGCATAATGAGACCACGCCCCCTACATGCACTGTGCATTCCTCCATCACATGCACAGATGATTTCTACAATTCTGGACCACACTTTTGAGCCCAGATCACACAACTTGAAGCCAGACTTTTGAGCCTGTGGTTTTGATGACATCATATGATAATATATTTAGGGATATTTTTATGTGTAAGTGCTATATTTAGCCTTATGGTGGAAAAAATAAAACTGGTCAAAACCAAATAAACCACAATTTATACAGTAAATATCACTTCAACAGACAGGAGTGGAACTTTGATGTTACTAGTTATATCATGTGCACCTAAGTAAATAACAATAACTAATAGTTTTAAAAACATCTTGTATATTTGGATTTTATGAGTTATATCTCCACCAGGATACATTGGACACATCCCCCTCAGGGATGTGTAGCTTCACAGACACATTGTTGTATTTTTTCAGAGTTGTGTGTGAAACCATTAAGAATAATAACATTTAGTTGCTTTTTTATATTAAATTATAAATAATTGTATAATTTAATATAACTTCAACAGCTCAGGGACATCAAGCGACATTGTGCACCTTTTTTTATCGTCAATTTAAAATAATGTTTTTTAATGAAGGGGTGGACTTTTTTTATCCAATTAATCAATCAAATGATGATACCGTTCCACTAAATTACCCTCAGTTGCCATAAATTCCCATAAATTCCCATTTAATTCCCATAAATTCACATAAATTCCCATAATTCCCATAATTCCCATGGAAAGTTTCCAATTTGGAATATTTCCAAAATTCCCCAGCTTAACTTCCCATGGAAATTTACCGGAAACTTTCCGGAAATTTACCGGAAACTTTCCACCCCTTTGCAACCCTATCCAGAATACACAATCACATATTTCTACAGACAGTACTCTAAGACAGTTAATGAATCCTGAGGGAAACACAATATTAATAACAGAACTATCCAAAATACATTAAACCTGTTCAAATAAAACCATTTGAACCTGTAGCATGATTGTTTGCCCCATCTCTAATATAGAGGCTCACAAAATAATTAAATTTGTATAAAATAAGTTTTGGAGAAAAAAAATACAATAATAATTTATTCATTTTAGGAGTTCTGAGACCAAATTTAACACAGTACTTCATTTTTATACTTTACTCTAAATCTGTAACTCCTGAAGTATCAAAATCCTAAATTCTTACTTGTTTTAAATTGTATGCCTATTTATTTTTATATATTTTTAAAACAACATAAAGGTATGAAAATATGAACATATAAAAATAGACTATAATTATCAAACACAATTATACACAGTACAATGTGTAGTGAAATGTTAATGGTGGTACCTGTCCAGAAAAGATTAATTTAATACACACAAAAATTTTTACCAAAAGAATAAAAATATAAATATAAAGGGTGCAATTATTAGAAAGAAAATATGAGGAAAATACAGTGTAAATATGAAATATATATACCAAGTAAATATATAAAACATGAATAACAAGTGCAATATATATATATAGGCTCACAAAATAATAAATCAGAGATGAACTGATACATGGGAAAAGTGACAGTCCGGAATCTGTAGTAGGTGACTGAGGCCACTAGATGGCAGTAATAAGACACTGTAGTACTTGACTAAGGCCAGTAGATGGCAGTAATGAGACACTGTAGTAGTTGACTGAAACCAGTAGATGGCAGTAATAAGACACTGTGGGTAGCAGCTAGCCTAAAAACATCAAGGTAGAAGAAGAAGAGGAGGAAGCTGCTGTATCTTGCCGCGATATTTCAGCTGTTGTGAGACCTCAGCCACGACTCACACCAGCTTTAAGTACAGTTTGCATGTTTGTGTGTGTCTGCAGACTTCAGTCCTCCCGCAGCTCAGCCTGGTGCTGTTAATCCCGGGCTCACAGTTTATCATCTCCAGCTGTCAGAAAACACACTCTTTCTTGTTGTTGTTGTTGTTGTTGTTGTTGACCACCACCGCAGTCTGCTGGGAGATCTAACATCTAACAATGGTGTTGCTGAAAAACCTCCATCCCCCCACCGAGGGAGTGCGCCACGAACAAGCCGAGACCACGGCGGTGTTGGACGGCCAGAGGTTGGGCTGCGGCACGCTGTACGTCGCCGAAACGTAAGTGATGCACATGTGGAGTCTTTGTTTTTCTACTTTACATCACAGGTTTCTGCCTTAAATCAGTGTTTTAATGTGAAGTATGATAATTGGTTAAAGCAGATGTGTACGTTTAATGACACCAAACTCTTGCATAGAAGGTGTAATAACAAAACCAAAAAACGTGCTTCATAACACTATAGCACTTCCGGTGTTATGGTGAATTTGGTAAGCTGCTGTAGTGGATGAACTCCAATCCTTTATTTAACCCTTAGATGCACGAGGGACTGGATCCTACACTCTTCCATAAATGGGTCGAAAATGTGTTTTTATGCCACTTTTGTCATTTTGGTTAAGAACTATAATTTTTATTATATTTTGGTCTACACAAGAATGATTTCATGTTTGAAATATTTTTCACTTTTTTAACATGTGTATATACAATCTGTGTTCACAAAATATATATTCCTGACAGTCACAGTTGATAAGAGACTAGAGAGTTTGTTACAGAAGACACTGATATGACAGACTTGTGATCTGGAAAAATAAGAGCCAGACCGATATATCTGTAGGGTTAGGGTTATATTCAAGAGGGTTTTACTGAGAGCCAAATTAACCGCAGCTGCCTCCTCCTCTCCAGAGCAAACAGGCCCAATGATTAAAACCAGTAAAAACACTGAATAAAGCAGCTTCACATTAAAAATCTGTGTTTTCTGACGTTGCTCAGCACATGCAGGATGTCTGGAGAGGTTGCAAGTTGATCTTCAGCTATCGTTTGCTCAGCTTGTTTCTCTGATAACTAAAATCCTTCAACTGGTTAAAAAATACAGTTTGAAGGACCAAGATCTATAAAAAGTGGATTGTAAAATGTGTAAAAATGTGGCTTAAAACTGGATAAAAAGTTAATTTATGAGTGTTTTGCAATGGGTATGACGCCATTGACTGCAAACCAACTGAAATGGAGCATTATGTTTCTTAGATTATGGATTTCTCTGATGAATTTGAACATTGCTTGAAACATTTGGGATAAATGGCACATATTTGGCTCATAAGTCTTGTTTTTTTAGACATTTTAATGGGGGAAAGTTACAGATTATATCTTTCTTTTTTTTTAATCAAAGCAGGAACTATAAGCTTTCTTTGTGTCTTTTCTTTAAATTTCACATTTAATATATTCACAGGCGCTTGTCATGGTTTGACGGCTCGGGGATGGGTTTCTCTCTGGAGTATCCAACCATCGGCCTGCACGCTATCTCCAGAGACATCGGCGCTTATCCACAGGAACACCTGTACATCATGGTTAACGGCAAACTCAGCGGTGAGGGGAACTCAGTTTTTTATTTATTACTGTAGATCTATGAAATTGTGCCATGTCAAAGTTGGTATTTTCTTTGTTTTCTGGTTTCATCCTTTGTCGTCATGAGTGTGTGTGTAGGTAGACAGAAAATAGAGTCATTGTTTGGTATTACCGTTCATACAAAACCAACAGAGAAACTTAAAATTCAGCATCATTCTGTCTGTGGAGGAGTCTAAGTATCTCAGGGTCTTATTCAGGAGTGAGGGTAAGATGGAGCATGAGACTGACCAGCGGATCAGTGCAGCATCGTCCTGGTTAATAAGGAGCTGAACCTGAAGGTGAAGCTCTTAATTTACCAGTCAGTCTACATCCCAACCCTCACCTATGGTCACCAGCTTTAGGGAGTGACTAAAAGAATGAGATCGTGGATACAAGCGGCTGAAATGAGTTTCCTCCAGAGAGTTTCTGGGCTCAGCCTTAGTAATAGGGTCAGGAGCTCAGACATCGGGAGGAGGCTAGGAGTAGAGCCAGCTGAGGTGGTTTGGGCACCTGGTCAGGATGCCTCCCTTTAGAGGAGTTCCAGGCATGTCCGACTGGGAGGAGACCCAGAACACACTGGAGGGAATACATATTTCTCCTGGTCTGGGAACGCCTTGGGATCCCCCAGGAGGAGCTGATAAGCATCGCTAAGGAGAAGGATGTTTGGGTTTCATTGCTCAGCCTGATGCCACTGTGACCCAGCCTCGGATAAGTGGCAGAAAATGGATGAATGAATCTGTTTCTTGTTGCAGTTCCTCACTTCATGTGTCTCATACAATTTATCTTTCCCTCCTCTCAGATGAAAACGAGGCTGAAATGGCAGAAAAAGCTCCAGATGATGAAGATGGCGGTGACAGCAGCGAGGATGATGACGACGATGATGATAAAGGAGTGATCACAGAGATTCGATTTGTGCCCAGCGACAAGGCGGCATGTGAGTGACCGCACTGATGAGAGTCAGACTGATTACACAGAACGACAGAATGATTTAATACAATGACTGATTTAAAGCAGCCTGAAGAAGTCTGAATATATTAGTTTATATTGCTGAAGATAGTCCTCAACACCTGTAACTTGTGTTTAATTTAACATTTGATTGTGTGTGTGTGTGTGTGTGTGTGTGTGTGTGTGTGTGTACAGTGGAGTCCATGTTCTCAGCGATGTGTGAGTGTCAGGCGCTGCACCCCGACCCCGAGGACGACGACTCAGACAACGACTTCGAAGGAGAAGAGTATGACGTGGAGGAGGCCGGTGAGGAAAAAAACACACATACACACACACACACACACACACACACACACACACACACACACACACACACTATCTGAGTACAGAAAATATGTCAACAGAGTCAGAACAATTTAAAGGAACTAAGAAACACACTGTGGGTCCAAACTAAAACTAAAATAAATAAAAAGTAAGTTTCTGGTGGTTTAGTTGCAGAAGTGTAAGATTTATTAGAAAGAGCATAAAGTATGTTATGTTAATAGTTAAGTGAACAATTTAGACACAACCAAGTCTTGATTCAGTCTTTCAAAAGATGTTTTGAACAAACATTAATTTAGATGGAAACTTGATGAAGACACAAGCAGACTAAATACTACAGATGTTATCCACCTTTTTGTCTTTCTTTAATATACTTGCTTGAGTGTTTTTAAACTGAAGATAAACCTGTCAGATTTATTCAGATGGCATTTTTACATATTTGACATTTTATTGGCTTGTTTTGGCTTTAGAAACCTCTCACCTTTCACTGATGCTGTTTAAGTTGTAATACTTTTTTGCATGTATAATAATATGTGCTATGAGCTGAATTTTAAATTTGACTCTTTTATTTCCTCTTGTCTGTTTGTCTGGACTCACTGTTTACAGAAGCAGGTAAGCTTTCCAGCACTCATCACTGCATGTTAAACAAACTTAACACATTGAGTTCTGAGTTGTGTGTTTTCATTAAGATGTTCATTGGTTGTGTTGTGACGTTATCTTTATTTCTCTGTCCTTCCTCAGAGCACGGTCACGCCGACATCCCGACCTTCTACACCTGTGACGAGGGTCTGTCGGCGCTCACGCAGGAGGGCCAGGCAACGCTGGAGAGACTGGAGGGGATGTTAGCCCAGAGCGTGGCTCAGCAGTACCGCATGGCCGGAGTCCGAACGGAAGAGACCAACGCAGACTTTGAAGGTTTGAATCAGACACAAACTCACAGCAGCCTGGTGATCAGAGAGATCGCTCTGAGACTACAAGCTCAACGATTCGATGTTGAACTGAGATTTTACTCTTTTATATTTCACACAGCAGATGACAGCAAGACTGCATTTTTATACACATGCAAGGGAAGCAATCTGTTATCTTATAGGAGAAATTCACCAATATCCCAAATCTGACTCAAGAAGCTTCACAAGCTGTACAACATACAACAGCCTCTGGTCAGATGTTTAAGACTGAATATCTGCACTGTTAATTGTAAGTGATCAGATTTGTGTGTCCAGACGTCACAGAACTATCTGCATTGGTTGCCATGGTAACAATGTAGGTGTCAGTAACTACATATGCTGGTTATGAGCCAACGCAGAAGCAACAGAAACTGAGATCCATCATTTCGTCCTGCAGACAGTCGTTGTGTTGAGTCACGATGCAGAACTCCTCCATCGACTGTTGTCTGCATGCTGCTCTGATGAACTTTGAACTCTGGATTTCATGTTGTTGTCGTCGTTTGTCGCATCACAACTGATGCAAAAGGCACTTTGATATCTAATCTGAGCGTCCAGAGCATCTGAAGTGACATGTCTGTAGAAATCCGATTGGAATCACATTTCAAACCATGTCCAAATGTATGTGACGTTTCATGTGTTTGTTTTTTTGCTCTCCAGACTTTAAAGAAATGAATCCCAGCACATCTCAGAGTAGTGGCATGTGTGTAGGAGGAAAGTGTGGTCAAAGAAAATGAGAAAAGGCTCCTGCACACTGTCTCTCTCACTAATGTTGGTTTTATTAAGCTGCATCTGACCTTCATCAAGCAGCATCACAACACTTCCCTATATATGCACACAAGAGCTGCCTCAGTCATCCAATGAGAGGACTGGAGAGATCACTAACTAATTGATGAGCAGCTCGGATTAATACAAAGGTGTACGTCACCTGTCAATTAGAAAGACTAGAACATTATAAAATGGTGAAATACAACAATAGATGAAAAAGGGAGGCATTCTGGATATTTACTTTACAGGTAGTCTCACAGGGGATTGAATGATAAACTGCTACTCAGTGTAATGTTTTAGAAAAGGCCAGATATGTTTAAGACTATTTATAGGCTAAATCATTAGTATTCATTAGTACTGTCTTATGTCTAGATTGTTTTCTATGTTGTATTTATGACCACTGATTAGATTTATTAGTTAAATATTAGTATTTATTCATCAGGTGACATCAGGTCCTTTTAATAATAGACCTTCATAATCGTCTTTTTTTGTATTGTTGGTTGGTAATCGGTGTGTTTGTGTGTTGACAGATGGGATGGAGGTGGATGCATCAGCGGCGGAGGCCGGTCAGTTTGAGGATGCAGATGTTGAACACTGGTAAGTCTGCTGTATTTTTTAAACATTTGATGAGATCCAGTATGGACTCCCAGTTTAACCACCATCTAATGGGGATTTTCCATTATACAGTTCTAGCACTACTCGACTAGACTAGACTAGACTAGACTGGACTGGACTCGACTCTACTCAGGTTTTTTTGCTTTTCCATTAGGGACAGTACCTGGTACCTGGTACTTTTCTTAGTACCTGCTCTGGCGATGTCCGACGTGTATCAAACCCGGCATCTTTAAATACTGGCAACACTGTTACCGCGATTCGTTTCTCTTCTCTTGCTTTGTGTGTGACAAAACGCCACAGACTGAGCAGCAAGTACACCATCGCCTCCATGTCCTCCATTGTTTATGTGTTTGTGTCGCGTATAAAACGAAGTCACGGCAGTTTCACACAGCTGTGCTATGACGACCCTGCTCACATTGAGTAGGTACTATGAAGTAATGGAGAAGGTTCAGATTTCCACTGGACGACTTGTTTTACCAACATTTAATTGTCTTTTAAAGGCATTAAATGCATGTTTGCGACTCATTTAGAAGTGGAAACAGAAGCTTTGTAATCCCTCATTCTGACATCTGTATTTCCTGAATTGTGCATATTAGAACCAGCTGTACCATCTCCCTGTATGTCCTTATGAAGCAGAGTCAGAGGCAGCATATATTATTAGACAGCTCGTATAACAGGTCGCCAGGGTGAAATGAGTCCTTGATTATATCTGCGACCCAGCGGAGGTACTGGGACTTGTATATATCCTAAAGTGAAGGAAGCTGTGTGTGCTGGTGAATATCTGTGCTGATTGAATCACTCTGTAATGTAATGGAGAGAAGGCCTGTCACAATAATTATCGACTTATCGTACAATAACGTAATTATCAGCATCATTATGTCTATATAAATGGACTCATCGTATGATACATGGACATGACCTGGATCGTTTTTCTGACCTCAGTATTGCCAGACATCACATTAGCAGCTAAAAGGTAAATAACTATTATATTATCATTATATCAGTGGTATAAAATTATATTCAAATGACAATAATATCGTTTATCGCGATTATTTCTGAGACAATATATCATCAAATAAAAGTAGTTATCATGACAGGTCTAATGAACAGTCGGTCATCTCCTTACAAGGAAATGATGTCATGTCATAAAACATCATCAAACACATCCTCCGAATTTAACCGATTTGTTTTCTGACTCTTTCCGTAGAAGACGTCCACTCCGCAGTCACTCAAAGCATCATGGGATTGAAGACGAGGACAGCAGCAGCAGCACTTCTTTGAGACTTTCAGCTCTTACTTGTACTCTTTATGTTTCAGGCACTTCTTGTTCTCAACGTCAAACGAACGTGTTTCCAAGTACTTTAAAAAAGTCATCTCAGTAATCTTACGTAGCTTCCTAAACTGTCTCCTGTTTGTGTTGCACTGGAGGTCACATATCGAGTATCTCTACTAAGTGTGCTGTTCATTTCTGTGACAAGTCAGCTACTCTAGACTATTGAGATGCAGCTCCAGTTCCTACTATTGACTGTAAAAACTAAAGTTAGTTTGTTTTGTACTTAAAGACTTTAATATCTAATGTCTCCTGCCGAGGAGAGTGAATGTCTTTGTATGGAATTGTCAATAAATGCATAGTTTTTGTACGAGTTTTTGTCAGGTCTTAGTGTTTCCTGTTGAGCTGTGGTGGAAGTATAGCAACAAAAAGACTTTAGTAGTAAAAACACTAACGTTGAAACATAGAAGATGAAGATTTGACTCAGCAAGAAAAACAGGTTTTAACATTTATTTGAACTCCTGATTCTTTTAAGACAGACTTGGAAGAAATTGTGAACTTGTCCTTTTTAAAATTATGTGAAAACATACAGACGTGTGTACAGTTGAACATTCCTACACTGTGCTTTGCTCTATACTGTCACATAAGTTATACATGTAGTAATAATAATAATAAGTGTAAACATGAATAATATTACTACACTAACATTCAGAACATTATGCAGAAAATTCACAGATTTCATGATTTATTTTCCATTTCAATAATTAGTTAATTGTTAAAACTTGCTTTATGTTACAAAAATAATACTTGGCTCAAAGTTTAATATTTAATCTACAGTACTAGTATGCACAGTATGACACTAGTGCCTATCAGGCAAATGTTAGTGTGCTTTTGTTCACTTTGTGGATTCAGACTGATTGAAAATCACTTCATCAGCCTAAAATAATCATGCAGGTGCAGGATAAACTTTCCTTTGTTCTCAGGCATAGTGACCATAGCCTACTCCTCTCGCTCTCCATCAAACCTTAAAATAAGAAATTGACCAGTAAGTGTCTAAATGCCCCATGTGAGCTCCAGCTTAAAAATACACTAAAGTTAGTGTTTACAGTAAGTTGTGGTTTTGAGATGTGCTTTTGAGGTGAAATCATCCTTGAGACTACACTGATTAGATAATCGTGGTCCATTCATTGTAAAATAAAGGAAAACTTCCAGGTTGAGGTCTTTAAACAAAGTGCATATCAGTGCTTCTGACTCCTGATGACGGGAATCAGCAGCAGATAACAGTCTATCAGAACCAACATCTCCACGTGTGCTCTGGGTTTGAAACAGTGGCGGTCCGCGGTGCTCACTGCCTCTTCCTGGCGTCCAGGGAGTCATAGGGAGACGGTGATTTTCCCGCTAGCAGAGGGATGACTTTATCAAACAGCAGCACTGATGTCATCATACCTGGAAACAGCCGAAATGTACATGAAGAGGAACAAGAAAATAAGGTTAGAGGTTAACTGATCCACTCTACTTTAATTATTACAGGAGACCCCTACTTTACACAAAGTCATGTGATCTATCAATGTATAAATATTGATTGAAGCAGTGTTAAAGTCACATTTAAGCATCCTTATTTAGGTCAATGATGTTTCTTGTTTAGTGTCCATGTGGTTTAGTTTAAATTTAAAGGGTTAAAATGTGAAAATAAACGTATGAATAACTTGCACACATTCTTTTTTTGTGGAACCAGCATCAAATTTCTGCTTTTAATCCATTTAGAGAGAATATATTAGAGGATTATGGTAAAAATGTCTAAGTGGTGTAACCATAAAAACTTTGTACCAAATAAATCAACTTGTTTAAAAACAGTAAATTCTCAATAAAACACCATATCAACTAGTTTGGCATGATCTTACATTATAACTTTTATATTAAATAAAGATAATGGAATATTATTGTTCTAAATATTACATTTAATCTGGAGAATTAAATGAAGTCCAGACTCCTCCATGTAAAACAATGTGAACAGATTACAGCCGATCAGTTTCATCCCTGTGATTTCTTCTTTAGTGACGCAAGTTCATAGAGGAAAGAAACCCGATCCCTGCAGCTGATCACGTACTGGACATCCGGAGCTTAACTCAGCTTTATCTGACCTTGATCAAACACAAGTCCACCACAACACTAACACATCTATGCACTTCTATTGGCTTCCTTTGTCATCCTCTGACAATTATATTTTCTTTTGAAATTATTGAATATCTTTCCATCTATCTCAGATTTTGTTCTCAGCAATTCCCTCTCATCCTTTCCTTGGTCATTTCAGATCTAGAAAGGAAGTACTATTTTTGTATTTGGGGAGAAAAAAATCAGGAATGCTTATACTGTAGGCTTTGAGATTTAATGTACTTCTCTTTCACCCTTCTGTATTTTTGTCCACATTGTGTCTTCAACCTTCTCTCTGTCTTTTTTTCTGCTCAGAGGCAGTTCAGAAATATTTTCCACAAAATGAAGTTGTTTTTCGGGGAAAGAGATGGCACCAGGATGCACCATGGAAGGAAGCACAACCCTTCATAGCAAAGATATTCCCTGATGGCTTCTTTCAGCAGGATAACACACCCGACCACACTGCTAAAACTGTTCAGGAATGGCTTGAGGAACATGACAAAGGTAGGTTTAAGGTAGGTGTTGCCCTGATCTGTATCCAACTGAGCATCTTGGGAATGTTGCTGGAAAAACAAGTCCAATCTTTGGAGACTCCACCTCGCAAATAACAGGACTTAAAGGATCTGCTGCCAACGTCTTGGTTCCAGATACCAGAGGAGACACCTTCAGAGGTCTATTAGAGTTCTTGCATCGATGGGCCAGAGCTGTTTTGGTGACATGAGAGGGACCTAAACCTATTCTTGCTTCTATTATTTCCAATGCCAACCGGTCAAGGCAGATAATTGTCCACATAGAGCCCAGTTCTGCTTGAGGTTTCTTCTCATTAAAGGGAGTTTGTCCTTGCCTCTGTCACCAAGTGCTGCTCATGGGGGAAAGTTGGGTCTCTTTAAATTAAAATAGTCTAGACCTGCTCTATGTGTAAAGTACCTTGAGATTTGGCGCTATATAAATAAAGATAGATTGATTGGGAGGTTGAACAGATCCTTAAGCTTTGGAAATGTCTAAGCAACAACTGATTAATTGTTACTTAAACATAAAAATACATGTATAAAGTGCAATACAGCCCTCTGACAAGTAGAAATAAGATGTTATATAAAAGGGAAACAAGTTATTTATTTCTGTATTTATTCAAATGTTTCCATCATACCACTTGAGGCTGTTTTTTTCTGCAATTTACATTTGCACAACTGCACTTTGCACATGACTGATGAGCAATAGCATTAAAATGAAGCCAATTCTGCACTCTGTTTACATGCACCAGAGGGTTAGGGGAAATATTTAATGTGCTTGTTCCAGCTGCCATGGAAGAGAAAGTGAACATGTGTGCGTGAGTGTGAGAGAGTCAGTCATAAGAAGCAGATTATCAGATTTGTGTCAACACTTTCACAGCATGATCTGCCGACCGGCTGCCAGAAACAGACAGTGAGTCACGCTACAGCTGATACTGCCTGTCTTTCAAGAAACAACACAGGAATCTAATATGTGAAGTCATGGAAATCTTCTGTCTGATTGCAGGTTTTTGCCGAAGTGATAATTTAGAAGACAAGCATTCATTTCATCCTCCATTAACGCAGTGATGTAATGTCATTTATTTTTACTGTTTTAAGCTTAGAAAAATTATTTATTAGTTTGTGGAAATTTAAATTGTTTCTCCCTTGCAGCTCCATTATGTTTGATGGTTTTCATCAATACACGGACCTATAGGATGACACACTTTCCACACACACACACACATACACACACACTCTGTAATATTTGCATCGGAGCATTACAAAACATACTTATTTTCACCACTGGTTCCCACAGCTGGTAAAGACACAGCAGAGCAAAGCAAATCCATTAAACCCAACTAATTAACTAATCAGTTAAAAGCCAAAGAATAAAAATAGGTTTTAAATTTAGATGGCATTTAAAAACACTGGCACTGTGGGGGCCAGCCTCACATGAGGAGTTTGGAGGAACTGCAAAGGTCTGGTCTCCTCCGGGCTTTAACGTTGATCTTAGCACAACCAAACGCAACTGATCAGCAGACCTGAGTGTCCATGATTGGGACATGTGATTGTCAAAGCTCATAGATGTATTTTGGAGCCCATTTAATGATTTTCTGGCAAAGTGCAACATCTAAAAATCAATCCTAAAACATACAGGGAGCCAGTGAAGTGAGGCCAGTACAGAGGAAATGTGCTCTCACTTGCATGATCCTGTTAAAAAGACGAGCTGCAGCATTTTGAACCAGCTGTAAGCGTGAAAGGGTCAGTAGTCAAGCTGGGAGGAGATAAAAGCATGTATATCTCTTTCAAATTCATTAACAGATAAAAAGGACTTGACCTTAGATAAAAGCCTCAGCTGGTAAAAGCTGGATATCACCACTGAATTTATCTGCTTGTCCAGTTTAAAATCACCGTCCGTTATCACACACAGATTTTTTACAGTGGGTTTAACATATGGACACAGGCACTACTACTGTAAGTCCCAATATGAAAAAAGGAAGTGCTATCTGTCCACCCAAGTTGTACTACAGATTCTCAGTAGCAAGCTGAATATTATAATGCTTCATGATCATAAACCAGTACAGAGTCAATGTTTCTTGTGAGACTGGCATCACTATTTTACAGCCACATGAGTAGCAACAGAGTGGGCTATGACAGAGCCTATGATGTAAGCATGTGTTAACAGTGTTTTTGTGATTGCTTTCACTGCTAGAAGCGAGGAGGCAAAAGTCCTGAACTCATGCATGTTGATTGTTTCGTTCAATACCAGAACTTCAATAAAAATAAAAGGAAAAAACAAAGTGAATTATATAATAGACAGGCTGCATGGTGTTAGTGTATGCATCAGTGGGTCTTACCCAGCAGCGGGCCCAGCCAGTAGACCATGCAGTACTCCAGGAAGGAGTTTCCACTGCAGGGGAACTGTGTGGAGAAGGCCAGGGCCGGGTTAAACACTGCTCCCGTTACACTGCCACCTGGAAACACACACACACACAGAGGAATTAGTTAACATCAAAAAGGACCAAAACTATAGTAACTCAGGAGGTCGTCCATCAATTGAAAGATGGGTGGTTCGATTGCCGGCTCCTCCAGTCCACATGTCGAGACACTTAACCCCAAATTGCTCCCATTGTTATGCCATGAATGTGAATCAATGGTTAGTTTCCTTCTGATGAGCAGGTTGTAGCCCCTGCCATCAGTGTGTGAATGGGTGAATGAAACATAGTGTAAAAGCACTTTGAGTGGTCATAACGACTAGAAAAGCACTATATAAGTACAGTCAATTTACTTCTGCAGTTATATTATCAGTAAGCATAATGGTTCAAAATAAGTGTAAAAGTTCACATGTAACTTTTCCGTGTTGGACCGTAAACATTCAGTCTGTCATTTTATCTTCCAAAGACTAATAATTGATTTAAAAACAGATAAACAAGCTATGATCACTTAGTGTTGGGATGAGCTTTAAGATATTCAAATGTTAGGGGCAGATTTGTGTGTTGGAGTACAGGCGGGAAAACATTCATAGTCATACAGCTCAGGAAACCCTGTCACTGCTTCTATCAGTTTGTGCTCAGATGTGAGATAATCTCAGTCTCACATGATGCTGACCTCTGACCTCATGTGATCAGTCTGCAGGACTGTTTTCACACCAACAACTTGCCATTCACACTGTGCACGTGACGTAGAGCAACAACATCTTACCTGCATAGACCACTGTTGTGATGACCGCAGCCACCGCGTGCACACGGTATTTCTCCTCCACAGCTCGCGTGTGCGTAATAGCAGTTTGAACAACAAACGAGCACGCGAGCTCCACAACGGCGGCCTTTAACAGCGGCGCGTGAATGGGGGTGATGCACTGGTACCCGAACAATTTATGCCTCGCGTGCAGTCCCGACAACCCGATACCCCAAATCACCGGCACTGCAGCTCGCGCCGCGGCTGCCGCAGTGAACTGGCACGCGATGCGTCGTAGTGCACATCCGCCCGACAGCCTCGCGCGGTAAGCGTGTTCGAGCGCACCGGACGGGTTGCCGATGGCCCCGCTGAAGGTGAGCCCGTGCACCACTGACGCCAGGTACGTCAGGGTGAGCGCGAGTCGAGGCTCGATCCCGCCCACCTCGGACAGCAGCTTCAGCTCGTGAGTGCAGCAGCACAGCTGGAAGGTGGACACGAGCTCCACCGCATACACAGAGAGCCCGGTGTCCGCGAGGGCCCTGCCCAAAACTCTGCGGGTCGCGTGGCTCAGAGCAACGATCCCCGCGAGCACCGACAGGGACACCGCCACGTCTGCAGCCATGTCTGCTCAGGACGGCCTCTCTCCCGCTGGATCTCGCTGCTTCTGCTGGATGGGAGCCTCGGTTGAGTTGGGCTGCTGTACCCCGGAGGATGCGGAGCGGAACCTTGAACAAATGAGCTTCAGTCCCGGTAGCTCACATGGTGCGGAAGTGACTGAGCTCCAGAGTTTTTCTCCTCCTCCCATTCCTGCTGGTCCTGCTGCATTCTCGCTTTTCCATCTCCTCCCTCTGCCTCCCTTGTCGACTCTCCTTTCTCTCTTCCACCTCTCCTTCCAAGAATCTGGCTTTTCTTTGGACCCCTCAGGCAACTTTAGGCTGTCCTCAGAAAAACTGCAAGGACCCAATCGAGATTAACCCCTGAGTACCCCAAACTAGTTGTTCCAATGTGAGCCCCTGTGTGGGTTTTCAGGGGGAGATAATGATGCAGGTCTGATGCGCACAAACAGTATTTTCTGCAGCTTTCAGTTATAAAACTATGAAGCAACTGATGCATAAAATCTTATTAGGTGAACTTTATTTGAGTGACGCCACGCCAGCAGGTTACATGGCCCCAAAATTATGCCAAACATAAACCTTATTAATTCAGATTAATAAAATATGAACAAGAACACATCAACCTGACAACCAGAGTTATTATAGTAATTACAACTAAAACAAGCGGTGGAAAAAAAAAATTTAGTTAACTGAAATTTGAAAAAGTGACTACAATAAACAATCCAAAACTCACTAAAACCAGCTTAGTTTTAGTTTTCTTTCCATTTTCTCCATTTTGACTGTATTGTATTCAGTTTGACTTGTTAAGATAACATGCATATAGCAATAAAGCCTACATAAATTAATCTATTAATGTTCGTACACTGCATTCAGATAATTCAGGAACTAGTGCCCACGTTTGGTTGTCTATTAACCTTTTTTTTAGATGTTTTTCAAACGACTTGTGTGATTCTCATATATCATAAACCAGGGGTGTCAAACTCATTTTCATTCAAGGGCCAAATGCAGCCCGATTTGATCTCATGTGGGCCGGATCATTATTGTTTGTAGCCTATAATGATATGAGCGGTTTTTGAGTGGTGGAGTTAGCAATGGACCAGGTGCTGTAAGCTTTTTCTATTTATTCTCAGTTGTCATCAACAGAGGGCGCTGCTGCTCCATTAGAGCACACATTGAGCTTTAGGAAACAGCGCTGCGATGACTCAGGACAGGACAGAGTGGTTGTATTGGGACACATCATTTACCGAGTAGTTTTTTGGGGGTTCAGTTATCAGTGTTAACTTAACAGTGTATAAACAGTCTGCATAGAGCCTGTATATGAATGTAAAATAGCCTGTGAGCTGCAGGTGTAGATGTCTGAATGTTCTCATGATGAGTAAAAAGGAAACCGTTAAGAGTCTCCTCCCAGTGCTCCACTTCTCTACATCTGACAATGGAGAAAAACACTTGCAGTCTGTACAGAGTTATACGTGCTTGTGTGTGTGTGTGTGTGTGTGTGTGTGTGTGTGTGTGTGTGTGTGTGTGTGTGCTGCTAACTTGATCAGTTCAGCCTCAGGCACTGAACTCCACAGCTCCACCTGCTTGCTGAGGTCATTGATGAACTCCTTCAGTGTTATGAGGCTCTGGAGGCTGAAAGCATTTGGACACACACACACTCACACACACACACACACACACACACACACACACACACACACACACACACATTACATCACTAACTGCAGCTGCTTTTCTCTCACTAGTTAGTTACTCACCCAAACCAGTCCATCTGCTGACCTCGGAGGCTCTGATGTGTTTCTGCACTACGGGAAAAGACACACACACACACACACACACACACACACACACACACACATAGTCAATAAAAAGCTTATACCATAAAGTCAGCGCCATGTCATGAATGTTGATTATAATCAGGGAGTATCTGATCAAAGAATAAGTACACAACATCACAAAATTGTCAAGTTGGAGGAAGCGTCTGTCTTCTTTCCAGCATCTTCCTCGTCCTCTTCAGTGCGAGTGCTGAACGTCACCACTTTCACCTCGTCAGCAGTGTGGCTGCAACATGGAAGGAGAGACAGGTTGTGATTCTGTAGCAGACTTTGTTTTTGATGACAAACACTCAGTAAGAAAAGAAAAGAAGAGTCTTGTTACTTAGTGTAAGGTTCCGGCTGATTTGCTCCTCTGTCCCATCTCCTAACCCTATTGGTCTGGCCCTAGTCCATATTATATTATATTAGCTGTAATCATTCCCACTGTTCATATTGACTATTAAAAGACCTTCAAATGTGTTTTTAATGGAAGTGATGAAAGATGATCAACTTCTGTTGAGCTTCAGCAGTGTGAGTTAGTCATATCAAGTGATATCTGACACATTTACAGTCTTTTTAGTATCAGATTCCCTCTTAATGTTTCCTGTTGAGCTGTGGTGGAAGTATAGTAACAAAAAGACTTTGCTACTAAAAACACTTTAACGTTGAAACACAGAAGATGAAGATTTGACTCATTTGGACGCTGAAGCTTCATATTAACTTCAGATTAAACTTTTAAATCCTTTTTCTTTACAAAGAAGCATGTATTACTCAGACAACACTGTTTAAAAAAAAAGTAATACAAATTCACAATTAAAGCAGTAAAATGTGTGTGACGTTTATGTTTATTTGGAAACAGCAAAGCAATCATTCAGTTAAAGATACAACATTAATATGGTAAAAAAACTAATCAGATTTTAAAAAATAGAAATTAAGTGAAAACAATATTAAAAGGTTTTAAAACACAGTAGACAAGTTTTCTCCATATTATCTCTTACTCTACACATCTTTGTATGTCACATCTTGTACATTTGATTTTTTATTTCAGTCTATTACAACACGAGACAAATAAAACATAGAAAACACTGTAGATATGCTTTGCCAATACTGCTGTACGTCTACTATAAACACAATATGTCCTCACCCAATGCATCTTCACACTGCAAGATAACATTCAAAATAATTCACCATTAAAAAAGAAATCAGATTTTTTTTTTTAGTTTTTTAGTTTTTAACCTCTCTGTCTCTCTCTTGTAATACAATATGAACAGATAACATTGAGTATTGCAATATCAAGAATATAACACGCTGTAAAAAGGGTTAGGTTAAAGTTAACCTAATGATGGATAAGAACATATATACAGACATTTATGAACTCTCAAACAGCTGCAGACTGCTGTCCTCTCCTGGTCCTCCTGATTACAGTGACTACAGCAGCACAGAGCGTCAGCAGTGCAGCACTGAGCAGTGAAGACCTCACTGCATGGCCGGTCCTGCCCTCGCTCTCCGGCTCTCTGTGCACTAAAAGGATCTTGGATGCTGACATGCACTGAAAATAGTCGACCACAAGCGCACACCAGTATTCCCCGGTGTTTTCCAGCGAGACATTAGTGAGAACCAGACCTAGGGGAGATATTCGCACTCTGCTTCCCTCATCTGGCATTTGTGCATTTAGATGAATGACTCTGCCTTCTGTTTGGTTCGACTTCATAAACCAATGTTTAATAACATTTGCTGTCGAATTGCATCTGAGGGTGATTTCTTCTCCCTCAGAGAAGAACACTACAGCAGGTGGACCAAATTTGGGGCACACCAACAGTAAATGATATTTCCACTTGATAGAGTATTCACATAGGTAAAGAGCTGAGTCATTTAATGTAAGTGATGAAAACCCCAGTGAGTAGTTTTGGCCCACTACTGTGTAGTTTAATCTAGTTTTATTGTACTTCTTCCAAAGTGGTGGCTGGTCACTGAGATCAGTGCAGTTTAACACAGCCCTTTCTCCTACAGAGTGGTACAATGTCTCCTGTGACATAAAAATGCATACAGGATGGCCGCTAACACACCGCTCTTTGTCCATCACCAGACAGATGTAGTAATCAGATTTTATGAATTTGTAGCTGGTTACAGCAAGAGCTGATGTGTTTTTTACCACTTTGAAGGCTCGTTCTTGAACATCCATCAGTGACGACGTACTGCTCTCAAAAACATTAGTCCATGTTTCTTCTTCATATCTTAAGTTATCTTGGAGCCACTGGACCGTCAGATTGTCGGCTGCTTCCTTACATGGCAGTTCAAAACTTTCACCCAAATTTCCTTCAATGCATGTATAATTATTTATTGTCCCACAAACAACAATACGGACGTTTTTCTCATATGTCACATTACCCTCCATCCAGCACTGCTCTTGGTAAAGGCCAGAGTGTGAGTGAGTCAGGTTGTGGATCATGTAAGAAGAATCATTCATTTTTCTGACAGCTGGAAGTCGTTCCTTCAGGTGTTCGGGTGCCGTTGAGTTTTGGTACCAGAGGTCCGAGGTGTTCAGCAGAACTTGCTTCCCCTCGCCGACGACAAATGTGGAGATGAGGCAGAAGTTGCCCTCCTTGGGGGGTCTAAAGGTGTAAGACTGCCTCTCTTTTCGTACAAAGATAAGTTCTTCAGCATGAATGTTGTTGGTGAGAGCAAACAGCAAGAAGGAGAGCTCGGCGACTGCAGCCATCCTACTCTGAAATCTGCATGCAAGTGTGAGACAAACACTGATACTCATCACCTCATGACCTTTATGTCAACTCCTTTCAGCACCTCTTTATCTCACCATCAAGGGAAATTTACCATTAGACTCAGTATCAAAAAATCTACCACTGCTGAAATTCAAGTCAATAATTTGTTGAAGGTACAAACAGCCACCCAGGTAACCTTGTCTTTAAATTTTCTGATGATACCGCCATCCTTAGCCTACTGCACAAAGATTGAAGCCGTTCAGCCTATTTTTCTGAAATAGAAAACTTTGTGCAATGGTGTCATGATCACCATCTCATTTTGAATGTCAAAAAAACCAAAGAGATGGTGTTAGACCCGAGATCAGTAGGAGACTATAGTCCTGTTGTCATACATGACTCACCCATTTAGCAGGTCAGCTCATACAAGTATCTGGGAGTTCACTTAATGACACTTTTAGTTGGAATGTCCATGTTGAAAGTCTGTGTTCCCGTTTACAGCAGACTGAGAGTGTATGGTGTGGACAAAAGCATCATGTTTTTATTTTACCAGGCGGTACTAGAGAGCTTAGTCCGATATGGGATGTCAGCCTGGTATTACAACCTTACTGCAAAACTGAAAACTAAACTCACTCATCTGGTGCACACGGCCATGAAGGTGACAGGAAGAAGTTACTATCAGACCTGGCAGTCTATATATGAACAAACTGTTCTTAGGCAAGCACAGAGGATAGTGACTGAGCCATCCCATAATATGAGCTCCTACCCTCGGCCAGACGATGTAGAGTCCCTTACTGCAAATTCAACCATTTCAAGAATTCATTTGTTCCAACCTCCATCAAACTCCTAAACAATGCTGCTTAAAGCCGAAGATTGTGCAATAATTTTATAGTGCTTTTATTATGGCGATCTTTTAGCATGTGTTTTTCCCATTGATGTATGTATGTGTTGTGTGCAGTGTTATGGGATATGTGCAATACTGTTATGTAATTGTTGTGGCTGGTGATGTGCTGTTTGTTGTCATTGTGGCTGTCGAGGCATTTATGGCACAGTTGCTGAGTCCAAGACAAAAGTACTTCAAATAAGTACCATATAGCAAATAGGAGCATTCTCTGATCTGATTGGCTGTGTGCTATATTAAACAGGCTTTATACATCGGCCTTAACACCAAAGTTTGTTTTAAGCAACAGAAAATAATCTGGATTAAAATCAAGTAAACGTCTCCGAAACAAGCTGCTTCCTGGTTTGATTGACTGTGGGAGAAATATGAGAGGAAACATATGTGGCCGATGAACGTGACTTTAAACATGCAGATAATGACGAGGTTAGAGTGTCTGTGTGACATAGATATAAATCTGTGTGTGAGAGCGAGTTCAGTTAAAAGTGACCCGATCACATAAAAGGTCACAAGAGGTAACCTAGTTTATTATAGAGCACATATTAAAACAGTAAATGTTGACCAAAGTGAGAAATGAGAATTGCAATCAAAGAAAAACAGCTAACACTTTATAATAAGTGTTCAAATAATAAACTTAAAGTCCTCCTTTTGTAGATTTAATAACCTTGTCTTCAGTAAAGTAATGTAAGGTAATGTCTTTCCCATGTAATTCATTCACTTCCACCTACATTTATAGTTGAATTTTGGTAAATTTTGGTTTCCAGCACTGCAATCTTCTCGCTGTCTTTGAAGAAAGGGGACATCTTGCTGCTAGTTATCTTTATTAGTTATCTTTAGTCTAGTCACTGCAGTGCTGAGGAGGTCATAAAAATGTTAAAGGAAATATAGCAATAGCCTACTATATCTAAATAAATTGCAGTCCCAATTATTTATAAGTATCAGATTGTGTTCAGGGGAAAAAAACATGAATATCAGCAAAAGAATGAAGGCAGAGGGAGAGTGTCTGCACTGTAAGAGAGCAGGAAGCAAGGTAACAAGGTAACAAGGTTTTTACAGCTCTGCAAATGTTTTGTGAGGATGGAAATGTATTCTACACATTTGTAGATACACACAGTGTGTTTTGGTGGCACTGAATGTAACACAACTTTGACTTGTTTAGAGCAAAGTGTGCAGAAACCTTACAGCAGCTCAGACGCTACTGAAGGAAATTCTGTTGTAGTTCTCCACTTTCGCCACTAAATGTCGCTGTTTCTTTATTCTTCAGGCGCAATTTCTTTAAAGGACAAGTTCACAATTTCTGACGGTTCCTGTTATAGTATTTCATGTATATTACTAATTTCAATTGTGTGAAGTATACATATAACATACATATATATTTATTTCACTTTAATCTGTGCATTAACAATATAATCTCTGGTATATAACCACTCAATACCAATGTTACTCTTCTAAACAATGTAAATAATGTCATGATTATTTTTATTATATATTTTTACTTTTATTGTTCTTATTATTATTGTTGCTCTTCTATTTTACTGTCCAATGCAAATTTCCCCACTGTGGGACTAATAAAAGAATATCTTATCTTAGCCTATCTTAGCCTATCTTATCTTATCTTATCTTCAGGTATCTCTCCATAAATGTCCAGAGAGGTTGAGGCTAGATGATTGCGGACTCGTTGGACTTCATGTACCTCTTGCAAAGCTTTGAGGTCGATATGAATCCGTCTCCACAAAGACACAGAGCAGAGAAACCAGCATGTTTAACTTTAACAGTGAGTTTGATCTCCTGCAGGGTCATCTGATCTCCTGTTTGTCTCCTTTTGTTCACCCTTCTGTCATGAATCTCAAACTTGGAATCATCAGCTAAATAGGACATTTCTTCATGTTACTCACTGTGAAATGCTGGTATTGGTATTTCATAGCTCACCCCAAGCATTCGGCCTTGTTTCCCCTCCTTGAAGAGTGGTTTAGAAACTGTGACTTCTCCTCTGAGACTCTACAACACATCCTTCTTTTATCGGCGCCTTTGCTTATTGGAGTCTTGTGTTCTTTATTTAGCTAACGCTGTAAATGTGAAGTTGCTTTTCTATTGCTCAGGGAGCTAAGTTTGATGTGTTAATCTTTTAATGGTGTGATCACTTTAGGTCCACCTGATTGTGTTTTAGACACAGCCGACCCAGTTTCTCCAAAGTGTTTTAGAGCTCCAGACATGGCATGTTTGCTTATAATAACAACTTCATTTCTGATGCTTTCACTTAGTCCTGACTCCATGTTACCCGCGATCACAATGTTACTTAGTGTGCAATAATCTGCTGGAAACTTGAGGCACAGCTATATTTATAACAGGTGAACACTTGCTGTAAGTTAGGTTACTTGAAAAAACCTCTGATGAGTAGATTAAATCCACCTGAGCATCATGTGAATGCTGCTTCAGTAGAAGGGAAACAACTCAAGGAAATCTGACCTTTTGTACAAAGGAGTTAATTTAGTCGGTGCCACAAATTTGCTTAAATTTGATTGCAGACCTAGAAATAGAGCAGACTCATAAATATTTTGTCTCCTTTTTAAATTTATTGCACACAAGAGAAGAAAATAAATAATGCATGTAGAACATTGAGATTAGGGAAAGAAATGTGCAGCAGGAGCCAATAAAACGCATTAAGGGATTGTCAGGAGGCTCTCCTATTGAGAGACAAACAACATAACAACTTAAAAGTAAAGAAATACAAATAGATACATAGATAGATACATACATACAAAGACAAGTATAACAGTTCACATGTCATAACCTCATGTGTTTTAAAATATGTCTAAATCCTCAAACTTTCTGATTATTTCAAAGTTTACATTAAAATATTAAAGATTTTTAATGATGTCTCAGGCTTTTGGACTCCACTGTAAGAAAGAAAGAAAGAAAGAAAGAAAGAAAGAAAGAAAGAAAATGTAAAAAGAAAATGTGAATGAAATAAAAGATGGAAAATAGCACATAGTAATAGTAGTTAAGAAATAGTATAAATAGAATAGGCTAGGATATTTAAAAAATAAATTCAGTAGTGCATCAGTATGAAGATAATAATAATAATAATAATAATAATAATAATAATAATTACATTTCAAGGTAAATCGTCAATATGAAAGACAGATTATTTTTAAAAACCGTAACATAAAACATAAAACATCATAAAAATAAGCTAGTAAAGTTAATATTAACTAAAAAAATGTTTTTCTTATATTAAAAAATCCTTTTAGACTTATTCCTATTTCTCTCTACTTTTGATCCACCGGCAGAATGACACCTGAACGCAACACCGGTTAACCACGGGTGTAGAAGTCGTAGGAATTCCTCACTTTTTCCCAGCTTCTGTGAACGCACCGTTCGAACATCCTCATCAGCCAATAGGCGTCGGCCTGGAACGAGCTCAACCAATGGCGTGTGGCGAAGGGGGCGGGCCTTGCGGGTGCAGCAGGCTTCTCTGCGCCTGGCTAACAATAGCGTGAGATCCGCAAGTTTACTGTTGTAGGAGCCGAGCGGAGCGGAGCAGCACAGCCGAGAGGAGCTCACCGTGTGCCCCATACATGACAGCGTGTGTGTCGGTGTCGGAAATTATCAGCCAAACGCTCGCAGGGATTTACACCAGCAGACAAGTGGTGAGTTTATTCCTCTTTATATATATATCTATATATTTATATTTAAAAAAAACACCCATCTGCAGACACAGTGAGGCATGGTGCGCTGTGAATTAGAGGCTCTCCTTTTTTTGGCCAGTGAATAGGAAAGGGTTAATGTGTTACTGTGAGCTGCCTGGCTGGGATCACACACTATTATTCCCTAATTCTTCATCTGCACCCATATACACACACGCCCCAGAGCCTGCAGGCCTGTCCTAACCCTGCACACTGCGAGCTTGGTGCAGCTGGGAGAGGTGGTGTGTTCTCTGATTTTTGTATTATTATTATTTTATTATTTTATTACACCGGTTTGCAGCCAAGTGGTGAAACTGGGAGGAAACCTGTGAGGTTTTTTTTCACTGGTGAGCTGATAAGCAGAGCAGAGCAGGGCCTGAGTATAAAATGATCTGACACACACTCTCTCTCTCACACACACACACAGGCTGAGATTCAATGAATGAATGAATGAATGAAATGCTGCTGGTCTCCCCCTCTCCTGTGAGATGTAGGATACCTCTGACATGATTCATCAGAAAGTCCACGCTGTGCCCAAAAAGCCTTTCTGGTGTAATCTAAGAATAGACAGACTCCTCTCTCTCTCTCTTCTGTCTCCTCTCATGCACATAATTTAAGCTTTTTAACTTCATGTTTGAGCTTTAATCATTGTTAAAGGAGCAGTTTACAGTTTCTAAGGCAGACATTAAAGCAGCTGTAATCATTCCTCCTGTTCATACTGAGCATTATAATGCACTTACAATGGAAGTGGTGGAAGACTAAATCCACAGTCCTCCTTTAAAAGTTGATATGAAGCTAATATGAGTCAAATCAAGTAGATATATTTTCAATGTTACAGTGTTTTTAGTACCAAAGTTCCTCTTTTTGTTACTATACTTCCACCACAGCTCAACAGGAAACACTAAGAGGGAATCTGATGCTAAAAAAACTGTAAATGTGTCAGATATCACTTGACATGAATAACTCACACTGATGACAAACTCCAATTTTTAAATGCATTTTTTTCCTGCACTAAATGTGTATTTTGTCCTTCCATCACTTCCATTAAAAGCACATTTGAAAGTGATCTTCTAATAGTCAGTATGGACACCTGACACTGTGAAGCTGTCCTTTTAAATCAGCAGTGAGCATTCAGAAGAAATCCACTCACATCTCATAAATCAGTGTAATACTCCTTTAATCTTTACTGTTTTTAGTGTCTGCAGCAGCACTCAGCAGCATGGTTGTTGCTTTCTCTGCAGATTCTCTTCAGTAACTTTTCATTGTTTGTTCCTTTTTTAAAATGTCCTGTTGTAAGTTTTTCGGTGATACTTACTTACAGTAATCTGCCTGAAATGCTCTGAGCCTCTTGTTTCCACACGGCTCAGCAGAAAGCCTCCGATCCTGGAGAGTTCAGGAGGTATTTATGTGCAAGGAGATTTCTTTAGTGGCTTTGGCAGAGTGGACATGGTGTATATCAGCTGTATCGTATTGATCACACACACACACACACACACACACACACACACACACAAACACACACGGACAGGCTCTAACTCTCATTTGGTATTTCTTGTTTTTTCTCTTTATTCACACTTCAGCCTCGTTGTTTTTAATCCAGCCGGATAAATCCTGGATAAATGAAAAGCTGCAAGTTTGTGGTTCAATCCTGAGCTCACACACACACACACACACACACACACACACACACACACACACACACACTAACTCAATGTATAATCATGTTAATACTGTTGTTTCTCAGCTGTGTGGGGTGAAGTCGATCAGTCACTGAAATAAGATCTTTATTCTGTCTGTTCCTGCTGTAAATTACACATGTGTGAATATTTAGTGGTGATAAGTAAATTTTAGGCCTGATACAAGAACATTTTCATATTCTTATCTTAAATATAGCTGCGTAAACATGATGAAGTAAATAAGTAAATTAGCACACGTCTGGTATCTTTTGGAAACTTTCTTCCAACTTACAAGAAACTTTTATCTAATTTAAATTCTAGCAAGGAATCCACTTTTTTTCTTATCTACAGTTTGCTGTTATTTCTATTAGGGCTGGACTATAAATCCATATTATCGTTTTAGAGTTTGAATATCGTGATATCACGATATGGAATAATTTTTCTGAACTTAACAGACTTCTATTATCTGTCTTTATCCACTTACTCATTATATCCACATTATGATTATTTATCAATCATATTATTACTTAAATATTTTATAAAAGCACCAACAGTCATCCCTACAATATTGTCAAAATATCAATATCAAGATATTTGGTTCTGTTCATAATATCCTAGACTTAATTTCTATTCTGTTTTTCTGCCTAATATCAATCAATCTTTATTTGTATAGCACTTTCATATATAATCATCTAACAAAATGCCTACAAAATAAAATTAAATAAATGAAATAAAACACCAAAGGTAGAAAAAATTAAAACAATTAAGAATATCCCCAAAAATAAAAGAAATATTACTTATAAAAAATGATAAAATATTAATAAAATATGAATAATAAATAATAATTAAATAAAGTAGGTAAAATGTGAGGTGGGGTATTAAAGGGGAAACAAAAAATAAGAAGAAAATAAAATAATTAAACATCTAAAGAGGAAATGTGATGAAGTAAAACCTGACATAAAAGGTAGTAAAACAGACTAAAACCATTTCATTAACTTATTTTAACATGTTCAAAATAAGTGAATAAACTAACTAACTAAAACTAAACTTTTATCCTCCCAAAATGAGTCCATGAAGATGGCGAGCGCATCAAAACGAGAGCAGTAAATTAAATTAATTGAATTATATGTGAGTTTGATTCCAGGTGATCTCACCAGCTTCAGCACACACTTCGATAAATACAATAATAAGTAAAGTAAAGTATAAGTGAGTGTGTGTCAGTCTGAACTAATAATAAAAAGAAAATCAACCTTTTTCAAATGAGCTGATTTAAGGGCATTGACGGTACAGACAGCGGTTGCCACGGAGACCGTGACGGCGCTTCAGGACTGTTTTTACGGCCTGGTATGACGCTGGAGGACACACACAGTTGTTCTCTCTTCTTTGACACCTCGACATGCTGACGGAGCAACAGGAAGCCTCCCAGGAGTTAATGACCCATTTGGCTCATGGTGGTGTTGGGCTCCACTAATGTTTGTGTATGTGTTTGTGTGTGTGTGTGTGTGTGTGTGTGTATTCAAGCTGAGTCTCACCTGTCATTGAAGTTATTTTTTACCCCTGATGGACGCTGTTTGTTTTGGTCTCTTAGTGAATTAGAGTTGCTGGCCGACAATATGAGCAACACACACACACACGTACACGTTTTCATCACTTCTGAGGACCATCACATTGCCTTACATTCATTTAAAGGAGACTCACTTTTTGTCTCCATGAGTGAGGTGACTCCACACAACACAACATGAGGAATACCTGGACCACACACACACACACACACACACACACACATTATGTCTCTGTATTTATTGTAAAGCGGCTTTGCTCGTCTCGCAGCACAGACTCAGAGGTGATTTCTTTAGAGAGGTTTGTCTCTCTTTATTATACAAACATGCTGGAGCTTTGTTCTCTATTCTAATGTTCAGATGTGAGCTCATACTGCGAGTCTCTGCTTCAACATGTGCTGCTGTGTGTCGGCTCAGTTTGGACATCACAGCAACTAGTGCCTGAAATACTTCTGATCATCACACTGAATCAGAACCAAGCCTGTCAACCCTTCTGCTTTGCTTTTTATCTCTCTGTACAACATCCAGCAGTAACAGCTCATCTATATCTATGTTCATTACCTGCAGACACAACTGGAACCAGCAGCTGAGAGACAGGAAGTTATAGTTCATAAGTGTGGACGCTCACATCGTTATTGTTATAGTTATCGTTCTTAGCGTTGGACTTCAGAGAGGATACGATGACACAAACTTCCAAACTTCAAAAATCTTTAGATGCCAGGAAAAACGCCACAACCTTGAAATACTCTGGCAGACACCCCCCAAAAAAAACATAATTTCTACTCTGGTCTTTTTTTGTAGAGTTTAAACAAATTAAATATAAATAGGTAATTAGTTTCCATACAGACAAGAAACTCCTTGTGTAGACAAACTATTCCTTTAACAGGCAGCAGCATCACTGACTGTTGTGGTGGGGACGGAGATGAAAGCTGAGACGCCGCCGAGCTGATCTGCTCAGCTTCAAAGCGCTAAAAAGGAAACTCGGATCATTTTGCGGCGTATTTAAAGAGAGGAAAATGTGATTTTCTCCGATCGATAACGAGCTGAATTACTCGTTAAGATGGATATTTTGTCTGTGCAGTAGTGAGCGGCACTCTTATACAGTACCAACATAAATAGTAATATTGGCCGTGGAGCAGCCAGAAGCCTTCCAGCAGCTGAATAATGGATCGTCTGTGTGCCTGCGAGGCGGCCGGGCCCTGCTGAGCTCGCCGTCTAGACCAACCCTGACAGCACAAAACTGCAAACGCGCTCCTCTCCTCTCCTCTCCCTTCTCTTCTCTCTTCTCTTCTCTCTTCTCTGTCTCCATGAAACAGGCTGACTGGCTGAATCCTGGATTGATTGTTTTCCTGTGAAGGCAGATGAAAGGGAAAAAAGGGTGCTGGAGCGTTTCTAATACGACATTTGCATCAAGCCACTGATTTCTAAGACGCTGTTTTTCGAGTAACAAAAGCAGCAGGAGTTTCAGCTTGTTTCTGCAAATACCTCCATCTACGATTAGACACTAAAGAAAAAGGGTTGTTCTCGTCCAACTGGCCAAAGCAGGGCTGTCACCTCTTCAACAAAATCAAGTTTGAATGAAATTGAAATGACTAGGAGTTGGGTATCATTAAAATATTATGATACAAGCACCAATCCAGGTTCCCTTAAAGTGATACTGATCCAAACTGAATCCTCCATTCGATACCCGTCATGTGAAGAGAAGCATTAAATTACAGTGGACCAATCACATGTTGCATTAAATCCAAGAATGCTTGCATTGATTGGCTGTGAGCAAGTCCATACAAATAGTCATATTTTCTAGCTCTGGGTGCAATAAGCATCGACTGCAGGTATTGATTTATTTCGGTTGATACTTTAAAGGTTGGTACTCAATAAAGATATCGAGTAGCACTAGAAATGACCCGCAATTCATTCTAATACAGACTTCAGGTTGACCCGGGGTTTCCACTGTGTGTGTGTACTAGGCATGGGCCGGTATGAGATTCTAGCGGTATGATAACCATAAGCAAAAATATCACGGTTTCACGGTATGGTGGTATTGTGATTACAGCTCTAAAATGTTCCTAAAAGGAAGAAAAATAAAGACAGACATGTTAATTTAACCTGAATCTGTAATGACAGTGTGAGGGGTCGTGATACTCTACGCTGTAGCTGCACTTCCTGTCTTTGACCAGACAAAAAACGTCTCATACCTTAGGAACAGTATGACAGAAAATTTGGCGGTTTCGGTTATCGTGGCTTTTTCAAATCGCGGTATACCTTGAAGACAGTTATCATCCCATGCCTAGTGTGTCCATTCTCTGCAAGCAATCCCCCTTTTAAATTAAGCTGTACTGTCAATACAGTAATTACAGCAGCCCAATCAAATCTGAACAAGTGCTTCCTTTAGGCTGCCGTAATTACTGTAGTAGCAGCACAACTAAATGGTAAATGGACTGTACTTATATAGCGCCTTTCTAGTCTTTACGACCACTCAAAGCACTTTACATTACAACTCATTCACACACATTCATACACTGATGGCAGGGGCGACCGACCACCCAGGGGGAATTTAACCATTCATTCTCATTCATACACCGTTGGCGCAGCAACGGGAGCAATTTTGGAGTTAAGGGTCTTGCCCAATCTTCCAATTGGAGGACGACCGTTCTACCTCCTGAGCCACAGCCGCCCTTAACACTAGTTGATTTGGTAGTTTTTTGTGCTTCTACTGTGGTTCAGTAGGCTACGTAGTGAAATGGTCTCTTTATTTGACTGTTTTATTCTTGTTTGTTGCTGAAATACGATCAGGAGTCTGCAGGGTTTTGCTTTATTTTGAAAACTGAACGATGCTTTATGCTGCTTCTTTGTCTGACTTCCTGTCCAGGTGCTGGAGCTTGATCTTGGCTTTTAAGTGGTTTATCGTTGTTCGTGTCTTTGTGTGGAACCTAAAATACTTCTTCTCAGATGTTTAGGTGTCATGATTGCCCCCTCAGGATTGGCTCCACTAGCTTTTGTCCTCAATTATAACAAAATAACACTACATTACCGTTAGCTTAATTTACTGATAGGTCAGTAGGGCATGCAACAGGTCAAGCTAGTGAAGTTTTAGAGCACCCTCTGCTGGTCTGATACGCAGACTGCAGCTGATATTTCAAACACGTCATCACAACTCAAACATGAACCGAAGCAGCAGCCTAAGTCCAGCATAGAAACACTTTGGAGGATGTTCTGGAAAAAGCTTCGTTTTCAGGGGGGAAAAACCCAAAACGTTTTAGTCTAAATAGACAAAGTCAAAATGGAGGGCCAAAGATGCGTTCACCAATGTAGTCGGCTCAGTCTAAGCTGTTAAGAGGTTGATTTTAAACCAGGAGGGAACTTAAGAGAAGGAGAGGAAGAAGCTTTTGGACAGGTGCTGCTTCATTAGGCTTTTACATTTAATCAGTCTTTTAATCAGTTTCCTGTCAGCATCGATCTGTTAGAGTGTATTTACTACAGTCAGTGAGTTCAACCTGCTGCTGAAGCATACATGACTACAGAAACTATTTATGGCGCTTTTCCACTACACAGTTCCAGCACGACTCCACTCGACTCTGTTTTTTTGCGTTTCCACTAGGGATAGTACCTGCTACCTGCTACTTTTTTAGTAGCGGCTCTGCCGAGGTTCCAAGCGAGCTGAGCCGATACTAAAATGTGACGTCATCAGACTGCCGGCCCCCTGATTGGTCAGAGAGTCACTGGAAGAGTCATGAGCCGTCCCACACAAGAATCAAACCCGCCATTTTTAAATACTGGCAACAGCGTTACAGCGATTGGTTTCTCTTCTCTTTGCTTTGTGTGTGACAGAAAGCCTCATACAGCAGCAAGTACACCATCACCTCCATGTCCTCCATTGTTTATGTGTTTGTGTCGCGTATAAAACAAAGTCATGGCAGTTTCGCGGAGCTGTGTTATGACGACCCCGCCCACGTTGAGTAGGTACCTTTTTGTAATGGAAAAGGTCGTTCCTGGAACCATACCAAGCTGAGTCGAGCTGAGTAGTGCTGGAACTGTATAGTGGAAAAGCACCATTAGAGAATCATCTGTAGTCTGTGTGTATAAAGCTGGATGTAACGTCATTGATTTGAGGCTCAGAACTGCAGTTTATGTTTGGCGCCATCTTTCCCATTTGGAGCCAGGGTCTTCTAAATGAGGAGTCCAGTTCGTTGCCTTTCATGGTCTGGAAACACAGAGCTTACTGGGAACACCGAGCTTACTGGGAACAGAGAACACTGAGTGCTGCACACTTGGGTTATATCTTGCTAACAAGGCAAGTATCATAATTAGTTAAATATTGCGATAACAGTAAGACTCAGTGTGAGTCCCGGAGCCAACAGCAAAGCTATCGTAAGTCTTCAAATTTAATTAACGGAGCAATAATTTCCAAAATGACCACCAGCACACTTATTAGAGGCTCTGAATTTAGACATTAAGACCAAAATGACTCATTGAGCAAAATGATTGACTTAGTATTTAATAATAGAAGTCAGTTGGAGCATCGAGAGACTGTCTGTGGCTCTGTAAAGGTTTGTCCATATTGGCATGAATATTCAGTGGATATACGTGAATATTACCAAAGTCCAATTTCACCACTAATGTGAACTTCCTGTTGGTGCCAGAGGGAAAGTCAGGGGATCGACAAAGTCACTCGGATTAATTACCTTTGGACTGTAAATATATGGACGAATTTGAGAGCTGATGGAGAGAAATTTGCCTTGCTGGTGATCGTCCTCCATTATTAAATATATAAAATCTAACTTGAGTCCATTTTGTAGTTGTTGAGATATTTCAGACATTTTTTTTTATAGAGACCTCCGTTATAAGAATTAATTCCTACAAGCTGACAAACAAACACAAACCTGAACAGAGCTGCTGATAGTGAAGATACAGTCAAGGCCAAATCCCAGCTTCTTGAGAGCTGACATCATCTGTGTGTGTGTGTGTGTGTCTGTGTGTGTGTGTGTGTGTCCAGAGACCATATGGCGAAGGAACCACCCACTCATTGGGACCAACCACACCTTCCAATAATACGCACACACACTCTCCCTCACACACACACCTTCAAACACAAGAGCTGCGATAAAACTCTAAAAGATAAACAAATAAATAAATAAAATGAATTGATAAAAGTGTGAAGCTGAGACTGAAAATAGATCAGTGATTGTGTGTGTGTGCGTGTGTCTATGTGTGTGTGCGTGTGTCTATGTGTGTGTTTGTGTGTGTGTGTGTGTGTGTGTGTGTGTGTGTGTGTGTACTGAACTGAATATTTCACTGCTGAAGTATTGCATTCACACCCTGCAGCCTTGCATCCATAGAGAGATGTGTTGTGTGCACATATATTTGTGTGTGTGTGAGTGTGTTGCATGACATCACGCTATGATTACATACCGTAGATAGTTGTTGGATTGTGTGTGTGTGTGTGTGTGTGTGTGTGTGTGTGTGTGTGTGTGTGTGTGTGTGTCAGCTGGGAGATGAACACAAGTGTGTGTGACGTGATGTGATCCTGCCTTCTCCTAACAGTGTTTAGCAGAAACATTCAGCACATGCATCACAAGGTGAATGAGTTCATAGTGTGTGTGTGTGTGTGTGTGTGTGTGTGTGTGTGTGTGTGTGATCTAACACCTGACTCTGTTTGTTTCACTCTAAATCTGAAAGTATAAACCTCTTAAGTTTGAGTTATTTTTAAGATGCAAACCAATAATCAATCAAACTATTAACAATTATCATATATCTGATCTTATTCCTCTATTATGAAGAGTTTGGAAATCTTAGTTTAGAAACGAAAACAAAGACTAATAGCAGCGATGTCATGTTTTCAGTAGTTCTGTGTGAGGCAGACGCTACTGAGCATGTGCAGAAACACGAGTCAGTCAATTAAAACCTGCACCACAGAAAGTCTGAGTTACTTTCTGTTTCAGTTCGTCTTAAATTACTAATTATACAGAACAACACTGAACTGACCTACTAACAAGTATTGAAGTCTGATGGTTTCACGGTATGGCGGACTGAGGGATTTCTAACCACCACTTCCTGTCTCTGACCAGACTAAAAACAGCTCATACCTTACAGTTAGGAACGGTATGACAGAACATTTGGCGGTTTCGGTTATCGTGGCTTTTTCAAATCGGGGTATACCTTGAACACATCCCATGCCTACTCTATACTATTAAAAATGAATTAATTTTTAATATTTATTAATAGAGCACTTTTCAAAATCCAGGATTGCATTACACAAATAAAAACAGTTTGATGAGTAAAAACCATTTCTATGTAAGAAAAACACCAGAATAGACAAATATTCAAATGAGATAAAATGAGATAAAATGAGGAAAGGCTGTTTGATGATAAAAGTCTGTTTTTTAAGAAGTGATTTAAACATGAAAGCTGACTCAGCTGACCTGAAGTCCTCAGGCAGAATTGAAACTATAAAAACACATCAGTGAGTCACGGCTGCACTGTGCGACCTTTATTTTGAAGGGTTTGGTCACGTTAGTTTGTTTAGAAACAGAAACAAAGGCTGAGTTTGAAACTGCATACTACGTCTTCCTCCCTTCCTTACTCCTTTCCTCCTTTCCTTCCTTCTTCCTCCCTTCCTTGCTCCTTTCCTCCTTTCCATCCTCCCTCCTTTCCTTCCTTCTTTCCTTCCTTCCTTCTTCCATCCTCCCTCCTTTCCTTCCTTCATCCTCCCTTCCTTCCTCCTTTCCTTCCTTCCTTCCTTCATCCTCCTTTCCTTCCTCCTTTCCTTCCTTCCTTCCTTCATCCTCCTTTCCTTCCTCCTTTCCTTCCTTCCTCCTTCCATTCTTCTTCTTTCCCCCCTCCCTTCCTTCCTTCTTCCTCCCTTCCTTCCTTCCTTCCCTTCTTTCCTCTGTCCTTCCTTCTTCCTTCCTCCCTCCCTCCCTCCCTCCCTTCTTCTTTGTTTCCTCCCTCCTACCTTCCTTCCTTCTTTCCTCCATCCTTCCTTCTTCCTCCCTTCCTTGCTTCTTTCCTTTCCTGTTCTTCTTCCTTCCTCCCTCCTTTCCTTCCTTCTTTCCTCCTTTCCTTCCTTCATTCTCCCTTCCTTCCTTGACTCGAGGACAACAGGAAGGTTAAATAGAGTATAATTAAGTTAATTAATGAGTCTGTAAATGGAAAATAGAATAACAGCCATTTCTATATTTAATCATTTAAAGCTTCACAGTCTTAAAACAACAGTCTGTAATCATTCCTTTATTCCTTCATAATGGGAGGAAACCAGTGAGTCTTACTGGTGAACTGATGAACCCTACTGGTTTAAGACTGAATGAATGAATGAATGAATGAATGAATGAAATGCTGCTGGTCTCCCCCTCTCCTGTGAGATGTAGGATACCTCTGACATGATTCATCAGAAAGTCCACGCTGTGCCCAAAAAGCCTTTCTGGTGTAATCTAAGAATAGACAGACTCCTCTCTCTCTCTTCTGTCTCCTCTCATGCACATAATTTAAGCTTTTTAACTTCATGTTTGAGCTTCAAGGAAGGAAGGAAGGAAGGGAGGAAGAAGGAAGGGAGGAGGAAGGAAGGGAGGAAGGAAGGAAGGGAGGGAGGGAGGAAGGAAGAAAGGGAGGAAGGAAGAAAGGGAGGAATGATGGAAGGGAGGAGGAATGATGGAAGGGAGGAGGAAGGGGGAAGGAAGGAAGGGAGGAAGGAAAGGAGGGAGGGAGGAAGGAAGGAAGAAAGGGAGGAATGATGGAAGGGAGGAGAAAGGGGGAAGGAAGGAAGGGAGGAAGGAAAGGAGGGAGGGAGGAAGGAAGGGAGGAAGAAGGGAGGAAGGAAGAAGGACGGAAGGAAATGAGAAAAAAAGAGGGAACGAGGGGAATAACAAAGGAAAAATTAAAGAAAGAGGGAGGAAGGAAGGAAGGAAGGAAGGAAGGAAGGAAGGAAGGAAAGAAAGAAGGAAGGAAAGAAGGAACAGTCAAAAGAGATGGGGTCAATTTGACCTGGGAGGACGACAGGAAGGTCTGGTACTTTCCTTCCTCCCACCTTTTCATCCTTCCTTACTTCCTTCTTTCCTCCCTCCCTCCTTTCCTTCCTTCTTCCTCCCTCCCTCCTTTCTTCCTCCCTTCCTCCCTTCCTTCCTTGATTCGAGGACAACAGGAGGGTTAAAGTGATGTGACTGGATCAATACTTTATAACCTGGAGCCTGAAGGACTGATGTAGATGAGGGTCAGTGTCAGTGAGCTTTATTCTTTCTTTTTTCTTTTTCTTTTTTTCCATCTCTCCGTTTTTAAAAAGGAAGGAGGGAGTTCCAACAACGTTACGACTCATGGTGATATTTTTCAGATGCCAACATCATGAGATCATTTCTACAGATATCACTCCTTTCCACATCGCCAAAGACGGCAAAGCAGAAGCTGTTCTCTTTATCTCTTTCCTCCCTTCTTTATTTTGCCCCTTTTCATTCCTTCCTTCCTCCTTCCTCCCTTACTCCTTCTTCCTTCACCTCTTTTCCTCTTCATCTGTTGTTCATTCCTCTCCTCCGGCCGGTCCTGACGTAACCGGTGAAGCGACAGTAATGTTGTTATCTATAATACCACGCTTCATCTCTCTCTCTCTCTCTCTCTCTGTTTCTGTCTCTGTCTCTGTCTCTCTCTCCTCTCTCTCCTCTCTCTCTCTCTCCCTCCCTCTCTCTCTCCTCTGTCTCTGTCTCTGTCTCTCTCTCTCTCTCTCTCTCTCTCTCTCTCTCTCTCTCTCCCTCCTCTCTCTCTGTCTCTGTCTCTGTCTCTGTGTCTCTCTCTCTCTCTCTCTCTCTCTCTCTCTCTCGTCTCTCTCTCTCTCTCTCTCTCTCCTCCTCCTGCTTTCCCACACAGGGATTCTCTCACTTTCTCTTCTCTTTCCTCTCACTTTTTAAAGACTGGAGGAGACTTTATTAATTTAAAAATCAAACTTAATTTAAGCCCGAACCAAGTCTTTATTGGAGCTTTTTGACAAATAAATAAGATAATTAATTAGATAACACTTTGCATATTTGAGTTTTGTGCTGAATTTTCGCAATTTAGTATTCCCATAAGAAGGAAAGATGGAAGGGAGGAAGAAATAAGTAAAGGAGAAAGGATGGGAGGAAGAAGGAAGGAAAGGAGGAAGGAAGGATGGAGGAAAGATGGAAGGGAGGAAGAAAGAAAGAAAGAAGGAAAGGAGAAAGGATGGGAGGAAGAAGGAAGGAAGGAGGGAAGGAAGGATGGAGGAAAGAAGGAAGGAGGGAGG
>JAJDFG010000494.1:0-5000 GCA_021039105.1 Scomber colias
CCTCCTTTCCCTACTTCTTTCCTTCTTCCCTCCTTACTCCTTCCTCCCTCCTTACTCCTTTCCTTCCTTCCTCCCTCCCTCCCTTCCTTCTCTCCTTACTTCCTTCCTCCCTCCCTCCTTTCCCTACTTCTTTCCTTCCTCCCTCCTTACTCCTTCCTCCCTCCCTCCCTTCTCTCCTCCCTTCCTTCCTCCCTCTCTCCTTACTCCTTTCCTTCCCTCCTTACTCCTTTCTTTCCTCCCTCCCTCCTTTCCTTCCTCTCTCCCTTCCTTCCTTCCTTTTCTCCTTCCTCCCTCCTTCCTTACTCCCTTCCTTCCTCCCTCCCTTCCTTGCTCCCTCCCTCCCTTAATATATTAATATGACATCACTCTTTCATCTACACTTTATTGGTGTGTTTTCCAGCTGGCTCCTCTCCTCTGTTAAGACGTTCTGTCACTATTATAATAATAATACTCAAACATTTTATTTAGACAGAATTTTACGAGGCCAAGTTTAAAGAGATGTTTGAAAGGAGCGTCAAATGTTCAGATGGATCGATTACAACAAGACGGCATGAATTCAGAAATGGGAATAAAATAAAAGTTCTCACGCAGATACTGAGACTGATCCAAAGCAGCTAAATACATCATCATGTGGCTTAAAGGTGCAGTCTGTGTAAAGGTCAGTAGTAGTAGTAAGGAGTAAGGAAGGAAGGAAAGGAGTAAGGATGAAAAGAGGGAGGAATTTAGGAGAGAAGGAAGTAAGGAAGGAAGGAAGGAAAGGAGTAAGGACTAAAAGAGGAAGGAAGGAAGGAAGGAAGGAAGGAAGGAAAAGAGTAAGGATGGAAAGGAGGAAGGAAGGAAGGAAAGGAGTAAGGACGAAAAGAGGGAGGAATTTAGGAGAGAAGGAAGGGAGGAAGGAAAGGAGGAAGGAAAGGAGTAAGGACGAAAAGAGGAAGGAAGGAAGAAAGAAGTAAGGAGGGAAGGAGGAGGGAGCAAAGAAAGAGGGGAAGGAGGGTTAAACTAGATTTAAAAGCAGCATCAGGTTTGTTAAAATGTACATTTAGTATTTTTGTTGGTTTTATATCATTTAAATGACATTTGCACCATTTTATACCAAAAGTAAGACTGAATGCTCCTGAAAATGTCAAATGGTGTAACCACAAAAGAATGATACATATTACATATTTTATCCTCTGAGAAAGAAAGGAAAGGAAGGAAGGAAGGAAGATCATGCCAAAATAGTTGATATGGTGTTAGGTAGGAAGGAAGGAAGGAAGGAAGGGAGGGAGGGAGGGAGGGAGGAGACGAGCAGACTGAATCTAAATGTTGTGTTTTTTAACTCTTGCAGCAGGAAACCGAACGCCTCACTACGGCTCTCAGACCCCGCTGCATGATGGGAGCAGAACGCCCGGTCAGAGCGGAGCCTGGGACCCCAGTAACCCCAACACACCCTCCAGGTAACACACACACACACACACACACACACACACACACAGTTACAGACACACACACACACACACACACACACACACAGTAACCCCCAACACACCCTCCAGGTAACACACACACACACACACACACACACACACACCACACAGTTACAGACACACACACACACCACACACACACACACAGTAACCCCAACACACCCTCCAGGTAACACACACACACACACACACAGTAACTCCAACACACCCCTCCAGGTAACACACACACACACACACACACACACACACACCACACACACACACACACAGTAACCCCAACACACCCTCCAGGTAACACACACACACAGTAACCCCAACACACTCTCCAGGTAACACACACACACACACAGTAACCCCAACACACCCTCCAGGTAACACACACACACAGTGACACACACACTGTAATAGATACACACACAGTGACACACATACACACACAGTGACACACATACACACACACAGTAACCCCAACACACCCTCCAGGTAACACACACACACAGTGACGCACACACTGTAACACATACACACACACAGACAGTGACACACACACTGTAACACACACACACTGTAATAGACATACACACAGTGACACACACACACACATGGTTCAGTGTGTTATAATGTGTGTACCTCTCCCTGCAGGAATGACGAGGAGTACGACTTCGGCTACGATGACGAGCCGTCTCCGTCTCCTCAGGGCTACGGCGGGACCCCCAAACCCCCAAACCCCCGGCTACCCTGAGGTCCCCTCCCCTCAGGTTAACCCTCAGTACAACCCTCAGACTCCTGGCACGCCTGCTATGTGAGGACCAGCACACACACACTCTCACACTCACACACACACTCACACTCACACTCACACTCACACTCACTCACACTCACACACACACACACACACACACACACACACACACACACACACACACACACACACACACACACACACACTCACTCTCTCTCTCTCTCTCCTCTCTCTCTCTCTCTCTCTCTCTCTCTCTCTCTCTCTCTCTCTCTCTCTCTCTCTCTCTCTCTCTCTCTGTCTCTCTCACACACACACACTCTCCGTCTCTCACTCTCTCTCTCTCACACACACACACACACATTCACTCTCACTCTCTCTCTCTCTCACTCACTTACTCACACACACACACACACACTCTGTCTCTCTCTCTCTCTCACACACACAGAGAAACTCACACACACACCACACACACACACACACTCACACACAGAAACACACACACAGAATCACATACACTCACTCACACACACTCTCTCTCTCTCTCTCTCTCTCTCTCTCTCTCTCTCTCTCTCTCTCTCTCTCTCTCTCTCTCTCTCTCTCACTCACACACACACACACACACACACACACACACACACACAGAGCCTGTATGTTAGTGTGATAGTTATAAATATTGAGAGGTTGAGTGTGTTCAACTTATAAATATGTTGAGAGGCTTTTAATGAAAGCACAGCTCAATAATTACAAACAGTGTTAGATTATAATGTCACAGGTGTCATCACACTCTTAACATGCTGAAGGATGGAGATCTGGACTTTAAAAGATAACTAGAAAACGTCACGGGGCCGCTGCCGGGGACGAGTACATGATTTATTACCAGTGCTCAAAAGTCGCCCTTGTTATCATATTTAAGTGTAAATAATATTTATTTAAAACAAATTAAGTAAAGTCTACTTAATTTTTTCACAGACAGGAACATCACTGTTATGACATTATTAAGTAAATCTTATCATTAAGAGAGTAGATTTTATTATACTTGTTGATTTTTTTGTTAATCTTCTGTTGATAAATGTTGAATCTTTTTATACACCACAAATCTATTTATTTAGTCCACAATAAAACATGAATTAATCACTCCATTCAAATGAATTAGCTCAGTTAACTGGCAAAACAGACAGGAATTAGCCAATCACAAAAAAGTAGGTCAGTTTCTGCCCAGCAACAGGTTGCTAAGGGCAGTTAAGGCCCTACGGTTGCTAAGGTCAGCTAAGGCCCTACGGTTGCTAAGGGCAGCTAAGGCCCTGCGGTTGCTAAGGCAGCTAAGGCCCTACGGGTTGCTAAGGTCAGCTAAGGCCCTACGGTTGCTAAGGGCAGCTAAGGCCCTACGGTTGCTATGGGCAGCTAAGGCCCTACGGTTGCTATGGGCAGCTAAGGCCCCACGGTTGCTATGGGCAGCTAAGGCCCTACGGTTGCTATGGGCAGCTAAGGCCCCACGGTTGCTAAGGGCAGCTAAGGCCCTACGGTTGCTAAGGGCAGCTAAGGCCCTACGGTTGCTATATAAATCAATATCTGAAAAAACGATGGTAGTGATATTCAGACTAACCCTTTCTGTGTGTGTGTGTGTGTGTGTGTGTGTGTGTGTGTGTGTGTGTGTGTGTGTGTGTGTGTGTGTCCAGGTACAACACAGAGCAGTACTCTCCCTACGCCGCCCCCGTCCCCTCAGGGCTCCTACCAGCCGAGCCCCAGTCCTCAGAGCTACCACCAGGTGGCGCCTTCACCGGTCGGCTACCAGAACACACACTCTCCAGCCAGCTACCATCCGACTCCTTCCCCCATGGCTTACCAGGTACCACCTCACACTAAACTATACATTTCATTTATACTGCTTTCTACCTAACTATACATTTCATTTATACTGCTTATACTGCTCAAATTATTGTCTGTAACTGTGACCCTCATAAAAGTAATATTTTACTAATCTGCATTATATAAACGAAATTCATGAAAGTAAGTCATTTGGCAACTTCTAAGTCATAAAACTAAGTCTTACTTTTACTGGAGTAATCTACCTCGTTCGCACCTGTCATTGTAAGGTAAAACTTACCTACTGAGTGAACTCTCCCGTTGTCTCTATGAACGAGTCGGACAACAACCTGTATCAAACATGAAGCAAAGTGAAAAAATAATAAAGTACGTAACAGCCGCATCATATGCTTTTCTTCCAGTATGTTCCATGTTGATGAGAGTCAGTACAAATGACTGATTTACAATAATAGAGTGCGCTTGATTTATCACACTTTCATTGAACCTCTGTGAACTACTCATCAATTTTATTGGTCTACTGTTACTAGGCAAAATGTTTTGTGCGCCATGAAAAAAAACAAACATGCATTAGCCGCACCGTAGTATAAGACGCAGTGTGGGGAAAAAGTATGGTAATAAAGTAATGTGTAAATCATCAGTATGAATAAGAATAGAGCTGTAACCATGTGTGTCTCTCTCTCTCTCTCTCTCTCTCTCTCTCTCTCTCTCTCTCTCTCTCTCTCTCTCTCTCTGTCTCTGTCTCTGTCTCTGTCTCTCTCTCTGTCTCTGTGTGTGTAACAGGCGAGCCCCAGCCCCAGTCCGGTGGGCTACAGCCCCATGACGCCCGGGAGCGCCCTCTCCTGGAGGATACAACCCTCACACCCCCCGGGTCCAACATCGAGCAGGGCGGCAGCGACTGGGTCACCACTGACATCCTGGTCAGAGTCAAAGACTCATTCATGGACCTGATGGGACAGACGGGGGTCATC
>JAJDFG010000494.1:7500-155000 GCA_021039105.1 Scomber colias
GTCATTTTTGATTTATTACTTTTGGTGAAACGCCTTCAGAATAAAAGCCTCCCACTGGGTTTAAAACTCTGATTAGATTTCAGCAGCTGCAGCGCTCAGAAGTCCTGGAAGTTGCTTTTGGCTTCACATCTGAAAACATCTCGAGTCAGAACAAACCGAAAAAAAGCGACTGGACAGAAAAACTTCCCAGACTTGTTCTTTTTCTCTCCCTCTCTCTGTAAATACATCGTTCCTCATGAGTCTCCATAAAAAAATGAGCAGAGCAGCTCCAGCTTTTTCTGCTTCTGTTCATTTTATCTTTTTGGTTTTTGTTTTTTTTGGTTTTTGTTTTTTTTTGTTTTTTTTGTTTTTTGTTTTTTTCTTTTTTAAACCTTTTTGTTTTATTAGGTTGATCGTATTCTTACTTAGGCGTCTGAATCTGTTTTTAGTGCTTTCTGAATGTTCTGTCAGTTCTTCTTCTGGTTTTTCTGGCTGCAGGAGGATTTAAAAAACAACAACTACAAAATGTAAACTGTCAATAAAACTGTGAACATGTTCATCAAGTTGGTCTGCCTATCTGTCTGTGTGTGTGTGTGTGTGTGTGTGTGTGTGTGTGTGTGTGTGTGTGTGTGTGTGTGTCTGTCTGTCTGTCTGTCTGTCTGTCTGTCTGTCTGCCTCTCTCTCTGTCTCTCTCTCCCTCTCTCTCTTTCTCGCTCTCTCTCTCTCTCTGTCTGTCTCTGTCTCTCTCTCTCCCTCTCTCTCTCTCTCTCTCTCTCTCTCTCTCTCTCTCTCTCTCTCTCTCTCTCTCTCTCTCTCTCTCTCTCTCTCTCTCTCTCTCTCTCTCTCTCTCTCTCTCTCTCTCTGTGTCTATCCAGGTGGGGACCGAAACCTGACCTACAGTTATGTTCATAATAATAGCAGTGTGTTTAAAAAGGTGAGTAAACCTCAAAATTCTTCTAATAAATGGTATTTTAATGAACACAAATGCATTGGGGACGCTGCACATTCTATTTCAAAGCCAGAAAATTGGAAAAAAAGTAATTGAATTTGATGATATTTTACAGAAAGTCAAAAAATATAAAACAAAAAAATAGCAGTGTTTGACATCTTTCTTTACAAAACTCAAACATGTACTGTATAAACTAAGACAAGCTTGAAGATTCAACTTTCCTGAGAATCATAAACTAATATTTAGTTGCGTAACCATGGTTTCTGATAACTGATGCTTCACATCTGTGGCACATGGAGTCGACCAACTTCTGGCACCGGTCAAAAAGGTATTGCAGTTTTACTCTTTACGTTCCACAATTCTTCGGCATTTCTTGGTTTTGCCTCATGGACAGCATTTTTTTATGTCGGCTAACAAGTTTTCAATGGGATTAAGGTCCGGGGATTGTGCTAGCCACTCCAATCAATCAATCAGTCAATCAATCTTTATTTGTATAGCGCCAAATCACAACAAAGTTATCTCAAGGCTCTTTCCACATAGAGCAGCTTCTAAACCGAACTCTTCAGGTTTTAACTTTAAAGAGACCCAACATTCACACATGAGACACAGTGGAGAGAAAAAACTCCCTTTTAACAGGAAGTACCCTCAGAACTAGACTCAGAGTGGGAGAACATCTGCCTGGACTGGTTGGGGTTGAGAGGAGAGAGAGGAAGGAGAGGAGAGAGAGGAAGGATAGAGAGAGAGAGAGAGGAAGGAGAGGAGAGAGAGGAAGGATAGAGGAGAGAGAGGAAGGATAGAGGAGAGAGAGGAAGGATAGAGGAGAGAGAGGAGGGATAGAGGAGAGAGAGGAAGGAGAGAGGAAGGAGAGGAGAGAGAGAGGAAGGATAGAGGAAGGAGAGAGGAGAGAGAGGAAGGAGAGGAGAGAGAGAGGAAGGAGAGAGGAAGGAGAGGGAGAGAGAGGAAGGAGAGAGAGAGAGAGGAAGGAGAGGAGAGAGAGGAAGGATAGAGGAGAGAGAGAGAGGAAGGAGAGGAGAGAGGAGAGAGGCACAATGAAAAACAACAATGGAGCCTGATGGTCCGGGACTGGAATCCGTCATCCGGACGTCTACAGGCCCAGATTACCTGTAGGACGAGAAAGCAGAGCCAGAAACCAGAAACCATTACTTGAATTCTGTTTTTCTGGAACCATGATTTTGCTCGCTTGCTGGTGTGTTTGGGGTCATTGTCTTGTTGAAACACCCATTTTAAAGAGCATTTCCTCTTCAGCATACGCCAACACGACTTCTTCCAGTATTCTGGTATGCGATAAATAGGACCAACACCATAGTACGAGAAACATCCCCATATCATGATGCTTGCACCACCATGCTTCACCGTCTTCACTGTGTGTACTGTGGCTCGAATTCAGTGTTTGCAGGACGTCCGACAAACTGTCCGTGTCCCTTAGACCCAAAAAGAACAATCTTACTCTCATCAGTCCACAAAATATTACGCCATTTCTTTTTAGGCCAATCAATGTATTCTTTGGCAAATTGTAATCGCTTCAGCACGTCTTTTTTTTTTTTAACAATGGGACTTTGCGGGGGCTTCTTGCTGGTGGCTTGGCTTCACATAGACGTCGTCTGATTGTTACAGTACTCACAGGCAATGTTAGATCCTTCTTTGATCCTCCTGGAGCTGATCATTGGCTGAGCTTTTGCCATTTTGGTTATTCTCCGATCCATTCGAATAGTCGTTTTTCTTTTTCTTCCTCGCCTTTCTGGTTTTGGCTGCCGTTTTAAAGCGTTTGATATCATTTTAGCTGAACAGCCTATCATTTTCTGCACTTCTTTATAAGTTGTCCCCTCTTTTATTAATTTCTTAATCAATGAACGCTCTTCTTCTGAACAGTGTCTTGAACGACCCATTTTACTGATCCTTAAATAAGGGCCACCTGTTTAACACCTTTTTTTTCACATAATCAATGACCTCACTAAATGAACTCAGCACTACTATTTTTTTGAACACGCCCCTTTTAGTAAATGATTCAGTTTCACAGAATCAGCAGCATGCACGTCATGCCTGTTGGTTTTCTATACCTTTACTAAACCTTCTAGAAACTTACTTGCAGTGTAGAAGTTGAAATTCTAACAGAAACAGTGATTTATCTTGCTAGTGATGTGGGACTGCTATTATTTTGAACACAACTGTATTACTAACCCCGTGGGGACTGACTCCTGGTTTCCATGGGAACGAGCATTGGAATCAATAGCAAACAGCCTCGTGATAGGCCCGGTCCCCACAGGGTTGGTTTTCCTGACTGTGTGTGTGAACCCCAGAGGTCACACACGGTACTGCAGTGCACGAATTTCCCCAGTGGGAGCCTTTTCCTGACGAAGTGTGTATATTAGCATGTTAGCTTTGTATTAGCATATTAGCTTAGCGATTAGCCCCCTGACTAACTGGATTATTAGATGCAGTGTTAATGTTTCGGGTTAGGGTTTCAATCTAACATTTTGTTCAAATACTGAATATGAATTGTACTGTAGGTAACAGTGATGTCAATTATATGCTAATAGACGTTAGCATTACGGGTCCCAACGAGGGGGCAAAATTCAGGTTTAAAATTTCTGTGAGAGTTATTGATATTTCAAGTCATTTCTTTGTTCAAACTCAATTATGATGAATTTAGGAGTTAAAATGATGTCTCTAGACCCTTTAGAAAAGCTGGACCCCACAACGCTCCACCCAGTCAGGGGTCCCCACGAGGTAGTAAAAACGTGTTTGTGTGTGTGTGTGTGTGTGTGTGTGTTGTCTTTCAACAGTACTCACATGGATCTGAGACACGATTTAAAGCTTGAATGAGGACACGTCTGCTTTCTACGACGGAGTAGAGGAGGAAAAATAAATAAATCAAATGTTGGGAATGAGGAGAACAAAGTCATAATATTACCAGAATAAAGTTCTATGAACGGCTCGTAGATGTAAGCAGCCATCGCCTCGCAGTCGACCGCTAGCAGACAGCTCCTCTTTCTTCTAAACAGGAAACGATTGTGCAAACGACTGCGTCTGAGTCCTGATACTGATCATAATTTGATGCTGATGTGACAAAAGATTAAATATGTTCTTATTTGTGAAACTGATACCAAAGTATAACTTCACAAGATGCTCAACATTCCTCATTTTAATGTAAAATTACTACTTTATTCTGGTAATTTCCCCTAATACTCCATCGTAGCTTTCTCTGCTCTTTAGTTTCAGGTTTAATGCTCCACAGCAGAGGTGATTAAAGCTTCTTCCATTCTGTATTTATATTAAGCAGAAGTTCAGATACTTGTGTAAAAGAACGACTGGTAAAAGTAGAAGTACTGATTCAACTTTACTCAAGTCAAAGTAAGAAAGTTCAGACTCTCAAATGATCAAAACTTCTCCTGATAAACGTTCTCTGCGTCTGCTGCCAGAATATAAATCTAAACTATGAATAATATAACTGCTGTTAATCACTGTGACCGATGTGTTCATATGATAGGAGTCGTGTTCCTGCTGTCTGCACATTGACGGACTTTGCTTCCAGGGAAACAGCGGGCACACCAAAAGAAAAGAAGAAAAGAAAGGAAATGTTTTCTATCATTTATTTACACGTCATGTCTGCTTTTTATAAAATCACTGAGGTTGAAACAAGAAACAAACCCATTTAGAGGATGTAAGACTCATTTTCATTCAAAGGCCACATATGATCTCACACACCTGGACTGGGACAAAAATTCGGCCCTGGACTTTTTGGTCCAGACCGGCCCACTGCAATCCACGCAGATACTGTGCCAACTCACGTTGATAATAACTTAAATAAAGATTTAGGCCTAGTTGTAACACACCACACTATGAAGAGTTTATTTATTATGTTAAGTAAAGTTCATAGACGGTTAAGTTACTGTTCTGAACATTTAATGAATGTTTATCACACCATGCTGCAGGATCACACCTGCTGAAGACTGTATCACCACTTCCACATGGTGGAGAGTCTTCCTCAACCTGCTGCTGCACCACCATGGCAGCGGGAGCCTCACTCTGAGGCTGAGGTTACCATGGCAACAACTAAATGAACAAATAAAAACGGGTAGCCATCGGCCCACCGGGAAAAATCCCTGTACTCCCAGTTCTCAATCCACCCCTAATAACACAGACACATTATATAACCTATTGGGTATGATTGTGATAGCATGTACATGATGTGTGTTTGGCACAGTTTGACACCAGAAGGTTGTTTTCACATCCATCTGCTCAAAGTGGAAAGTTTCTCTGTGTTCATAGAAAATCCAGTTTTAAGAGGTGTATCTATGAGCAGCCAATCCTGGTCCAGTATTCAACTTACACAAATGTGATGTGGAAACTTTAAGCCTGCAGTGCACAAACACTGAATAGACTTTACAATTTAGTAGAAGACATCTTCTGTCCAGCAGTTAAACCTCTAAATTAAATATATTACCAATTTATACCTCCTTAAAACTTAAGAAGACAGAGGGATATGTCTCCATTTTAAAACCAGCTCTGAAGCAAACAGGAAGCCAGTGCAGAGACTTTAAATGTGAGCTCTCTTTCTGGTCTTCTTCAGCACACGTGTGGCTGAGTTCTGAATGAACTGTAACTATTATTATTGTTTATTGCATTATCCACTTTATTCAGCTGCTGCTGCTCTCCCTCAGCAGATGCCTTAGTACTGTTTTTATAATAATAATCATAATAATCATAATAATAATAATAGTTTATTTTTTGATAGGGACAGTGCATATTGATGAATATCGATATTAAACATCTCTGTAAATATTCCAGATTATAGCAAAGCTGCTAATTTGCATCCGTAGTCCCTTTCTATGTTCTAGTTATTTTACTCTTACTTGGAGTTCATTTATCTTATTTATGCTCTTGTTTCTATCCTGGAATGCTGAGAGTGAATGTTGGTGTATTTGTGAGACTCACCGAAACAAATTCCAATCGACTATGTCGACATGGGAATAAAGTATTGAATCTTGAATTGAATCTTAGATAGATTGTTTTTTGGGAGAGCAGAAAGCAGAGTATAACAGTAGTCCATTCTGCAGGTAATAATAGCGTGCATTAGATGAACCTGTTGACGTGGGTTCAGTACCAGTGCCTGCTGTTTCATTTCATTGAGATTCTTTCTCTGGACTTCAGTACCAATGACCTAAATATCAGACTTGTCCTGTTGAGCTGTAGAACATTCTCAGCCATCCATCATTTTATATCTAACATACTCAAAGATTCTCCTGGACTATAAAATAGTGATGGTGAATGTTTTGATGAAACATTTATTTATACCTGACGGGGAATTTATGACTGTGAATTGGTGTATAGACTAATTATGAATCAGAAAATGAAGAGTATGTAAGAGTTAAACACAAACTCCTACAGTAACACTCTGTGGATCCATCTGTACACCCTGTACATCTGTACAGAGCAGCAGAGTCTCTCTGGAAAAACAAACATGAAAACTAAAAGACTGACTTTGTTCTTATCATCTGTTCACTCTACAAACTTTCACAGTCAGTGGTTTTGAAAGAACATCATTCTATCTTCTTGCATTCGTTATCAAAGACAGCTGTTTAATTCTCATACAGCAGTTCAGTGACCTGTTTTATGTGGATATAAAGACGGGAACTGAACGAGTGGTGTCAGACTGCATCTTGCTGTCTAAAGAGGTGATATTTCACAATGAGGCGTGCTGCAGCTTTTCTGGCGTTGCTGCTCTGTCTGTACTGGACGGGGGCTCAGGGTGAGAGTGGAGGGCTGACAGGGAATGATATCACTCAGACGGAGATTCAGTCTCAGATCCTGGGTGTCAAATCAACCAGTGATCAGACCAACATCAGCCCTGACATCTGGGCTGAGCTGAAGGAGCTGAGAGACATGGCCATCCAACACAGTGTGGAGCTGAGGAAGCTGGAGCAGGAGAATACAGGTTCATTCACACAGTGATCAACACATTCATGCAATGTTCACATAGACATTACTTTTAGGAGTAATTTACTGCTTTTATTCCAGCCATACAGACCAGACTGACAGCCAGTGAATATAAGAATGCAGATAGATATTTATATTTTATACAATAATATAAAATTAATTTATGTTTCTGATTGTTTTTCTTGTCAAACTTCTTTAACATGTTTACTGATATTCATATGTAAGATTCAAAATAAAGCTTTTACTGAAAAACTTTAAATGTATTCACAGGTTTGGAAAATGTGGTCAAAGAGCTCCAGAAAGAGAACACAGGTAAGCTACGACAATCAATAACATGTAAAAGCTTTTCTTTTTTTATGTATGCTACCAATGATAATACATTTATTTGATATTAATGTGTTGTTCAGGATGAACCTTTGCCAGTTTTAATTCCCAAAATGACTGAAGAGAAGTCAAAAGATATTTATCTACTTAGGAGAGATGTTAAATGTGTTGACAGTGTTGGTGATTGCTGAAGATAGAGAGTGCAGGTTAACGGATTATATCATTATTAAAGTCTGTGTAAAGTAAGAATAAATATGTGTTCTGAGTTTGACATACCACAGAAAAGTGTGTTGTTAACCACCCTGCCAAATTTGAATGATTAAAAAAATCGCCAAATATTTGAAATTAGGCTTCAAAATTGTGTAAAACCACAGACTGTTTAGAAGAAAAGTATTTTTCTCTGCTAACAAACGCTGTGGGCGTTCCCGCCGAGTTCGCTGAAGCCCCGCCCCCTACCAAGTGTCAGCTGTCAATCAAAGTCACCACCTCTACCAGAAACATGGACGCTACGTCTGAGAGCTTTCTGCTACTAGCTTAGCGGCTAACTCGGCGGCTAGCTCGGCGGCTAGCTCGGTGGCTAACTCAGCTAACTGGCTAACTGTAGACTGTAGTAGTAGTAGTGTGTGCTGAATGTATTTCTACCTCTACAGCAGCAGGGGCGGGTTTATGCTAATCACTAAATCCTGAACACAGTAATGTTGAAACACAGTTTGTGAAGCCTAGCTCCACAATTCAAATCTAAATGGTTGAAATGCTTTTTACACCTTTTTTAGAAACACATTTATGACCTATTTAATGTGTTTATAAGAAAATGTCTGAATTCATTTTACATGGTATGTAAGAACAGCAGTAAACTGCAAAGTACACAGCTGCTAGTTTATTAGCTACACAGTTATGTAGATTATCTCCTTTAAAATAAAAATGTTGAATGTGTTTACAGATATGATGACCAGATTGAAAATCAGTGAAAACGAGGTGGAGGAGCTCAAGAGACAGAATGCAGGTAAACTGCTTATATCATTATTAATACAATACAATTTGTTATTCAACTGTTTATAAGTGGAGTTATTTTTTTCCTCTATGTGAATCTTCTCACATCCACACAGACCAACCAAAGGTGGCGTTCTCACTTGGTCTGACTGACAAAGGACGTATTGGACCCTTCAATACTGACATCACACTTAAGTTCAGTAAAGTCATCACCAACTTTGGTCAGGCCTACAGTTCATCTACAGGTACTCACCTCTTTCTGCTACACACACAAATGAACTATTATAATGTAATGAACTAATTTTAATATGTATTCATTGTTACAGCTTTCACTCCATCTTTTGTAATGACTTTTTTCTCCACTATGGCTCCAGCTGCACACTTTTTGAGGAGGAAACATTTCACTTTGAATTGGCCCTTTTAAGATTTCACCTATTTGACCTTTTACAGTACATCATAACACTTTTAATGGAGTTTCTCTGTGTCCTCTCAGAGGGTTTGAGCCAGGCCGTTGGTTCTTTGCCAGCATTGAGTCATGTGTGTGATTTTGTGTTGTGTAATTACATTTCATGTGGTGACTGATAAGGTTCTCGTCATGAAGTGAGTTTGTCGTTTATGCAGTTTTGTGAAACCTTAGGTAGTTCAACAGCAGGAAAAAGCTTCACTCATGTTCTCCTCTGTTGCAGGTCTCTTCACAGCCCCAGTCAGAGGAGCCTACTACTTCTCATTCAATACACTGGATACCCGGAATAACGTATGGAGGCATGTTTATCTCTATCACAATGACAAGAGTGTGTTGTTCAGTTATAATTACAGTGCAAATGGCTGGGAAAGTGTTTCTAATTCACTGGTTCTTCAGCTGGAAAAGGGGGATGTGGTCTACCTGGTTTTACCTGCTGGCTATAGTGTATACGATGATACTGCTGATCATACTACCTTTAATGGATTTCTGCTTTTTCCACTGTGAGACTCAAACATGAGAATTGATTTACCCCCAAATGTTTGGCGTAGTGTATAAACAAGTCATACAGTATTCATGTGTATATGAAAGGATGCACATTGTTGCTGTGTTGACTTTGCTCTGCAACAAACTACATATGAAATAAAAGAATGAATATGAGGTTAAAGTGCTGTCTCTGACTTTAATTTGGGGATATTTAAACCTGAGTCTGGGAAAACCAACACATACACACAAAAAGATCAGACACTGAAATCCCATTTATCAACTCATTAGTTCAAATGATGATCGGATGATAATTCAGCATTAAAGGATAGCTTCACAATTGTTCATGTCTGTTTTAAAACAGCAGTCAGGTGCTTATATGAAGACTGAAAGAGGTTTCCTTCACTGAAATCATTCCTCCTTTTCATGCTGGCTAATAAAATATCTTCTTCAAATGTGCTTTTGATGAAAGTGATGAAGGACCAAAATCCAGTGTGTTCAGTCTTCACAGTTATTTTGTGCCAAAGTGCATTTAAAAGTAGATGATCAGTTTCTATTGAGCTTCAGCAGTGTGAGTTATTATATCAAGTGATATCTGACACATTTACAGTCTTTTTAGAGAAGATATCTACTTCATTTGAATAATTTGGATGGTTGAATGTTATGTTATGTTCATGTTTATTTCACAATCAACTTTAATTTCTGTACCTGTGTTCCTGTGTAGTATATAGAAATATATTATCATTAATATTATCACCACTATCATTACCGTCTATATCACCATTTTTATTTTTCTTTATCATCATTATTACCAATGTTATCATCATTATTATATTTACCATCATCATCATCATTATCATCCGGGAGTCGGAAGAGAGAGAGAGAGACAGAGAGAGACAGAGAAATGAAACAGCCCATTGTTTTTTTTTAATAATATATAGAAGAAAAAATAAATTTAGTTGTGGTTTTCTGTTCCCAATATAAGTTTGTGTGTCTATATACAGTCAAGCCCGAAATTATTCATACCTCTGGCAAATTTTGACTTAAAGTTACTTTTATTCAACCAGCAAGTTGTTTTTTGACCGGAAATGACACAGGCGTCTCTCAGAAGATAATAAGACAATGCACAAGAGGCATCATTGTGGAAAAAAAATATTTGTCAGCTTTTATTTACATTTGAACAAAAAGTGGCATGTCCAAAATTATTCATACCCTTTGTAAACTGTCACAGTCTATGGGAAAATCCAAAGTTCTATACCATTCCAAATAGTCAAAGTTGTTCTAAAGCATCCTAATTACCCTGATTCATTGGGAACAGCAGCTCTCTGCAGTTGGTTTGAGGACAGTCATGGCTAAGACAAAGGAGCTTTCTGAGGATCTGCGTCTGCGCATTGTGGCTGCTCACAAATCACAAAAGGGCTATAAGGCCATATCTAAATGTTTTCAGGTTCCAGTGGCTACAGTGCAAAGTATTATTAAAAAATACAAGACGTTCCACACTGGAAAATCTCAGAGGACGTGGTCGGAAGCCAAAAGTGACACCTGTACTGGCCAGGAGGATAGTGAGAGAGGCGAAAAAGAATCCAAGGATCACCACCAAGGCCATCCTGGTGAATCTGGGCTCTGCTGGTGGCAATGTCTCAAGGCAGACAGTCCAACGGACACTGCACACTGCTGGGTTCCATGGACGCAGAACAAGGATGACGCCACTTCACCAGATAATAGGCCTGCAACGGATCATCATTGGTCCGTGATCCGTTCGGACCATCTATTTCGGTTCGGCACACGCACGACACGCGGATTGATTTATGAAAAATAAATAAATAAATGTGCGCATGTTCAGCCCACACACAGCTGTAACCATTCCTGCTAGTTCCAGGGACAGAGCTACTTAACACGCTCTGGGTAAAAGTCTGCAACAGTTCCCTTTTCAATAAGCAAACTATGGCTCGTTGTGATTTATTGTCCTCAGTGTACAACATGTAGAACAGTGGGCATGGAAAATAAAAGTAGGCTAGACTTCGGTGACTACTGTAAAGATAACTGCTGCCTCTAGTGCTACGTCTGTTTCCTTATACTCGCGCTGCCACACAAACCAGTCGCCTAGGTTAGCCTACCACACGGACGTAACACGTAGCTGACATAACGATTGCTGATTACTGCTGATCCGAAAAATGATCCGATCCGTGACTCTGATCCGAGGAACGATCCGAACCGTGAGTTTTTTGATTCGTTGCACCCCTACCAGATAAGGCACACGTTTGGCCTTTGCAAATGCTCATCTGGACAAAGAAGAAGACTTCTGGTCTTCTGTTTTATGGTCAGATGAAACAAAAATTGAATTGTTTGGCCACAATGATGTATCGTTCATTTGGCGTAAAAAAGGAGAAGTCTTCAACCCTAAGAACACCATCCCCACTGTCAAACATGGTGGTGGGAACCTAATGCTTTGGGGGTGTTTTTCAGCCAATGGACCAGGGAACCTAATCACAGTAAACGGCACCATGAAAAAAGAGCAATACATCAAGATTCTCAACAACAACATCTGGCAGTCTGCTGAGAAACTTGGCCTTGGGCACCAGTGGACATTTCAGCACGACAATGACCCAAAACACACAGTGGTGAAGAAATGGTTAGCAGACAAAAACATTAACATTTTGCAGTGGCCCAGCCAGAGTCCTGACTGGAATCCAATTGAGAATCTGTGGAGGGAGCTAAAGATCAGAGTGATGGCAAGGAGACCCTCCAACCTCAAAGGGTTGGAGCTCATCGCTAAAGATGAATGGGCAAAAATACCAGTGGAGACATGCAAGAACCTGGTCAGCAATTATAGGAAGCGTTTCATTGCTGTAATAGCCAATAAAGGCTATTCTATTGATTATTGAGAAGGGTATGAATAATTTTGGACATGCCATGTAAATGCCACTTTTTGTTCAAATGTAAATAAAAGCTGACAAATATTTTTTTCCACAATGATGCCTCTTGTACATTGTCTTATTATCTTCTGGGAGACGCCTGTGTCATTTCCGGTCAAAAAATAACTTGCTGGTTGTATAAAAGTAACTTTAAGTCAATATTTGCCAGGGGTATGAATAATTTCGGGCTTGACTGTATATCACTGTGGTTTATTTTAAGGGTGTATCTAAAACAAAGGTTCATCCTTGTGGAGGTTTGAGAATTAAAATCTCATATGCCAGGAGAGAGACCTGGCTGGCACCTCAGCTTTATTCAGAAAAACTAAAGAAAGAATAATCACACTCAAACCATCACATAAAAAATGGCACCTCAGTATTCATATTATATATTTATTTATATTCTGTCTGAAATCTGGCTTACAGCAGAACTAGACTATGTCCAGTGATTTTTTTTTCTGTGCAGGTTTTTAACAAAAGAGGAGATATGAAGGAGATAAATACCAAAGTGACTTGTGAGGAGTCATTAACTGTACCAAAGTACCGTTACTGTTACCGTCCTCTTCCGCTTATCCAGGGTCGGGTCGCGGGGGCAGCAGCCTAAGCAGGGAAGCCCAGACTTCCCTCTCCCCAGCCACTTCGTCCAGCTCTTCCCGGGGGATCCCAAGGCGTTCCCAGGCCAGCCGAGAGACATCGTCTCTCCAGCGTGTCCTGGGTCTTCCCTTGGGTCTCCTACCAGTGGGATGTGCCCTGAACACCTCACCAGGGAGGCGTCTGGGAGGCTAATTAGATGCTCGAGCCACCTCATCTGGCTCCTCTCAACGCGGAGGAGCAGCGGGTCTACTCCGAGCTCCTCCCGGATGAGCGAGCTTCTCAACCTATCTCTAAGGGAGAGCCCAGCCACCCTACGGAGGAAGTTCATTTCGGCCGCTTGTACCCGCGATCTTGTTCTTTCGGTCACTAATCAAATATCATGACCAGAGGTGAGGGTAGGAACGAAGACCTGTGCAGAGTCCGCATTACTGCAGACGCCGCACCGATCCGCCTATCGATCTCACGCTCCATTCTTCCCTCACTTGTGAACAAGACCCCGAGGTACTTGAAGTACTCCACTTGGGGCAGGATCTCATCCCCGACCCGCAGAGTGCACTCCACCCTTTTCCGGTTGAGGACCATGGACTCGGATTTGGAGGTGCTGATTCTTATCCCGGCCGCTTCACACTCGGCTGCGAATCGATCCAGTGAGAGTTGGAGGTCACAGTCTGATGAAGCCAACAGGTCCACATCATCCACAAAAAGCAGTGACCCAATCCTGAGGTCACCAAACCGGACCCCCTCCATACCCAGGCTGTGCCTAGAAATCCTGTCCATGAAGACTGTGAACAGGATCGGTGACAAAGGGAGGCCCTGGTGGAGTCCAACCCTCACCGGAAACAAGTCTGACTTATTACCGGCAATGAGGACCAAGCTCTGACACCGGTCATACGGGGAACACCGGTCATCGGTCCTTATCAGGGGGTCCGGTACCCCGTATTCCCGGAGACTCCTCGAGGGACATGGTCAAATGCCTTTTCCAAGTCCACAAAACACATGTGGACTGGTTGGGCAAACTCCCATGCACCCTCAAGGATCCTGCAGAGGGTGAAGAGCTGGTCCACTGTTCCACGGCATGGACGAAAACCACACTGCTCCTCTTGAATCCGAGGTTCGACTATCCGACGGACCCTCCTCTCCAGCACCCCCGAATTGACCTTACCAGGGAGGCTGAGGAGTGTGATTCCCCTGTAGTAGGAACACACCCTCCGGTCCCCCTTCTTAAAAAGAGGGACCACCACCCCAGTCTGCCAATCCAGAGGCACTGCCCCCGATGTCCATGCGATGCTGCAGAGTCGTGTCAACCATGACAGCCCCACAACATCCAGGGCCTTGAGAAACTCGAGGGGGGATCTCATCCACCCCTGGGGCCCTCCCACCGAGGAGCTTTTTGACCACCTCGGCGACCTCCACCCCAGAGATAGGAGAGACTACACCCGAGCCCCCAGGCCCTGCTTCCTTACTGGAAGGCGTGTCGGTGGGATTGAGGAGGTCTTCGAAGTATTCCTTCCACCGATCCACAACGTCCCGAGTCGAGGTCAGCAGTGCACCGTCCCCACCATACACCGTGTTGACGGCGCACTGCTTCCCCCTCCTGAGACGCAGGATGGTGGTCCAGAATCTCTTTGAAGCCGTCCGGAAGTCTTTTTCCATGGCCTCGCCGAACTCCTCCCATGTCCGGGTTTTTGCCTCAGCGACCACCGCAGCTGCACTCCGCTTGGTCTGCCGGTACCTGTCTGCTGCCTCTGGAGTCCCACAGACCAAAAAGGCCCTATAGGACTCCTTCTTCAGCTTGACGGTATCCCTCACCGCCGGTGTCCACCAGCGGGTTCGGGGATTGCCGCCACGACAGGCACCGACCACCATACGGCCACAGCTCCGGTCGGCCGCCTTAACAATGGAGACACGGAACATGGCCCACTTGAACTCAATGTCCCCCGCCTCCCCTGGGACGTGGTTGAAGCTCTCCCGGAGGTGGGAGTTGAAACTCTCTCTGACAGAAGACAGAAGACAGAAGACCATCGTAGCCAACTCACCACCAGGTGCTGATCAGTTGACAGCTCCGCCCCTCTCCTACTCGAGTGTTCAAGACATGCGGCCGTAAGTCCGACGACACGACTACAAAGTCAATCATCGAACTGCGGCCTAGGGTGTCCTGGTGCCAAGTGCACATATGGACCCCCTTATGCTTGAACATGGTCTTCGTTATGGACAATCTGTGACGAGCACAGAAGTCCAATAACAGAACACTGCTTGGGTTCAGATCCCAATCACACCCTTCCAGATCTCACTGTTGCCGCCAACATGGGCGTTGAAGTCCCCCAGCAGAACGAGGGAATCCCCAGGGGGAGTGCTTTCCAGCACCCCCTCCAAGGAGTCCAAAAAGGGTGGATAACCCAAGCTGCTGTTTGGACCATAGGAACAAACAACAGTCAGGATCCGTCCCCCAACCCGAAGGCGGAGGGAGGCTACCCTCTCGTCTACCGGGTAAACTCCAACATACAGGCACCAAGCCGGGGAGCAATAAGTATTGCCACCCCTGCCCGGCGCCTCTCACCAGTGGCAACTCAAGAGTGGACGAGAGTCCATCCCCTCGGAAAAAGACTGGTTCCAGTTTTTCTTGTTCATCATTAGGGTCTTCTGAGCTACCCTTTGTCTGGCCCCTCCCCCCGGACCTGGTCGACATGGGAGACTCTATAAGGGGCATAAAAGCCCCCGAGAACTGATCTCCTGGGGTCATTGGGACACGCAAACCCCTCAACCACTATAAGGTAGTAGCTCAGGGAGGGGCCAGACAACTTGAAACCTGCTGACCATAAACTTCACAATAATATTGTTAAATGTGTCGACAGTGTTGGAGGCCAGAATGAACGCCAGTGAAAACGAGGTGGAGCAGCTGAAGATAGAGAGTGCAGGTAAACTGATTATATCATTATTAAGAATAACAGTAAGCTGCAAAGTACAAAACTAGTTTATTAGCTACACATACAAGTATTTCAAGTTCCAGTTATGTAGATTATCTCCTAAAAATGTTGAATGTGTTCACAGATATGATGGCCAGATTGAAAATCAGTCAACATGTAATGGAGGAGCTCAAGATGGAGAACACAGGTAAACTGCAACAATCAATAAAATGTAAAAAAAAAAAAAACAAACAACAACAACAACAAAACAAAACACTGCATGCTGAACAATTATTAATCTGATTATGAATTTTGCCTTCTATTGCAGATCTTCTAGACCAGGGGTGCTCACACTTTTTCAGCATGTGAGCTACTTATAAAATGACCAAGTCAAAATGATCTACCTACCACAAAAATGCAAAACATATATTTATTTATAAATATATTGAGAATTCTTCATATGTACAATATATGTTGATGTACCTTGCATAACCACATAAAGTGACGGGATGGATGATAGGCTGACATCTATTTTTCTAATGTCATGCGATCTACCCACACTACCTTTGCGATCGACTGGTAGATCGCGATCGACGTATTGAGCACCCATGGTGTATGTGTTGGTTTTCCCAGACTCAGGTTTAAATATCCCCAAATTAAAGTCAGAGACAGCACTTTAACCTCATATTCATTCTTTTATTTCATATGTAGTTTATTGCAGAGCAAAGTCAACACAGCAACAATGTGCATCCTTTCATATACACATGAATACTGTATGACTTGTTTATACACTATGCCAAACATTTGGGGGTAAATCAATTCTCATGTTTGAGTCTCACAGTGGAAAAAGCAGAAATCCGTTAAAGGATATAACATCACTACCATTTTCGTATACACTATAGCCAGCAGGTAAAACCAGGTATACCACATCCCCCTTTTCCAGCTGAAGAACCAGTGAATTAGAAACACTTTCTGAGTTATGTACACTGTAATTATAACTGACCAACACTCTCTTGTCATTGTGATAGAGAAAAATCTGCCTGTATACATTACTCCGGCCATCCATTGTAGTGAATGAGAAGTAGTAGGCTCCTCTGACTGGGGCTGTGAAGAGACCTGCAACAGAGTGAAAGGTCAAATGGGTGAAATCTTAAAAGGGCCAATTCAAAGAGAAATGTCTCCTCCTCAAAAAGTGTGCAGCTGGAGCCATAGTGGAGAAAAAAAGTCATTACAAAAGATGGAGTGAAAGCTGTAACAATGAATACATATTAAAACATCTAACAAACAAATTAAAATGAGTTCATTACATTATAATAGTTCATTTGTGTGTGTAGCAGAAAGAGGTGAGTACCTGTAGTTGGACTGTAGACCTGACCAAAGTTGGTGATGACTTTACTGAACTTAAGTGCGATGTCAGTATCGAAGGGCCCAATTAGTCCGCTGTCAGTGAGACCAAGAGAGAACGCCACCTTTGGTTGGTCTGTGTGGATGTGAGAAGATTCACATAGAGGAAAACAATAGCTCCACTTATAAACAGTTGATGAACAAATTATATTGTATTAATAATGATATAAGCAGTTTACCTGCATTCTGTCTCTTGAGCTCCTCCACCTCGTTTTCACTGATTTTCAATCTGGTCATCATATCTGTAAACACATTCAACATTTTTATTTTAAAGGAGATAATCTACATAACTGTGTAGCTAATAAACTAGCAGCTGTGTACTTTGCAGTTTACTGCTGTTCTTAAGACTGTGTAAAGTGAATTCAGACATTTTCTTCTAAACACATTAAATAGGTCATAAATGTATTTCTAAAAAAGGTGTAAAAAACATTTCAACCATTTAGATTTGAATTGTGGAGCTAGGCTTCACAAACTGTGTTTCAAGATTTCTGTGTTCAGGATTTAGTGATTAGCATAAACCTGCCCCTGCTGCTGTGGAGGTATGAATACATTCAGCACAGACTACTACTACTACTACTACTACAGTCTCCAGTTAGCTGAGTTAGCCGCAGAGCTAGCAGCTGAGTTTGCCGCCGAGCTAGCAGCTGAGTCAGCCGTCGAGTTAGCCGCCGAACTAGCAGCCGAGTTAGCCGCCGAGCTAGCAGCCGAGTTAGCCGCCGAGCTAGCAGCCGAGTTAGCCGTCGAGTTAGCCGCCGAGCTAGCAGCCGAGTTAGCCGCCGAGCTAGCAGCCGAGTTAGCCAACTAGCTAGTAGCCCAGTTAGCCGCCGAGCTAGCAGCTGAGTTAGCAGCAGAAAACTCTCAGACGTATCGTCCATGTTTCTGGTAGAGGTGGTGACTTTGATTGACAGGTGACACTTGGTAGGGGGCGGGGCTTCAGCGAACTCGGCGGGAACGCCCACAGTGTTTGGTAGCAGAGAAAAAGAGTTTTCTTCTAAACAGTCTGTGGTTTTACACAATTTTGAAGCCTAATTTCATATATTTGGTGATTTTTTTAATCAATCAAATTTGGCAGGGTGGTTAACAACACACTTTTCTGTGGTATGTCAAACTCAGAACATATTTATTCTTACTTTACACAGACTTTAATAATGATATGATCAGTTTACCTGCACTCTCTATCTTGAGCTCCTCCACCTCGTTTTCACTGGCGGTCATTCTGGCCTCCAACACTGTCAACACATTTAACATTAATATTATTGTGAAGTTTATGGTCAGCAGGTTTCAAGTTGTTAACATGATCACTATGGAGACTGACCTTTGTTCTTATCTTCAAATGATGTTACTCGGTCTAGAAGATCTGCAATAGAAGGCAAAATTCATAATCAGATTAATAATTGTTCAGCATGCAGTGTTTTTTTTTGGTTTTTTTTACATTTTATTGATTGTGGAAGTTTACCTGTGTTCTCCATCTTGAGTTCCTCCATCACATGTTCACTGATTTTCAATCTGGCCATCATATCTGAGAAAAACATTCAACATTTTTAGGATATAATCTACATAACTGGAACTTGAAATACTTATATCTGTAGCTAATAAACAAGCTTTGTACTTTGCAGCTTACTGTTGTTCTTAATAATGATATAATCAGTTTACCTGCACTCTCTATCTTCAGCTCCTCCACCTCGTTTTCACTGGCGTTCATTCTGGCCTCCAACACTGTCAACACATTTAACATTAATATTTGTTAATACATGTCAATACATTAATACCTTTGTTCTTATCTTCTCTTATCTTTAGAAGGCACAATTAATAATCAAATTCATAATTAATCAACAGCCAGATTCAAAATCTCATATTGAATGTTTCTCTCCTAAGTAGATAAATATCTTTTGACTTCTCTTCAGTCATTTTGGGAATTAAAACTGGCAAAGGTTCATCCTGAACAACACATTAATATCAAATAAATGTATTATCATTGGTAGCATACATAAAAAAAAAAGTTTTTACATGTTATTGATTGTCGTAGCTTACCTGTGTTCTCTCTCTGGAGCTCTGCATTCTTGCATTCACTGGCTGTCAGTCTGGTCTGTATGGCTGGAATAAAAGCAGTAAATTACTCCTAAAAGTAATGTCTATGTGAACATTGCATGAATGTGTTGATCACTATGTGAATGAACCTGTATTCTCCTGCTCCAGCTTTCTCAGCTCCACACTGTGTTGGATGGCCATGTCTCTCAGCTCCTTCAGCTCAGCCCAGATGTCAGGGGTGATGTTGGTCTGATCACTGGTTGATTTGACACCCAGGATCTCAGACTGAATCTCCGTCTGAGTGATATCATTCCCTGTCAGCCCTCCACTCTCACCCTGAGCCCCCGTCCAGTACAGACAGAGCAGCAACGCCAGAAAAGCTGCAGCACGCCTCATTGTGAAATATCACCTCTTTAGACAGCAAGATGCAGTCTGACACCACTCGTTCAGTTCCCGTCTTTATATCCACGTAAAACAGGTCACTGAACTGCTGTATGAGAATTAAACAGCTGTCTTTGATAACGAATGCAAAAATAGCACCAAAGATCCTTCAACACTGAACTAAAAGCAAACAACAAGTTAGAATCTTTCAAAACCATTGGCTGTGAAAGTTTGTAGAGTAAAGAGATGATAAGAGCAAAGTCAGTATTTTAGTTTCCATGTGATGCTGATGTGCCAAAAGATTAAATATGTTCTTATTTGTGAAACCGATACCAAAGTATAACTTCACAAGATGCTCAACATTCCTCATTTTAACGTAAAATTACTACTTTATTCTGGTACTTTCCCCTAATACTCCATCGTAGCTTTCTCTGCTCTTCAGTTTCAGGTTTAATGCTCCACAGCAGAGGTGATTAAAGCTTCTTCCATTCTGTACTTATATCAAGCAGAAGTTCAGATACTTGTGTAAAAGAAAGACTCTGGTAAAAGTAGAAGTACTCATTCAACTTTACTCAAGTCAGAGTCTTTTTATGATGTAGCAGTGAAGACTGATGGCTCTAATGGTTATACAATAAACCCCACACTTCCAGAAAGTTCTGCTCATTTTCTGCTGTTTTTTCTCCAAAAAGTGATAAAAAATAGACTAACGAAACCTAAAAACTACCAAAAGGAGACATAAAAATGACTAATAAGAGATTTACTTTGGTACAGCCCCTCCCTGAGCTACGACCTTATCGTGGTGGAGGGGTTTGCACATCCCAATGACCCCAGGAGCTTAGTTGTCGGGGGCTTTTATGCCCCTGGTAGGGTCTCCCATGGCAAACAGGTCTGGGGGGAGGGGCCAGACAAAGGGTAGCTCAGAAGACCCTAATGATGAAGAAAATACATATTTTTTTGTGTCCCTTGCCCGTACGCGGGTCACCGGGGCCCCCCCTGGAGCCAGGCCTAGGGGCGAGAGCCTGGTGGCTGGGCCTTCGCCCATGGGGCCCAGCCAGGCACAGCCCGAAGAGGGGACATGGGACCCCGCTCCCACAGACTCACCACCAGTGGGAGGGGCCAAAAGGGTCAGGTGCATTGTGAGCTGGGCGGCAGCCGAAGGCGGGGACCTTGGTGGTCTGACCCTCGGCTGCAGAAGTTAGCTCTAGGGGCGTGGAATGTCACCTCTCTGGTGGGGAAGGAGCCTGAGCTGGTGCACGAGGTTGAGAAGTTCTGGCTAGATATAGTCGACCTCACCTTGACGCACAGCAAGGGCTCTGGAACCAGTCTTCTCGAGAGTGGCAATACTTATTGCCCCCCGGCTTGGTGCCGTATGTTGGAGTTTACCCCGGTAGACGAGAGGGTAGTCTCCTGACTGTTGTTTGCGCCTATGGTCCAAACAGCAGCTCAGAGTATCCACCCTTTTTGGACTCCTTGGAGGGGGTGCTGGAAAGCACTCCCCCTGGGGATTCCCTCGTTCTGCTGGGGGACTTTAACGACCATGTTGGTAGCAACAGCGAGACCTGGAAGGGTGTGATTGGGAGGAACGGCCCCCCCGATCTGAACCCGAGCGGTGTTCTGTTATTGGACTTCTGTGCTCGTCACAGATTGTCCATAACCAACACCATGTTCAAGCATAAGGGTGTCCATATGTGTACTTGGCACCAAGACACCCTAGGCCGCAGTTCGATGATTGACTTTGTAGTCGTGTCGTCGGACTTGCGGCCACACATCTTTGACACTCGGGTGAAGAGAGGGGTGGAGCTGTCAACTGATCACCACCTGGTGGTGAGTTGGCTACGATGGTGGGGAGGATGCTGGTCAGACCTGGCAGACCCAAACGTATTGTGAGGGTCTGCTGGGAACGTCTCCTGTCAGAGAGAGTTTCAAATCCCACCTCCGGGAGAGCTTTGACCACGTACCGGGGGAGGCAGGGGACATTGAGTCCGAGTGGACAATGTTCCGTGCCTCCATTTTTAAGGCGGTCGACTGGAGCTGTGGCCACAAGGTGGTCGGTGCCTGTCATGGCGGCAATCCCCGAACCCGCTGGTGGACACCGGCGGTGAGGGATGCCGTCAAGCTGAAGAAGGAGTCCTATAGGTCCTTTTTGGCCTGTGGGACTCCGCAGGCAGCAGGCAGGTACCGGCAGGCTGAGGCAAAAACCCGGACATGGAAGGAGTTCTGCGAGGCCATGGAAAAAGACTTCCAGATTGCTTCAGAGATTCTGGACCACCATCCGGCGTCTCAGGAGGCGGAAGCAGTGCGCCGTCAACACGGTGTATGGTGGGGACGGTGCGCTGCTGACCTCGACTCAGGACGTTGTGGATCGGTGGAAGGAATAATTTGAAGACCTCCTCAATCCCACCGACACGCCTTCAGGTAAGGAAGCAGGGCCTGGGGGCTCTGGTGTGGGCTCTCCTATCTCTGGGGTGGAGGTCGCCAAGGTGGTCAAAAAGCTCCTCGGTGGGAGGGCCCTGGGGGTGGATGAGATCCACCCCGAGTTCCTCAAGGCCCTGGATGTTGTGGGGCTGTTATGGTTGACACGACTCTTCAGCATCGCGTGGACATCGGGGGCAGTGTCTCTGGATTGGCAGACTGGGGTGGTGGTCCCTCTTTTTAAGAAGGGGGACCGGAGGGTGTGTTCCAACTACAGGGGAATCACACTCCTCAGCCTCCCTGGTAAGGTCAATTCGGGGGTGCTGGAGAGGAGGGTCCGTCGGATAGTCGAATCTCAGATTCAGGAGGAGCAGTGTGGTTTTCGTCCGGGCCGTGGAACTGTGGACCACCTCTACACCCTCTGCAGGATCCTTGAGGGTGCATGGGAGTTTGCCCAACCAGTCCACATGTGTTTTGTGGACTTGGAGAAGGCATTCGACCGTGTCCCTCGGGGAGTCCTGCAGGGGGTTCTCCGGGAATATGGGGTACCGGACCCTCTGATAACGGCCGTCCGTTCCCTGTATGACCGGTGTCAGAGCTTGGTCCTCATTGCCGGCAATAAGTCGGACTTGTTTCCGGTGAGGGTTGGACTCCGCCAGGGCTGCCCTTTGTCACCGATCCTGTTCATGATTTTTATGGACAGGATTTCTAGGCACAGCCATGGTGTGGAGGGGGTCCGGTTTGTTGACTTCAGGATTGGGTCAATGCTTTTTGTGGATGATGTGGTCCTGTTGGCTTCATCAGACCGTGACCTCCAACTCTCACTTGATCGGTTGGCAGGCGAGTGTGAATCGGCCGGGATGAGAATCAGCACCTCCAAATCCGAGTCCATGGTCCTCAACCGGAAAACGGTGGAGTGCACTCTCCAGGTCGGGGATGAGATCCTGCCCCACGTGGAGGAGTTCATGTACCTCGGGGTCTTGTTCACGAGTGAGGGAAGGATGGAGCATGAGATCGACAGGCAGATCGGTGCGGTGTCTGCAGTAATGCGGACTCTGCACAGATCCGTCGTGGTGAAGAGAGAGCTGAGCCGAAAGGCGAAGCTCTCGATTTAACAGTGGATCTTGGTTCCTACCCTCACCTATGGTCATGAGGTCAATGGGCAGTTTCATTTCTCTCTCTCTCTCTGTCTCTCTCTCTGTCTCTCTCTCTTCCGACTCCTGGTGATGATGATGATGGTAAATATAATAATGATGATGAAGAAAAATAAAAATTGTGATATAGACGGTAATGATAGTGATGATAATATTAATGATAATATATTTCTATATACTACACAGGAACTCAGGTACAGGTACACAGGTAATTAAAGTTGATTGTGAAATAAACATGAATATAACATAACATTCAGCCATCCAAATTATTCAAATGAAGTAGATATATTCTCTAAAAAGACTTTAAATGTGTCAGATATCACTTGATATAATAACTCACACTGCTGAAGCTCAATAGAAGCTGATCATCTACTTTTAAATGCACTTTGGCACAAAATAACTGTGTGAACACTGAACACACTGGATTTTGGTCCTTCATTACTTTCATCAAAAGCACATTTGAAGAAGATATTTTATTAGCCAGCATGAAAAGGAGGAATGATTTCAGTCTTCATATAAGCACCTGACTGCTGTTTTAAAACAGACATGAACAATTGTGAACCTATCCTTTAATGCTGAATTATCATCAGATCATCATTTGAACTAATGAGTTGATGAATGGGATTTCAGTGTCTGATCTTTTTGTGTGTATGTGTTGGTTTTCCCAGACTCAGGTTTAAATATCCCCAAATTAAAGTCAGAGACAAGCACTTTAACCTCATATTCATTCTTTTATTTCATATGTAGTTTGTTGCAGAGCAAAGTCAACACAGCAACACTGTGCATCCTTTCATATACACATGAATACTGTATGACTTGTTTATACACTATGCCAAACATTTGGGGGTAAATCAATTCTCATGTTTGAGTCTCACAGTGGAAAAAGCAGAAATCCATTAAAGGAAGTAAAATCACGACCATCATCGTATACACTATCGCCAGCAGGTAAAACCAGGTAGACCACGTCCCCCTTTTCCAGCTGAAGAACCAGTGAATTAGAAACACTTTCCGAGCCATTTGCACTGTAATTATGACTGTCCAACACTCTCTTGTCATTGTGATAGAGATAGACATCCCTGAAAACTTTACCCCGGCCATCCAGTGTAGTGAATGAGAAGTAGTAGGCTCCTCTGACTGGGGCTGTGAAGAGACCTGCAACAGAGGAGAAAATGAGTGAAGCTTTTTCCTGCTGTTGAACTACCTCTTTTCTGAGTTGAGTACGCTGTTGTAATAGTAATTTCAACTCCTTTGTAAATTACCCAACCTCCCACCTTCTCACCAAGCTGTCAGACCTTTAAATTCCTTTGCATTTCTACTACCTGAGACACCCATTCAAACCCTTGTGTATTTTAAATTGTGTTGTCTAGACCTTGTAATTGTAAATTCAGTTCCTTTGCATTTCTACTACCTGAGACACCCATTCAAACCTTGTGTATTTTAAATTAGGTTGTGTAGACCTCTTAATTTCAGGGGGTCAGTGCCGATCCCTGCAAAAGACAAAAGAGTGGGGCTGACCCCACAGCAGACATAGGACGTTAAACACACCCCAAAGGTGGGCCTTTCCCTCAGGTATAAATGTTCATGTTTCCCCATGCTCGGGGTCTTTCTTCATTCAGAACCGCTCGCATGTTTTGTTGATTGACCTTTTCTTTGCAAAGAAAATAAAACTTTGTCGGCCGGCAGAAGTCTCTATTTCATTCTTCACCAAGAGCACAGAATTTCCACGACACTGTTGCTTCTCAATACTTTGGTCAGGCTGCTGTAAGTGGGTTTGTCTAATCTGAAGGAATAGTTGTTCAGTGCTCTTGCTTTGTTAACATCACATTACTCAGAGACTGTATAATCTGTAAAAGTTGAGAGCTCTCAGTTACACATTCAGTGAGTCAGTTTGCATCCCATAAGGTTTATAGAAAGTGATATAACAGAGAGATATAAGTGAGCACCTTAAAACAGAGCAAAAGCCTCTCAAAGCCTTTGCAGAACAAATCATTCTCTTGTGTTTTCTCTGTAACTCTGTAAATGTCTGTGAAAAGGTTTTGAAAAGGTTTCACAAAACTGCATAAACGACAAACTCACTTCATCATGAGAACCTTATCAGTCACCACATGAAATGTAATTACATAACACAAAATCACACACATGACTCAATGCTGGCAAAGAACCAACGGCCTGGCTCAAACCCTCTGAGAGGACACAGAGAAACTCCATTAAAAGTGTTATGATGTACTGTAAAAGGTCAAATAGGTGAAATCTTAAAAGGGCCAATTCAAAGAGAAATGTCTCCTCCTCAAAAAGTGTGCAGCTGGAGCCATAGTGGAGAAAAAAAGTCATTACAAAAGATGGAGTGAATGCTGTAACAATGAACACATATTAAAATGAGTTCATTACATTATAATAGTTCATTTGTGTGTGTAGCACAAAGAGGTGAGTACCTGTAGTTGGACTGTAGACCTGACCAAAGTTGGTGATGACTTTACTGAACTTAAGTGTGATGGCAGTATCGAAGGGTCCAATTGTTCCGTCGTCAGTGAGACAAAGTGAGAACGCCACCTTTGGTTGGTCTGTGTGGATGTGAGAAGATTCACATAGAGGAAAACATATGGCGTCATTTCAATGCCAAATATCGCGCGCATAAAAACCATAATCAGCGCGCATAAAGACCACTCTCTGCGCGCTCGCGAACACTCTTTGCTCGCTCGCCGTCACTCTCTGCGCGCTCGCGGCCACTTTCTGCGCGCTCGCTGTCACTCTCTGTACCTTCTACTCGCTCGCCTTTGCTGAGTTTTGGCACAAAGGGGGCGGGCATTGAATAGACGGCCCCGCAACGCCCCTCCTTTCTGATTGGTCACTACTATCTCCAGGTCAGAGCCAATCCGACGCAGAGTAGGGCGGGTCATCATTGCGGGTCAAGATGTCAGAGAAAGAAGAGGTAAGTTGAGGAACAGAGACAGATATACAATGCTAGCCTATAACAGTAGTGGCTACGTTTAAAGTTGCTGACCCAATACATAACATTCTCATAACCTTCCGTTATAGTGGTCTGATCACAGTGGAGAAGACCTGGCATTTTCATGGGGCTATCATGGCTGAGCAAGTATGTCTTACACAGTTAGACTATCTCTCATATTTCATTTTGATATCATTTGATTTTATGCCGGGACCAGTGGGGTAGTGTTTTAGTGGGAGGTATGTTTATGAGTTTCACATAAGTTACCAAAGTGAACAGTGTTTGATTGTATGCATTGTCACAAGTGTTGTTTACCCTGGTTGCTATGGAAATTTGGTGACAAAAACCATAAGAGTGTCTAAAATATCAGTTTCCCATTGTTAAAGTCTCCAGCAACCATGTAGTCATTAACTATAGTTCTACTAAATTGAAATTATACTTTCAATTATAACATCAACAATTAGGCCCACATGATAATCCTGCAGCCCTGATATGAAGTAAGCATACAGAAGCAGGTTCAGGTGGGTCTACTCTTGTGTAAAGAAGCATAACAGCAGATGGGGGAAAGAGAATAAATAGTTCCACATTGCTGCATACATTTAATATTTACTATATAATAAATACATTTTAAAAAAGTTTTTAAAAATAGACAAACAAGGAAAGAAAAAAGATTTAAAAGATTTAATTTGCATGATTGACTGACATCTGTTGACTGGTTGTATGTGTATCACAAGAGAGACAGAGATATCAAAATGAAATATGAGAGATAGTCTAACTGTGTAAGACATACTTGCTCAGCCATGATAGCCCCATGAAAATGCCAGGTCTTCTCCACTGTGATCAGACCACTATAACGGAAGGTTATGAGAATGTTATGTATTGGGTCAGCAACTTTAAACGTAGCCACTACTGTTATAGGCTAGCATTGTATATCTGTCTCTGTTCCTCAACTTACCTCTTCTTTCTCTGACATCTTGACCCGCAATGATGACCCGCCCTACTCTGCGTCGGATTGGCTCTGACCTGGAGATAGTAGTGACCAATCAGAAAGGAGGGGCGTTGCGGGGCCGTCTATTCAATGCCCGCCCCCTTTGTGCCAAAACTCAGCAAAGGCGAGCGAGTAGAAGGTACAGAGAGTGACAGCGAGCGCGCAGAAAGTGGCCGCGAGCGCGCAGAGAGTGACGGCGAGCGAGCAAAGAGTGTTCGCGAGCGCGCAGAGAGTGGCCGCGAGCGCGCAAAGAGTGGTCTTTATGCGCGCTGATTATGGTTTTTATGCGCGCGACATTTGGCATTGAAATGACGCCATAAAAACAATAGCTCCACTTATAAACAGTTGATGAACAAATTGTATTGTATTAATAATGATAGAAGCAGTTTACCTGCATTCTGTCTCTTGAGCTCCTCCACCTCGTTTTCACTGATTTTCAATCTGGTCATCACATCTGTAAACACATTCAACATTTTTATTTTAAAGGAGATAATCTACATAACTGTTTAGCTAATAAACTAGCAGCTGTGTGCTTTGCAGCTTACTGGTGTTCTTAAGACTATGTAAAGTGAATTCAGACATTTTCTTCTAAACACATTAAATAGGTCATGAATGTATTTCTAAAAAAGGTGTAAAAAGCATTTCAACCATTTAGATTTGAATTGTGGAGCTAGGCTTCACAAACTGTGTTTCAAGATTTCTGTGTTCAGGATTTAGTGATTAGCATAAACCCACCCCTGCTGCTGTAGAGGTATAAATACATTCAGCACACACTACTACTACTACTACAGTCTACAGTTAGACAGTTAGCACTGTTAGCCACCGAGTTAGCGTCAGAATGCTCTCAGACGTAGCATCCATGTTTCTGGTAGAGGTGGTGACTTTGATTGACAGGTGACACTTGGTAGGGGGCGGGGCTTCAGCGAACTCGGCGGGAACGCCCACAGCGTTTGGTAGCAGAGAAAAAGAGTTTTCTTCTAAACAGTCTGTGGTTTTACACAATTTTGAAGCTTAATTTCATATATTTGGCGACTTTTTTAATAATTCAAATTTGGCAGGGTGGTTAACAACACACTTTTCTGTGGTATGTGAAACTCAGAACACATATTTATTCTTACTTTACACGGACTTTAATAATGATATAATCAGTTTACCTGCACTCTCTATCTTCAGCTGCTCCACCTCGTTATCACTGACGTTCATTCTGGCCTCCAACACTGTCAACACATTTAACATTAATATTATTGTGAAGTATGTTTATGGTCAGCAGGTTTCAAGTTGTTAACATGATCACTATGGAGACTGACCTTTGTTCAGCATGCAGTGTTTTTTTTTTTTTTTTTTTTTACATTTTATTGATTGTTGCAGTTTACCTGTGTTCTCCATCTTGAGCTCCTCCATCACATGTTCACTGATTTTCAATCTGGCCATCATATCTGAGAACACATTCAACATTTTAGGATATAATCTACATAACTGGAACTTGAAATACTTGTATGTGTAGCTAATAAACTAGCTTTGTACTTTGCAGCTTACTGTTGTTCTTAATAATGATATAATCAGTACCTGCACTCTCTATCTTCAGCTTCACCACCTCGTTTTCACTGGCATTCATTCTGGTCATCATATCTGTAAACACATTCAACATTTTTATTTTAAAGGAGATAATCTACATAACTGTAGCTAATAAACTAGCATACTTTGCAGCTTCCTGCTGTTCTTAAGACTGTGTAAAGTAAATTCAGACATTTTCTTCTAAACACATTAAATAGGTCATAAATGTATTTCTAAAAAAGGTGTAAAAAGCATTTCAACCATTTAGATTTGAATTGTGGAGCTAGGCTTCACAAACTGTGTTTCAAGATTTCTGTGTTCAGGATTTAGTGATTAGCATAAAACCGCCCCTGCTGCTGTAGAGGTATAAATACATTCAGCACACACTACTACTACTACAGTCTACAGTTAGCCACCAAGCTAGTAGCCCAGTTAGCTGCCAAGCTAGCAGCTGAGTTAGCAGCAGAAAGCTCTCAGACGTAGCGTCCATGTTTCTGGTAGAGGTGGTGACTTTGATTGACAGGTGACACTTGGTAGGGGGCGGGGCTTCAGCGGACCGCGGAGGCCACGCCCACAGCGTTTGGGAGCAGAGAAAAAGAGTTTTCTTCTTAACAGTCTGTGGTTTTACACAATTTTGAAGCCTAATTTCATATATTTGGCGACTTTTATAATAATTCAAATTTGGCAGGGTGGTTAACAACACACTTTTCTGTGGTATGTGAAACTCATAACACATATTTATTCTTACTTTACACAGACTTTAATAATGATATAATCAGTTTACCTGCACTCTCTATCTTCAGCTGCTCCACCTCGTTTTCACTGGCGTTCATTCTGGCCTCCAACACTGTCAACACATTTAACATTAATATTATTGTGAAGTATGTTTATGGTCAGCAGGTTTCAAGTCTTTAACATGATCACTATGGAGACTGACCTTTGTTCTTATCTTCTCTTATCTTTCGAAGGCACAATTCATAATCAAATTCATAATTAATCAACAGCCAGATTCAAAATCTCATATTGAATGCATCTCTCTTAAGTAGATAAATATCTTTTGACTTCTCTTCAGTCATTTTGGGAATTAAAACTGGCAAAGGTTCATCCTGAACAACACATTAATATCAAATAAATGTATTATCATTGGTAGCATACATAAAAAAAGAAAAGTTATTACATGTTATTGATTGTCGTAGCTTACCTGTGTTCTCTCTCTGGAGATCTTTGACCACATTTTCCAAAACTGTGAATACATTTAAAGTTTTTCAGTAAAAGCTTTATTTTAAATCTTAGATATGAATATCAGTAAACATGTCAAAGAAATTTGACAAGAAAAATAATCAGAAATATAAATTAATTTTATAGTATTTTATAAAATATATCTACCTGCATTCTTGTGTTCACTGGCTGTCAGTCTGGTCTGTATGGCTGGAATAAAAGCAGTAAATTACTCCTAAAAGTAATGTCTATGTGAACATTGCAGGCCCAGATTACTTGTGAGACCAGAAAGCACAGACAACACCGGGGAAGAAGTTTAGCTTATTGAATGCATCAATAGAACATGAATGTTAATGGATATAGATGGATGGATAGAGAGAGAGAGGGAGGAGGAGAGAGGAGCCCAGTGCATCATGGGAGTCTCCCGGCAGTCTAAGCCTATAGCAGCATAAGCTAAGAGCTATAAGAGCCCTAACGATAAGCTTTATCAAAAAGGAAAGTTTTAAGCCTACTCTTAAACGTACGGGAGGATGTCTGTAAATGTGTCAGATATCACTTGATATAATAACTCACACTGCTGAAGCTCAATAGAAACTGATCATCTACTTTTAAATGCAATTTGGCACAAATAACTGTCTGAACACTGGATTTTGGTCCTTCATCACTTTCATCAAAAGCACATTTGAAGAAGATATTTTATTAGCCAGCATGAAAAGGAGGAATGATTTCAGTGAAGGAAACCTCTTTCAGTCTTCATATAAGCACCTGACTGCTGTTTTAAAACAGACATGAACAATTGTGAACCTATCCTTTAATGCTGAATTATCATCAGATCATCATTTGAACTAATGAGTTGATAAATGGGATTTCAGTGTCTGATCTTTTTGTGTGTATGTGTTGGTTTTCCCAGACTCAGGTTTAAATATCCCCAAATTAAAGTCAGAGACAGCACTTTAACCTCATATTCATTCTTTTATTTCATATGTAGTTTGTTGCAGAGCAAAGTCAACACAGCAACAATGTGCATCCTTTCATATACACATGAATACTGTATGACTTGTTTATACACTATGCCAAACATTTGGAGGTAAATCAATTCTCATGTTTGAGTCTCACAGTGGAAAAAGCAGAAATCCATTAAAGGTAGTATAATCATTACCATCATCGTATACACTATAGCCAGTAGGTAAAACCAGGTAGACCACATCCCCCTTTTCCAGCTGAAGAACCAGTGAATTAGAAACACTTTCGTAGGCATTTGCACTGTGATTATAACTGAACAACACTCTCTTGTCATTGTGATAGAGATAAACACGCCTCCATGAGTTACTCCGGGTATCCAGTGTATTGAATGAGAAGTAGTAGGATCCTCTGACTGGGGCTGTGAAGAGACCTGCAACAGAGGAGAAAATCAGTGAAGCTTTTTCCTGCTGTTGAACTACCTCTTCTCTGAGTTCAGTACGATGTTGCTTCTCAATACTTTGGTCAGGCTGCTGTAAGTGGGTTTGTCTAATCTGAAGGAATAGTTGTTCAGTGCTTTGTTAACATCACATTACTCAGAGACTGTATAGTCTGTAATAGTTGAGAGCTCTCAGTTACACATTCAGTGAGTCAGTTTGCATCGCATAAGGTTTATAGAAAGTGATATAACAGAGAGATATAAGTGAGCACCTTAAAACAGAGCAAAAGCCTCTCAAAGCCTTTGCAGAACAAATCATTCTCTTGTGTTTTCTCTGTAACTCTGTAAATGTCTGTGCAAAGGTTTTGAAAAGGTTTCACAAAACTGCATAAACGACAAACTCACTTCATCATGAGAACCTGATCAGTCACCACATGAAATGTAATTACATAACACAAAATCACACACATGACTCAATGCTGGCAAAGAACCAACGGCCTGGCTCAAACCCTCTGAGAGGACACAGAGAAACTCCATTAAAAGTGTTATGATGTACTGTAAAAGGTCAAATGGGTGAAATCTTAAAAGGGCCAATTCAAAGAGAAATGTCTCCTCCTCAAAAAGTGTGCAGCTGGAGCCATAGTGGAGAAAAAAAGTCATTACAAAAGATGGAGTGAAAGCTGTAACAATGAATACATATTAAAACATCTAACAAACAAATTAAAATGAGTTCATCACATTATAATAGTTCATTTGTGTGTGTAGCAGAAAGAGGTGAGTACCTGTAGTTGGATTGTAGCCCTGACCAAAGTTGGTGATGACTTTACTGAACTTAAGTGTGATGTCAGTATTGAAGGGTCCAATTAGTCCGCTGTCAGTGAGACCAAGTGAGAACGCCACCTTTGGTTGGTCTGTGTGGATGTGAGAAGATTCACATAGAGGAAAACAATAGCTCCACTTATAAAGAGCTGATGAACAAATTGTATTGTATTAATAATGATATAAGCAGTTTACCTGCATTCAGTCTCTTGAGCTCCTCCACCTCGTTTTCACTGATTTTCAATCTGGTCATCATATCTGTAAACACATTCAACATTTTTATTTTAAAGGAGATAATCTACATAACTGTGTAGCTAATAAACTAGCAGCTGTGTACTTTGCAGCTTACTGCTGTTCTCAAGACTGTGTAAAGTGAATTCAGACATTTTCTTCTAAACACATTAAATAGGTCATAAATGTATTTCTAAAAAAGGTGTAAAAAGCATTTCAGCCATTTAGATTTGAATTGTGGAGCTAGGCTTCACAAACTGTGTTTCAACATTTCTGTGTTCAGGATTTAGTGATTAGCATAAACCCGCCCCTGCTGCTGTAGAGGTATAAATACATTCAGCACACACTACTACTACTACAGTCTACAGTTAGCCAGTGAGCTGAGTTAGCTGCCGAGCTAGCTGCTGAGTTAGCAGCAGAAAGCTCTCAGATGTAGCGTCCATGTTTCTGGTAGAGGTGGTGACTTTGATTGACAGGTGACACTTGGTCGGGGGCGGGGCTTCCGCGAACTTGGCGGGAACGCCCACAGCGTTTGCTAGCAGAGAAAAAGAGTTTTCTTCTAAACAGTCTGTGGTTTTACACCACTTTGAAGTCTAATTTCATATATTTGGCGATTTTTTTAATCATTCAAATTTGGCAGGGTGGTTAACAACACACTTTTCTGTGGTATGTGAAACTCAGAACACATATTTAATCTTACTTTACACGGACTTTAATAATGATGTAATCAGTTTACCTGCACTCTGTATCTTGAGCTCTGCCACCTCGTTTTCACTGGCGTTCATTCTGGCCTCCAACACTGTCAACACATTTAACATTAATATTATTATGAAGTATGTTTATGATCAGCAGGTTTCCAGTTGTTAACATGATCACTATGAAGTAGGGATCTCCCGATCCAGCTTTTTGCACTTCCGATCCGGTACCGATATTATAGCTTTTAGCATCGGTCGATACCGATACTGGCCGATCCAAATATGTATTAAAGATTAAAGATATTTAGGCCTACTTATTTTGTCGTTATACTCATGTTGAAAAGGGTTTTACTCTTAAGAACAACTAGTCAACTTAATTAGGTTAGTTTGAATAATCCACAATGGTTGGTAATGAGAAGCTGACCTGTTTATTCTAAATAAACAGAAAATAGACAAAATAATAAATAGTCAATTAACCACACAAACTGAATTGGCATCAGTGCTCTGCTCTTGAACAACAAGAGTGTAAACCAAGGCTTAAAAAAGCTATAAATGCACTGGTCCAATGAATAAGGCCACGTCTCATACTGATGTCTTCAGTTGTTTTTATTCTTATCTCTTATCCTCTCAAGACACCGTGAAAACTATAAAAATAACACAAAACACAACAAGTCAAAAAATATCTCTCTCTATCATCCACAGTCTCAAGTTTCTCTCATTACACAGGCCCAAGCATGGCAATAAAAGGCACACTAAATGTTTTTATAAAGAATTCCCACAAATGCCACACAAATATGACAATTGAAACCACAAAACAAGGCAAACAGTTACCGTGTGCGCCTCTTGAACCATGCAAATTACTTTCTGGCTGTATGTCTTCTTTGTAGCCACGTTATCGTTCTCCGTTTACATCTCTTCTCACCCATAATGCAGCACACCTCCCCAAACACTGACCTATGACCTTAACTTTCAAAATAAAAGATGAAATCTGTCTCAGAGACAGTTACACTCCCACCAAATTACTATGATTTATAACAACATTTATAGAAACATGAATGAATAAATCTGGTAATTTTCAGAAATAAACAACAGGCATTTTATACCTCACATGTCAACACTGATATTTTAAACTCTCCTTACTGGTAGATTCTTTAAGATTTGTGGCTTTACCACACATTTTAGTTACTTTCTACAAGTACAACTAATTTATGTATAGGTCGTTCAAGAATGGATGAACTGGTGAGTCTTTGTCCTTCTTTACTGAGCTTTCTGTTTCCCATTTGTACTGTGACTTTGCGCACTAACCCATCTTCATCTTTGCAGACCTCTAGCACCCTCCCAATTCTCCACTGATTACGGGGCACCTCATCCTCTTTGAGAATGACAATATCTCCAATCTTCACATTACGTCTTGTAGAGTGCCAGCATTGTCTGAGGGTAATATTTGCTAGATACTCCTTCCTCCATCTGCTCCAGAATTGCTCTGTCAGGTACTGTACCCTGCGCCACCTTTTCCTGGCGTATACATCTTCCGCAACAAATTCTCCTGGAGGAGGAAGCGGCACAGAGCTTTTCATGGTCAGCAAGTGGTTTGGGGTAAGTGGCTCTAGACTTTTGGGATCATTGATGCTGTCAGTAGTGAGGGGGCGGCTGTTCACAATTGCCATCGCTTCATAGAAAAATGTTCTTAGAGAAGCATCATCTAATCTTCCAGCACTCTTGGAAAGGACACAGCTTAAAACACTCCTAACTGTCCTTATCTGCCGTTCCCAAACCCCTCCCATGTGACTGGCATCCGGTACGTTCATGATAAAGTCACAATGCTTTTCTGCCAGGTAAGATGTCAGCCTGTCTTTATCAACTTCTGTTAAAGCTTTCGTCAGCTCATTTTTTGCTCCCATGAAATTTGTCCCTTGGTCTGACCTGATTTGTCTTACAGCTCCACGAATAGCTATGAAACACCGCAGTGCATTTATGAACGCATCCGTTGTTAGGTCGTCCAATATCTCAATGTGGATTGCTCTTGAGGATAGACAGGTGAATATCAGTCCGTATCTCTTATTCTCTTTACGACCCTGCTTAGTCAGAAAGGGCCCAAAACAATCCATCCCACAGAAGGAGAATGGTGGAGAGGGATCAATACGGTTAGCAGGCAAATCTGCCATCTTTTGTGTTTCTGTTGGCCTGCGAGCTCTTCTGCATGTGACACATTGTTTGATGTAGTTTGCCACAATTTTGCTGCCACCGACTATCCAGTAACCATTTGCTCTGAGTTCATTGAGAGTCTGTCCTCTGCCTTGATGCTGACCTTTTTCATGACAGTAACCTAAGATCAGACGTGTGATCACCCCATTTTTTGGTAAGATTACAGGGTGTTTCAGGTCGTGAGGCAAGGAGGCCTTCTTTAATCGCCCACCCACTCTGAGAACACCATCTTGCAATACTGGGTCAAGCTGGAACAACTGATGGTTCTGTGACAGCTTACCACCACTCAACATATGTATTTCCTCTTTGAAGGCATCCTTTTGTGCTAATTTCACAAGCAGAAGACTGGCTGTCCTTCTGTCTTCTACAGTTATGGGATCTGCTGTTTTCGCTCTTTTTGCCAGTTTCTGGATATGAGCAACAACATTCAAAGCTGTATGCCATTTTGCGAAACGCTCAAATCTCTCTAGAAAATTGTCCTCTTCGACTGCTTTTGTCTGTAGTACTTGTGTCACTTTGATTTCTGGATCTCCCACCATAAGATGTGGAGTTGACTTTGGTGTGACAATCTCTCTTTCCCACAAGAATTTTGGTCCAGAGAACCACGTTGAACTCATCAATTCTGCCACCTTCAGCCCTCTAGAAGCGTGGTCTGCTGGGTTTTGGTCAGTTTCAATATAGTACCACTGGGCTGGGTCTGTTGTTTCTCTGATTCTTTGGACTCGATTAGCCACGAAAACATGAAACCTGCGTGCTTCGTTGTTAATGTAGGCTAAGACTACCTGTGAGTCTGTCCAAAAATATTCTTGGTCGATTTTGAGCTCCAGCTCCTCCTTTAACATACTGCCAACTGCTGAGGAGACCACTGCAGCTGTCAGCTCCAGCCTAGGTATGGTTACAACCCTGGTGGGTGCAACCCGTGCTTTACCTATCACTAAGGCGCAATGCACTTTGTCTTTTGTCACCACTCGGATGTATGAACACTGCCCGTATCCATGACTACTCGCATCCGAAAAGTGATGCAATTCCATCCTCTGTACTTTCCCTAGGTTTTCAGGGACAAAGCATCTTGGGATTTGGAGTTTCTGCAGATTCTCTAGATCGTTCAGCCAGTTCTCCCATTGAGGCTTTAATTCTGCAGGCAGTTGTTCGTCCCATCCAATGCCCTTTTGGCACATTTCCTGCAGGATTTTCTTACCCAGCAGGAGGAAAGGGGCCAGGAAGCCCAGCGGGTCGAACACTGAGGCGACTGTGGAGAGAATTCCCCGCCGTGTTGCTGGCTTCTCATCCAGGGAAACATTAAAGGAGAATGTATCACTGTTCACACTCCACTTCACTCCCAACACAGTGTGTACTGGGAGTTCTTCACGACTGAGATCCACATCCTGTACTCCACTAGCTCGTTCACTGTCAGGAATAGACTCCAAGACTTCTCTGTTGTTAGAGATAAACTTGTGTAAGTGTAGTCTGCCCTTTGCACACAACTTTTGCGCTTCTTTGACTAGTTTGATGGCTGTGTCCACAGAGTCTACGCTGATCAACCCGTCATCAACATAAAAATGTTTCTTGATGAAATTGGCTGCTGCAGGGTAATCTTTCTCCGCCTGGCTTGCAAGGTACTTCATACCATAATTCGCGCAGCCTGGAGAAGATGCTGCTCCAAACAGATGTACCCGCATGCGATACTCTTTTGGCTCTGTTTTTGAATCACCGCCTTCCCACCACAGGAAACGTAAGTAGTCTCTGTCCTCTGAACTTACATGAAACCTATGAAACATTTTTTCAACGTCACAGATGAGTGCAATTAAGTGTTTGCGGAACCTGCAGAGTACTCCTGTCAGTCCATTTGTGAGGTCGGGTCCGGCTAACAAGTGATCATTCAGAGCTGTGCCATCATACTTGGCGGAACAATCAAACACAACCCTGATTTTTTCTGGCTTTCTAGGGTGATATACTCCCTGGTGAGGAATATACCAGACAGATCCTGCTCTGGGTTGGTTCTCAGCTCTTTCTGCATCCCCGTCTTTAAAGACATTGTCCATGAACTTAACATAGTCATTCTTGAATCTGGGATGTTTCTCAAATTTTCTTTTCAGCTGCTTTAGCCGCACCAGAGCCAGATGCTTATTTTCTGGCAGTTGTGGGCGTGTCTTAAAAGGGAGAGGCATCTCCAAGTGTCCATCTGCATTCTGCTTTATTCTTTCATTCAGTAACTGCATAAACTGTATATCATCTTGTGATATACTCTTTTCCCCAGGGTTAGTATCTTTAAAGTCAGCTTCAAGGGCTCTGATGACATTGGCTGGTGTCAAAGGTGGAAGTTCTTTGACAGAGACACGATGGCACAGACCTGTCACTTCTGTTGACTTTGCGACCTGAGGTGAGTTGCCAACGATGCTCCAACCCAGGTCCGTTTTGATACCATACGGCTCATAGTCACCTCCTGTTATGACTTGTCTTGGGGCCAAGGCTCTGGGGCAGTCATAGCCTATGAGGAGTCCAACTTCACACTCCATCGGCTCTGGTATTTCCTGTGCTATTTGGTTCAAATGTCTCCACCTTTTGGCAGTTTCAGGGGTAGGGATGTGAGAATGTTCGAGTGGGATGAAATCTCTAGTATAGGCAGGTGGCAAGTTGACAAAAGTTTTTGAGGAAAATCCTCTAATTCTAAGACCACTGACTCTTTCACTCTGAACAATGGAATCTTTTCCCATCATAGTGGTAAGTTTCAACTTGACTGGCTCTGTACCCGCCCCCATCTTCTCAATTACCCCCTGGTCTACAAAGGTGTTGCTACTTTGCGTATCTAGTAGAGCATACACTAAAGTCTCTGTTTCAAGGGTGGTGGCTGAAGAAATCCAAACAGGCACTATCATGGAAGTGCTCCCACCTTCACCTTTATCAATGCAGCAGGAAAGGGAGGAGGTGTTTTCTTCCGCTTCTGTAGCATGAGAGGAAGATGCGTCTGCGGCAGCAGAACGGTCCTCATGAAGTGGTGTTGGATGAGGTTTCTTACACACGCCACAAGTAGCTTTATTCTTGCAGTCCTTTGAATTGTGTCCCCGCCTGAGACGACCAAAGCACAGATTATTTTCAAACACAAACCTTTTCTTTTCCTCAACAGGCTTACTGGAGAGCTTCTGACATTTGTGGACGGAGTGACTCTCTCCACAGCACAGGCATGTTACTGGGTTTGCAGATAATGCTGACATGCTCACTTTCTTTGATCCATTTGAATATTTTGAGCTGTTCTCTGCAACACTGTATGTTTTCATTACTGTCGTTGATTTATCAGTCTCATGTGTTTTCACATTTGTACTGAATGCATTCGCCTTTGTTCGTTTTACATCTCTTTGTGACTTTTCTTCAGGTGACCTTAAGGCTTGCAAAGATGTCACAGGATTGCATGCTATATCTGCTTCATTTGCTATGAAATCAGAAAACGCCTTGAAGTTAGGGTATTCCTCTGTTTGTCGCAGCTGTTTTGTGACATGGCGATTCCAGCGGGAAGTCAACCAATCTGGGAGCTTCTGCAACATCTTTTGGTTTTCTTCACAGTCATTTAACACCTGAAGTCCTTTGATGTGAGGCATGGCATTGTTGCAGGATGTCAGAAAATCACTAAATTGTCTTAATTTAACTGACTCTCGTGAGCCAATCTTTGGCCAGTTGTTCAGTTTTTCTCTGTATGCACACTGGATTGCAAAAGGGTGGCCATACCGAGCATTCAAAGCTTCCCATGCTTGGTTGTAAGCTTCACTGTCCTTTCTGTAGAAGCTTCCTTCTACTACAGATCGTGCTTCACCACTGAGATATTTCTGCAGGTAGAACAATCTGTCTGCTGGGTCTATGCATCGACGTTCTATCAGTGCCTTGAAACTTGTTCTCCACTCTAAGAACTTCAGTGGGTCTCCACAGAAGACTGAGGGCTCAGGTGTAGGCAGTCTTGTAAGAACCATTGTATCATGCAGAGCTTGTACTAATGATGCTTCTTTATTTGTACTGGTTGCTTGATCATTGTTATTCTCACACGTTTGTTCTTTTTTAATTTCTCTACGTGGTGCTGGAGGACTACATGATATTGGAGGACAACTGGCCTCATCACATGCTGCTTGGCTTTGGCTGTCACCCCCATTTGAGTCAGCATCAGAGTATGCCTTAAGTTTAGCCGCTATCACATCAAGATCTCTCTGATTTTCTAGTTTCTTAAGTTCTTGCTTTTGTGCAGCAATTGCTTCTTCCATCTTCATTTCAGCTCTTTTTGCAGCCAGCTGCGCAGCACACTCTGCTCTCTTGACTGTTAAGCTTTCTGCTGAATGTGAAGAATTATTTGAGTGGTGGCTACGAACAGTAGATTTAGTTCTTGAAGACCCAAATACTGATTGGGCATAATCTCTGTCCAGCATCACATGAAGCCTTGCACTTTCTGCTTTGGCATCAAAGTCCTCTTGCCCTACTTCACTCATGCGTACCTTCATAAGTCCCATCAAATCTCCTGTTACTGCTGTGCAGGAATCCATCTTCCTTCTAATCTCAGTAGAAGGTGCTGATTGAGATCGTACATTTTCATATACATCTTTCACTTGTTTCTCTAGTCCTTCAACAGCATCCATCATGTCACTCAAATCTCCATCAGAGCACTCTTGTTTAAGATTGGTGCGTGCAGCTTTTACCTGCTCTTTCCATTTTTCATACATTGTGAAGAATTTACTCTCCTTCTGAGAGATCTCTTGTTGCTTCAACTCCAGCATTTTTGGGGTTAACTTTCTCTCGCGTGAAGATTTCCTGGGGTTGTCTGTCTGGAAGGTTGTGGAGGTAGGCTCAACCATTGTTAATTTCACTATCTCTATTTCAGCAAAGACATCACCTATAAGTGATTCTAATCTCTCTTTTTCAGCTTCCTCAGTTTGAGATTTTAACTGTATTCTCAAACTACTTAAGTCTTCTTGAAGAGACTCAATTTTTTCACTTAATTTGGCACTTGGTGATTTTTCCTCATTAACAGACATTTCACAGGTTTTTTTTGAAAAGGCACTGCATACCTCAATTTGCATGTGCAGATATAACCCTTTAGAACTATGTAGTTATCAGTACAATCAACTGCTATTTCTATTTACCCAATCTCGTTAAACTCAGTATTTAAACTCTCAGATAAACCATTAACAAAAAAAAAACATTAGACTATTAAAATCTTCATAACAATTACACTGATAAATCAGGAACCGCAATTAGTCTATAAAGAAATGAAATTACTCTCTCAATAATTAACCTAGTGTTTTTAACAAGTTTCTTGTAACGTTTTTGTTTGTTTTATATAAGGAAATATGAGTTACTCTCTCTTTAAGAACCAGCAGTTTTGTCCGGTCCTTCCTTTCAAGGTATCCAAAGTTCCATAAGAACTTCAGAGTAGCACAGTCAAACCTGGCGCCGTCTGTAGAGCATGCCCTCTTTGTGTTGACAGTGTGGGATGAGAAACACACACATTGCACGCTGCACCCGGTAGGGGATATTTGCGGAGCTGTAGTCCGCACAATTGCTGCCCTCTGTTGGCGAAATCGCGGCACTCTCCACCCGGTGTCAGGATCGACTCTCCCACCGTCTTCCTTGGATTAGCACGCCTCTTCCTTAGCCTCTTGTCCGGTCATACACTGCCCCGGCGATGCTTCTCTCTCTCTTCTTCACGGACACCCGCGCTGCTCTTTACAGTAGACTCTTGGCCACACGGCGTACGTTTTCACTATAAATGCACTGGTCCAATGAATAAGGCCACGTCTCATACTGATGTCTCCGGTTGTTTTTATTTCTTATCTCTTATCCTCTCAAGACACCGTGAAAACTATAAAAATAACACAAAACACAACAAGTCAAAAAATATCTCTCTCTATCATCCACAGTCTCAAGTTTCTCTCATTACACAGGACCAAGCATGGCAATAAAAGGCACACTAAATGTTTTTATAAAGAATTCCCACAAATGCCACACAAATATGACAATTGAAACCACAAAACAAGGCAAACAGTTACCGTGTGCGCCTCTTGAACCATGCAAATTACTTTCTGGCTGTATGTCTTCTTTGTAGCCACGTTATCGTTCTCCGTTTACATCTCTTCTCACCCATAATGCAGCACACCTCCCCAAACACTGACCTATGACCTTAACTTTCAAAATAAAAGATGAAATCTGTCTCAGAGACAGTTACAAAAGCCATCAGTAAACAGTATTGTAAACAATATAAAATGATATATAAAAGCAACACACACAAAACCTGAGTAGAAAATAGTCAAATTACCACACACACACTAACTTTAAATTCTTAGTGGGACATACACAGACAAGTGGGATGCTGGACAGGTTGCTAGGTGTGCTGAAAAACGCGGACCGGATTTGGGGGGAAAAGCCGAAAAAAACTGGAATGGATTACCAACATCGTTGTGCTGGAAAACACGGACCGGAGTTTTGAAAGCAAACTGGATCTGGAGTCCGGATCAGGATTTTCCCGTGCAGACCGATCCCATATTGATATGCATCTTTTGCTAATATCGGATCGGAACATCCCTACTATGGAGACTGACCTTTGTTCTTATCTTCAAATGATGTTACTCTGTCTAGAAGATCTGCAATAGAAGGCAAAATTCATAATCAGATTAATAATTGTTCAGCATGCAGTGTTGTTGTTTTTTTTGTTTTGTTTTTTTACATTTTATTGATTGTTGCAGTTTACCTGTGTTCTCCATCTTGAGCTCCTCCACCTCGTTTTCACTGATTTTCAATCTGGTCATCACATCTGTGAACACATTCAACATTTTTATTTTAAAGGAGATAATCTACATAACTGTGTAGCTAATAAACTAGCAGCTGTGTAATTTGCAGCTTACTGCTGTTATTAAAACTGTGTAAAGTCAATTCAGACATTTTCTTCTAAACACATTAAATAGGTCATAAATGTATTTCTAAAAAAGGTGTAAAAATCATTTCAACCATTTAGATTTGAATTGTGGAGCTAGGATTAGCATAAACCCGCCCTGCTGCTGTAGAGGTATAAATACATTCAGCACACACTACTACTACAGTCTACAGTTAGCCAGTTAGCTGAGTTAGCCGCCGAGCTAGCAGCTGACTTAGCCGTCGAGTTGGCCGCCAAGCTAGCAGCCGAGTTATCCGCCGAGCTAGCAGCCGAGTTAGCCGTCGAGTTAGCCGCTGAGCTAGCAGCTGAGTTAGCCGTCGAGTTAGCTGCCGAGCTAGTAGCCCAGTTAGCCGCCGAGCTAGCAGCAGAAAGCTCTCAGACGTAGCGTCCCTGTTTCTGGTAGAGGTGGTGACTTTGATTGACAGGTGACACTTGGTAGGGGGCGGGGCTTCAGCGGACTCAGTGGGAACGCCCTCAACGTTTGGTAGCAGAGAAAAATAGTTTTCTTCTAAACAGTCTGTGGTTTTACACAACTTTGAAACTTAATTTCATATATTTGGCGATTTTTTTAATCATTCAAATTTGGCAGGGTGGTTAACAACACCCTTTTCCGTAATATGTCAAACTCAGAACACATATTTATTCTTACTTTACGCAGACTTTAATAATGATATAATCCGTTTACCTGCACTCTCTATCTTCAGCTGCTCCACCTCGTTTTCACTGACGGTCATTCTGGCCTCCAACACTGTCAACACATTTATCATTAATATTATTGTGAAGTTTATAGTCAGCAGGTTTCAAGTTGTTAACATGATCACTATGGAGACTGACCTTTGTTCAGCATGCAGTGTTTTTTTTGTGTTTTTTTTTTTTTTTTTTACATTTTATTGATTGTTGCAGTTTACCTGTGTTCTCCATCTTGAGCTCCTCCATCACATGTTCACTGATTTTCAATCTGGCCATCATATCTGAGAACACATTCAACATTTTTAGGAGATAATCTACATAACTTGAACTTGAAATAGTTGTATGTGTAGCTAATAAACTAGCTTTGTACTTTGCAGCTTACTGTTGTTCTTAATAATGATATAATCAGTTTACCTGCACTCTCTATCTTCAGCTTCACCACCTCGTTCCTGAGCTCCTCCACCTCGTCTTCACTGGCGTTCATTCTGGCCTCCAACACTGTCAACACATTTAACATTAATATCATTGTGAAGTATGTTTATAGTCAGCAGGTTTCAAGTTGTTAACATGATCACTATGGAGGCTGAGCTTTGTTCTTATCTTCTCTTATCTTTAGAAGGCTAAATTAATAATCAAATTCATAATTAATCAACAGCCAGATTCAAAATCTCATATTGAATGTATCTCTCCTAAGTAGATAAATATCTTTTGACTTCTCTTCAGTCATTTTGGGAATTAAAACTGGCAAATTTAATTTAATATCAAATAAATGTATTATCATTGGTAGCATACATAAAAAAAGAAAAGTTTTTACATGTTATTGATTGTCGTAGCTTACCTGTGTTCTCTCTCTGGAGCTCTTTGACCACATTTTCCAAAACTGTGAATACATTTAAAGTTTTTCAGTAAAAGCTTTATTTTGAATCTTAGATATGAATATCAGTAAACATGTTAAAGAAGTTTGATAAGAAAAATAACCAGAAACATGAATTCATTTTATAGTATTTTTTAAAATATAAATATCTACCTGCATTCTTGTGTTCACTGGCTGTCAGTCTGGCCTGTATGGCTGGAATAAAAGCAGTAAATTACTCCTAAAAGTAATGTCTATGTGAACATTGCATGAATGTGTTGATCACTGTGTGAATGAACCTGTATTCTCCTGCTCCAGCTTCTCCATCTTGCTCTTGCTGTTCCTCAGCTCCACACTGTGTTCGATAGCCATGTCTCTCAGCTCCTTCAGCTCAGCCCAGATGTCAGGGGCGATGTTGGTCTGATCACTGGTTGATTTGACACCCAGGATCTCAGACTGAATCTCCGTCTGAGTGATATCATTCCCTGTCAGCCCTCCACTCTCACCCTGAGCCCTCGTCCAGTACAGACAGAGCAGCAACACCAGAAAAGCTGCAGCACGCCTCATTGTGAAATATCACCTCTTTAGACAGCAAGATGCAGTCTGACACCACTCGTTCAGTTCCCGTCTTTATATCCACGTAAAACAGGTCACTGAACTGCTGTATGAGAATTAAACAGCTGTCTTTGATAACGAATGCAAAAATAGCACCAAAGATCCTTCAACACTGAACTAAAAGCAAACAACAAGTTAGAATCTTTCAAAACCATTGGCTGTGAAAGTTTGTAGAGTAAAGAGATGATAAGAGCAAAGTCAGTGTTTTAGTTTTCATGTGATGCTGATGTGCCAAAAGATTAAATATGTTCTTATTTGTGAAACTGATACCAAAGTATAACTTCACAAGATGCTCAACATTCCTCATTTTAATGTAAAATTACTACTTTATTCTGGTAATTTCCCCTAATACTCCATCGTAGCTTTCTCTGCTCTTCAGTTTCAGGTTTAATGCTCCACAGCAGAGGTGATTAAAGCTTCTTCCATTCTGTATTTATATTAAGCAGAAGTTCAGATACTTGTGTAAAAGAACGACTGGTAAAAGTAGAAGTACTGATTCAACTTTACTCAAGTCAAAGTCTTTTTATGATGTAGCAGTGAAGACTGATGGATCTAATGGTTATACAATAAACCCCACACTTCCAGAAAGTTCTGCTCATTTTACCTTTACCTTTGCTATGTTCTATTTTCATGTCTTAGGTAAAATAGGACATGATAATGTGTGATAGGAGTTGTTTTTTCTCCAAAAAGTGATAAAAAATAGACTGACGAAACCTAAAAACTACCAAAAGGAGACATAAAAATGACTAATAAGAGATTTACTTTGGTACAGCCCCTCCCTGATCTACTACCTTATCGTGGTGGAGGGGTTTGCGCATCCCAATGACCCCAGGAGCTCAGTTGTCGGGGGTTTTTCTCCCATGGCAAACAGGTCCGGGGGGAGGGGCCGGACAAAGGGAAGCTCAGAAGACCCTAATGATGAAGAAGATACATGGTTTTTCGTGTCCCTTGCCCAGACGCAGGTCACCGGGGGCCCCCCCTGGAGCCAGGCCTGGGGTTGGGGCTCGGGGGCAAGAGCCTGGTGGCCAGGCCTTCGCCCATGGGGCCCGGCCAGGCACAGCCCGAAGATATAGATAGATATAGTCGGCCTCAACTCGACGCACAGCAAGGGCTCTGGAACCAGTCTTCTCGAGAGGGGTTGGACTCTCGTCCACTCTGGAGTGGCAATACTTATTGCCACCCGGCTTGGTGCCTGTATGTTGTAGTTTACCCTGGTAGACGAGAGGGTAGCCTCCCTCCGCCTTCAGGTGGGGGGACGGATCCTGACTGTTGTTTTTGCCTATGGTCCAAACAGCAGCTCAGAGTATCCACCCTTTTTGGACTCCTTGGAGGGGGTGCTGGAAAGCACCCCCTGGGGATTCCCTCGTTCTGCTGGGGGACTTCAACGCCCATGTTGGTAGCGACAGTGAGACCTGGAAGGGTGTGATTGGGAGGAACGCCCACCCCGATCTGAACCCGAGCGGTGTTCTGTTATTGGACTTCTGTGCTCGCCACAGATTGTCCATAACCAACACCATGTTCAAGCATAAGGGTGTCCATATGTGCACTTGGCACCAGGACACCCTAGGCTGCAGTTCGATGATTGAATTTGTAGTCGTGTCGTTGGACTTGCGGCCGCATTTCTTGGACACTCTTGGTGAAGAGAGGGCCGGAGCTGTCAACTGATCAACACCTGGTGGTGAGTTGGCTACGATGGTGGGGGAGGATGCCGATCAGACCTGGCAGACCCAAACGTATTGTGAGGGTCTGCTGGGAACGTCCCGGCAGAGTCTCCTGTCAGAGAGAGTTTCAACTTCCCCCTCCGGGAGAGCTTCAACCACGTACCGGGGGAGGCGGGGGACATTGAGTCCGAGTGGGCCATGTTCCGTGCCTCCATTGTTAAGGCGGCCGACCGGAGCTGTGACCGCAAGGTAGTCAGTGCCTGTCGTGGCGGCAATCCCCGAACCCGCTCGTGGACACCGGCGGTGAAGGATGCCGTCAAGCTGAAGAAGGAGTCCTATAGGGCCTTTTTGGTCTGTGGGACTCCGGAGGCAGCAGACAGGTACCGGCAGGCCAAACGGAGTGCAGCTGTGGCGGTCGCTGAGGCAAAAACCCGGACATGGGAGGAGTTCGGCGAGGCCATGGAAAGACTCTTTCTGGACCACCATCCAGCGTCTCAGGAGGCGGAAGCAGTGTGCCGTCAACACAGTGTACGGTGAGGACGGTGTGCTGCTGACCTCGACTCGGGACATTGTGGATCGGTGGAAGGAATACTTTGAAGACCTCCTCCATCCCACCGACACGCCTTCCGGTAAGGAAGCAGGGCCTGGGGGCTCGGGTGTGGGCTCTCCTATCGGAGGGTCCCCCTTCTTAGAATCACACTCCTCAGCCGTCCTGGTAAGGTCAATTCGGGGGTGCTGGAGAGGAGGGTCCGTCGGATAGTCGAACCTCGGATTCAGGAGGAGCAGTGTGGTTTTCGTCCAGGCCGTGGAACTGTGGACCAGCTCTTCACCCTCTGCAGGATCCTTGAGGGTGCATGGGAGTTTGCCCAACCAGTCCACATGTGTTTTGTGGACTTGGAAAAGGCATTCGACCGTCTCCCTCGGGGAGTCCTGTGGGGGGTTCTCCGGGAATATGGGGTACCGGACTCCCTGATAAGGGTCGTCTGTTCCCTGTATGACCGGCGTCAGAGCTTGGTCTGCATTGCACTGCATTGCATTGTAATAAGTCAGACTTGTTTCCGGTGAGGGTTGGACTCCGCCAGGGCTGCCCTTTGTCACCGATCAAGTTCATAGGATAGACGTAGGCAGGATTTTTAGGCGCAGACATGGTGTGGAGGGGGTCCGGTTTGCCGACCTCAGGATTGGGTCACTGCTTTTTGCGGATGATGTGGTCCTGTTGGCTTCATCAGAAGGGTGGAATGCACTCTGCGGGTCAGGGATGAGATCCTGCCCCAAGTGGAGGAATTCAAGTACCTCGGGGTCTTGTTCACGAGTGAGGGAAGGATGGAGCATGAGATCGACAGGCGGATCTGTGCGGCATCTGCAGTAATGCGGACTCTGCACAGATCCGTCGTGGTGAAGAGAGAGCTGAGCCGAAAGGCGAAGCTCTTGATTTACCAGTCGATCTTCGTTCCTACCCTCACCTATGGTCATGAGCTTTGGGTAGTGACCGAAAGAACAAGATCGCGGGTACAAGTGGCCGAAATGAGCTTCCTCCGTAGGGTGGCTGGGCTCTCCCTTAGAGATAGGGTGAGAAGCTCGCTCATCCGGGAGGAGCTCGGAGTAGACCCGCTGCTCCTAAGCGTTGAGAGGAGCCAGATGAGGTGGCTCGGGCATCTAATTAGGATGCCTCCCAGACGCCTCCCTGGTGAGGTGTTCAGGGCACGTCCCACCGGTAGGAGACCCCGGGGAAGACCCAGGACACGCTGGAGAGACTGTCTCTCGGCTTGCCTTGGAACGCCTCGGGATCCCCCGGGAAGAGCTGGACGAAGTGGCTGGGAAGAGGGAAGTCTCGGCTTCCCTGCTTAGGCTGCTGCCCCCGCGACCCGAACCCAGATAAGCGGAAGAGGACGGTAACGGTACTTCGGTAAAATTAATGTCTCTTCATAAGTCACTTTGGTGTTTATCTCATTTTTCCTCTTTTGTTAAAAACCTGCACAGAAATAAAAATAACTGGACACAGTCTAGTTCTGCTGTAAGCCAGACTTCAGACAGAATATAAATAAATATATAATATAAATACTGAGGTGCCATTTTTATGTGACGGTTTGAGTGTGATTATTCTTTCTTTAGTTTTTCTGAATAAAGCTGAGGTGTCAGCCAGGTCTCTCTCCTGGCATGTGAGATTTTAATTATCAAACCTCCACAAGGATGAACCTTTGTTTTAGATACACCCTTAAAATAAACCACAGTGATAAATATAGACACACAAACTTATATTAGGAACAGAAAACCACAACAAATGTAATTTTCTTTTTTATATATTATTAAAAAAACCAAAAAAATAGGCAGTTTAATTTCTCTCTCTCTCTCTCTCTCTCTCTCTCTCTCTCTCTCTCTCTCTCTTGGTTTTCCCAGACTCAGGTTTAAATATCCCCAAATTAAAGTCAGAGACAGCACTTTAACCTCATATTCATTCTTTTATTTCATATGTAGTTTGTTGCAGAGCAAAGTCAACACAGCAACAATGTGCATCCTTTCATATACACATGAATACTGTATGACTTGTTTATACACTATGCCAAACATTTGGAGGTAAATCAATTCTCATGTTTGAGTGTCACAGTGGAAAAAGCAGAAATCCATTAAAGGTACTATGATCACTAGCATTATCGTGTACACTATTGCCAGCAGGTAAAACCAGGTAGACCACATCCCCCTTTTCCAGCTGAAGAACCAGTGAATTAGAAACACTTTCCTCGTCATCACTTGCATTGTAATTATAACTGTACAACACTCTCTTGTCATTGTGATAGAGATAAACACGCCTCCATGCATTACTCCGGCCATCCAGTGTAGTGAATGAGAAGTAGTAGGCTCCTCTGACTGGGGCTGTGAAGACACCTGCAACAGAGGAGAAAATGAGTGAAGCTTTTTCCTGCTGTTGAACTACCTCTTCTCTGAGTTCAGTACGCTGTTGCTTCTCAATACTTTGGTCAGGCTGCTGTAAGTGGGTTTGTCTAATCTGAAGGAATAGTTGTTCAGTGCTCTTGCTTTGTTAACATCACATTACTCAGAGACTGTATAGTCTGTAAAAGTTGAGAGCTCTCAGTTACACATTCAGTGAGTCAGTTTGCATCCCATAAGGTTTATAGAAAGTGATATAACAGAGAGATATAAGTGAGCACCTTAAAACAGAGCAAAAGCCTCTCAAAGCCTTTGCAGAACATATCATTCTCTTGTGTTTTCTCTGTAACTCTGTAAATGTCTGTGCAAAGGTTTTGAAAAGGTTTCACAAAACTTCATAAACGACAAACTCACTTCATCATGAGAACCTGATCAGTCACCACATGAAATGTAATTACATAACACAAAATCACACACATGACTCAATGCTGGCAAAGAACCAACGGCCTGGCTCAAACCCTCTGAGAGGACACAGAGAAACTCCATTAAAAGTGTTATGATGTACTGTAAAAGGTCAAATGGGTGAAATCTTAAAAGGGCCAATTCAAAGAGAAATGTCTCCTCCTCAAAAACTGTGCAGCTGGAGTCATAGTGGAGAAAAAAAGTCATTACAAAAGATGGAGTGAAAGCTGTAACAATGAATACATATTAAAACATCTAACAAACAAATTAAAATGAGTTCATTACATTATAATAGTTCATTTGTGTGTGTAGCAGAAAGAGGTGAGTACCTGTAGTTGGACTGTAGACCTGACCAAAGTTGGTGATGACTTTACTGAACTTAAGTGTGATGTCAGTATTGAAGGGTCCAATACGTCCGTCGTCAGTGAGACCAAGTGAGAACGCCACCTTTGGTTGGTCTGTGTGGATGTGAGAAGATTCACATAGAGGAAAACAATAACTCCACTTATAAACAGTTGATGAACAAATTTTATTGTATTAATAATGATATAATCAGTTTACCTGAATTCTGTCTCTTGAGCTCCTCCACCTCGCTTTCAGTGGCGTTCATTCTGGCCTCCAACACTGTCAACACATTTAACATTAATATTATTGTGAAGTATGTTCATGGTCAGCAGGTTTCAAGTTGTTAACATGATCACTATGGAGACTGACCTTTGTTCTTATCTTCAAATGATGTTACTCTGTCTAGAAGATCTGCAATAGAAGGCAAAATTCATAATCAGATTAATAATTGTTCAGCATGCAGTGTTTTTTTGTGTTTGTTTTTTTTTTTTTTTTTACATTTTATTGATTGTTGCAGTTTACCTGTGTTCTCCATCTTGAGCTCCTCCATCACACGTTCACTGATTTTCAATCTGGCCATCATATCTGTAAACACATTCAACATTTTTATTTTAAAGGAGATAATCTACATAACTGTGTAGCTAATAAACTAGCAGCTGTGTACTTTGCAGCTTACTGCTGCTCTTAAGACTGTGTAAAGTGTTTTCAGACATTTTCTTCTAAACACATTAAATAGGTCATAAATGTATTTCTAAAAAAGGTGTAAAAAGCATTTCAACCATTTAGATTTGAATTGTGGAGCTAGGCTTCACAAACTGTGTTTCAAGATTTCTGTGTTCAGGATTTAGTGATTAGCATAAACCCGCCCCTGCTGCTGTAGAGGTATAAATACATTCAGCACACACTAGTACTACTACAGTCTACAGTTAGCCAGTTAACTGAGTTAGCAGCTGAGTTAGCAGCAGAAAGCTCTCAGACATAGCGTCCATGTTTCTGGTAGAGGTGGTGACTTTGATTGACAGGTGATACTTGGTAGGGAGCTTCAGCGGGGCTTCAGCGGACTCGGCGGGAACGCCCACAGCGTTTGGCAGCAGAGAAAAAGAGTTTTCTTCTAAACAGTCTGTGGTTTTCCACAATTTTGAAACTTAATTTCATATATTTGGTGATTTTTTTAATCATTCAAATTTGGCAGGGTGGTTAACAACACACTTTTCTGTGGTATGTCAAACTCAGAACACATATTTATTCTAACTTTACGCAGACTTTAATAATGATATAATCCGTTTACCTGCACTCTCTATCTTCAGCTCCTCCACCTCGTTTTCACTGGCGTTCATTCTGGTCTCCAACACTGTCAACACATTTAACATTAATATTATTGTGAAGTTTATGGTCAGCAGGTTTCAAGTTGTTAACATGATCACTATGGAGACTGACTTTTGTTCAGCGTGCAGTGTTTTGTTTTGTTTTTTTTTTTGTTTTTTTTTGTTTTTTTTACATTTCATTGATTGTTGCAGTTTACCTGTGTTCTCTATCTTGAGCTCCTCCATCACATGTTCACTGATTTTCAATCTGGCCATCATATCTGTGAACACATTCAACATTTTTAGGAGATAATCTACATAACTGGAACTTGAAATACTTGTATGTGTAGCTAATAAACTAGCTTTGTACTTTGCAGCTTAGTGTTCTTAATAATGATATAATCAGTTTACCTGCACTCTCTATCTTGAGCTTCACCACCTCGTTTTCACTGGCGGTCATTCTGGCCTCCAACACTGTCAACACATTTAACATTAATATCATTGTGAAGTATGTTTATGGTCAGCAGGTTTCAAGTCGTTAACATGATCACTATGGAGACTGACCTTTGTTCTTATCTTCTCTTATCTTTAGAAGGCAAAATTAATAATCAAATTCATAATTAATCAACAGCCAGATTCAAAATCTCATATTGAATGTATCTCTCCTAAGTAGATAAATATCTTTTGACTTCTCTTCAGTCATTTTTAGAAATTAAAACTGGCAAAGGTTCATCCTGAACAACACATTGATATCAAATAAATGTATTATAATTGGTAGCATACATTAAAAAAAAAAAGTTTTTACATGTTATTGATTGTCGTAGCTTACCTGTGTTCTCTTTTTGGAGCTCTGCATTCTTGCATTCACTGGCTGTCAGTCTGGTCTGTATGGCTGGAATAAAAGCAGTAAATTACTCCTAAAAGTAATGTCTATGTGAACATTGCATGAATGTGTTGATCACTATGTGAATGAACCTGTATTCTCCTGCTCCAGCTTCTCCATCTTGCTCTTGCTGTTCCTCAGCTCCACACTGTGTTCGATGGCCATGTCTCTCAGCTCCTTCAGCTCAGCCCAGATGTCAGGGGTGATGTTGGTCTGATCACTGGTTGATTTGACACCCAGGATCTCAGACTGAATCTCCGTCTGAGTGATATCATTCCCTGTCAGCCCTCCACTCTCACCCTGAGCCCTCGTCCAGTACAGACAGAGCAGCAACGCCAGAAAAGCTGCAGCACGCCTCATTGTGAAATATCACCTCTTTAGACAGCAAGATGCAGTCTGACACCACTCGTTCAGTTCCCGTCTTTATATCCACGTAAAACAGGTCACTGAACTGCTGTATGAGAATTAAACAGCTGTCTTTGATAACGAATGCAAAAATAGCACCAAAGATCCTTCAACACTGAACTAAAAGCAAACAACAAGTTAGAATCTTTCAAAACCATTGGCTGTGAAAGTTTGTAGAGTAAAGAGATGATAAGAGCAAAGTCAGTCTTTTAGTTTTCATGTGTTTGTTTTTCCAGAGAGACTCTGCTGCACTGTTTAAAGCTGATGATGATGATGATGATGATGATGGTAAATATAATAATGATGATAAAGAAACTAAACTTCATCCTGCTCCTTTTCAGACAGTTACTGCCAGAAGAATGTCATAGTTTGCTTCTTTGATTTGTTTCATTCTTGATTGATTTTCTTTGAACATAACATAACATTCAGCCATCCAAATTATTCAAATGAAGTAGATATCTTCTCTAAAAAGACTGTCAATCAATCAATCAATCAATCTTTATTTGTATAGCGCCAAATCACAACAGAGTTATCTCAAGGCTCTTTTCACATAGAGAAGGTTCTAAACCGAACTCTTCAGGTTTTAACTTTAAGGAGACCCAACATTCCCACATGAGACACAGTGGAGAGAAAAATCTCCCTTTTAACAGGAAGAACCCTCAGAACCAGACTCAGAGTGGGAGAACATCTGCCTGGACCGGTTGGAGTAGAGAAGAGAGAGGAAGGATAGAGGAGAAAAGCACATTTAAGGTCTGGGACTGGAATCTGTCATCCGGACATCTACAGGCCCAGATTACCTGTGAGACCAGAAAGCCCAGACAACTCCGGGGAAGAAGTTTAGCTTATTGAATGCATTAATAGTACATGAATGTTAATGGATATAGATGGATGGATAGAGCGAGAGAGAGAGGGAGGAGGAGAGAGGAGCTCAGTGCATCATGGGAATCCCACAGCAGTCTAAGCCTATAGCAGCATAAGCTAAGAGCTCTAGGAGCCCTAACTATAAGCTTTATCAAAAAGGAAAGTTTTAAGCCTACTCTTAAATGTAGGGGAGGGTGTCTGTAAATGTGTCAGATATCACTTGATATAATAACTCACACTGCTGAAGCTCAATAGAAGCTGATCATCTACTTTTAAATGCACTTTGGCACAAAATAACTGTGAACACACTGGATTTTGGTCCTTCATCACTTTCATCAAAAGCACATTTGAAGAAGATATTTTATTAGCCAGCATGAAAAGGAGGAATGATTTCAGTGAAGGAAACCTCTTTCAGTCTTCATATAAGCACCTGACTGCTGTTTTAAAACAGACATGAACAATTGTGAAGCTATCCTTTAATGCTGAATTATCATCAGATCATCATTTGAACTAATGAGTTGATAAATGGGATTTCAGTGTCTGATCTTTTTGTGTGTATGTGTTGGTTTTCCCAGACTCAGGTTTAAATATCCCCAAATTAAAGTCAGAGACAGCACTTTAACCTCATATTCATTCTTTTATTTCATATGTAGTTTGTTGCAGAGCAAAGTCAACACAGCAACAATGTGCATCCTTTCATATACACATGAATACTGTATGACTTGTTTATACACTATGCCAAACATTTGGGGGTAAATCAATTCTCATGTTTGAGTCTCACAGTGGAAAAAGCAGAAATCCATTAAAGGTAGTTTGATCATCAGTATCATCGTATACACTATAGCTGGCAGGTAAAACCAGGTAGACCACATCCCCCTTTTCCAGCTGAAGAACCAGTGAATTAGAAACACTTTCGTAGTAATTTGCACTGTAATTATGACTGTCCAACACTTTCTTGTCATTGTGATAGAGAAAAATACGCCTGAATACGTTATTCCGGCCATCCAGTATATTGAATGAGAAGTAGTAGGCTCCTCTGACTGGGGCTGTGAAGAGACCTGCAACAGAGGAGAAAATCAGTGAAGCTTTTTACTGCTGTTGAACTACCTCTTCTCTGAGCTCAGTACGCTGTTGCTTCTCAATACTTTGGTCAGGCTGCTGTAAGTGGGTTTGTCTAATCTGAAGGAATAGTTGTTCAATGCTCTTGCTTTGTTAACATCACATTACTCAGAGACTGTATAGTCTGTAAAAGTTGAGAGCTCTCAGTTACACATTCAGTGAGTCAGTTTGCATCCCATAAGGTTTATAGAAAGTGATATAACAGAGAGATATAAGTGAGCACCTTAAAACAGAGCAAAAGCCTCTCAAAGCCTTTGCAGAACAAATCATTCTCTTGTGTTTTCTCTGTAACTCTGTAAATGTCTGTGCAAAGGTTTTGAAAAGGTTTCACAAAACTGCATAAACGACAAACTCACTTCATCATGAGAACCTGATCAGTCACCACATGAAATGTAATTACATAACACAAAATCACACACATGACTCAATGCTGGCAAAGAACCAACGGCCTGGCTCAAACCCTCTGAGAGGACACAGAGAAACTCCATTAAAAGTGTTATGATGTACTGTAAAAGGTCAAATAGGTTAAATCTTAAAAGGGCCAATTCAAAGAGAAATGTCTCCTCCTCAAAAAGTGTGCAGCTGCAGCCATAGTGGAGAAAAAACGTCATTACAAAAGATGGAGTGAAAGCTGTAACAATGAATACATATTAAAACATCTAACAAACAAATTAAAATGAGTTCATTACATTATAATAGTTCATTTGTGTGTGTAGCAGAAAGAGGTGAGTACCTGTAGTTGGACTGTAGACCTGACCAAAGTTGGTGATGACTTTACTGAACTTAAGTGTGATGTCAGTATCGAAGGGTCCAATTAGTCCGTTGTCAGTGAGACCAAGAGAGAACGCCACCTTTGGTTGGTCTGTGTGGATGTGAGAAGATTCACATAGAGGAAAACAATAGCTCCACTTATAAACAGTTGATGAACAAATTGTATTGTATTAATAATGATATAAGCAGTTTACCTGCATTCTGTCTCTTGAGCTCCTCCACCTCATTTTCACTGGCGTTCATTCTGGCCTCCAACACTGTCAACACATTTAACATTAATATTATTGTGAAGTATGTTTATGGTCAGCAGGTCTCAAGTTGTTAACATGATCATTATGGAGACTGACCTTTGTTCTTATCTTCAAATGATGTTACTCTGTCTAGAAGATCTGCAATAGAAGGCAAAATTCATAATCAGATTAATAATTGTTCAGCATGCAGTGTTTTTTTATTTATCTTTTTAACATTTTATTGATTGTTGCAGTTTACCTGTGTTCTCCATCTTGAGCTCCTCCATCACATGTTCACTGATTTTCAATCTGGTCATCATATCTGAGAACACATTGAACATTTTTAGGAGATAATCTACATAACTGGAACTTGAAATACTTGTATGTGTAGCTAATAAACTAGCTTTGTACTTTGCAGCTTACTGTTGTTCTTAATAATGATATAATCAGTTTACCTGCACTCTCTATCTTCAGCTTCACCACCTCGTTTTCACTGGCGTTCATTCTGGCCTCCAACACTGTCAACACATTTAACATTAATATCATTGTAACGTATGTTTATGGTCAGCAGGTCTCAAGTCGTTAACATGATCACTATGGAGACTGACCTTTGTTCTTATCTTCTCTTATCTTTAGAAGGCAAAATTAATAATCAAATTCATAATTAATCAACAGCCAGATTCAAAATCTCATATTGAATGTATCTCTCCTAAGTAGATAAATATCTTTTGACTTCTCTTCAGTCATTTTGGGAATTAAAACTGGCAAAGGTTCATCCTGAGCAACACATTAATATCAAATAAATGTATTATCATTGGTAGCATACATAAAAAAAGAAAAGTTTTGATATGTTATTGATTGTCGTAGCTTACCTGTGTTCTCTTTCTGGAGCTCTTTGACCACATTTTCCAAAACTGTGAATACATTTAAAGTTTTTCAGTAAAAGCTTTATTTTGAATCTTAGATATGAATATCAGTAAACATGTTAAAGAAGTTTGACAAGAAAAATAATCAGAAACATAAACAAATTTTTGTGAGCTGGGCAGCAGCCGAAGGCGGAGACCTTGGCGGTCCGACCCTTGGCTGCAGAAGCTAGCTCTAGGGACGTGGAATGTCACCTCTCTGGTGGGGAAGGAGCCTGAGCTGGTGCGCGAGGTTGAGAAGTTCCGGCTAGATATAGTCGGCCTCTCCTCGACGCACAGCAAGGGCTCTGGAACCAGTCTCCTCGAGAGGGGTTGGACTCTCGTCCACTCTGGAGTTGCCACTGGTGTCAGGCGCCGGGCAGGGGTGGCAATACTTCTTGCCCACTGGCTTGGTGCCTGTACGTTGGAGGTTACCCCGGTAGACGAGAGGGTGGCCTCCCTCCGCCTTCGGGTGGGGGGATGGATCATGACTGTTGTTTGTGCCTATGGTCCAAACAGCAGCTCAGAGTATCCACCCTTCTTGGACTCCTTGGAGGGGGTGCTGGAAAGCACTCCCCCTGGGGATTCCCTCGTTCTGCTGGGGGACTTCAACGCCCATGTTGGCAGCGACAGTGAGACCTGGAAGGGTGTGATTGGGAGGAACGGCCCCCTTGATCTGAACCTGAGCAGTGTTCTGTCATTGGACTTCTGTGCTCGTCACAGATTGTCCATAACCAACACCATGTTCAAGCATAAGGGTGTCCATATGTGCACTTGGCACCAGGACACCCTAGGCCGCAGTTCGATGATTGACTTTGTCGTTGTGTCGTCGGACTTGCGGCCGCATGTCTTGAACACTCGGGTAGGAGAGGGGCGGAGCTGTCAACTGATCAGCACCTGGTGGTGAGTTGACTACGATGGTGGGGAGGATGCCGGTCAGACCTGGCAGACTCAAACGTATTGTGAGGGTCTGCTGGGAACGTCTGGCAGAGTCTCCTGTCAGAGAGAGTTTCAACTCCCACCTCCGGGAGAGCTTCGACCACGTACCGGGGTAGGCGGTGGACATTGTGTCCGAGTGGGCCATGTTCTGTGCCTCCATTGTTAAGGCGGCCGACCGGAGCTGTGGCCGCAAGGTGGTCGGTGCCTGTCGTGGCAGCAATCCCCGAACCCGCTGGTGGACACCGGCAGTGAGGGATGCCGTCAAGCTGAAGAAGGAGTCCTATAGAGCCTTTTTGGCTTGTGGGACTCCGGAGGCAGCAGACTGGTACCGGCAGACCAAGCGGAGTGCAGCTGCGGCGGTCGCTGAGGAAAAACCCGGACATAGGAGGAGTTCGGCGAGGCCATGGAAAAAGACTTCCGGACGGCTTCGAAGAGATTCTGGACCACCATCCGGCGTCTCAGGAGGGGGAAGCAGTGCGCGTCAACACAGTGTATGGTGGGGACGGTGCGCTGCTGACCTCGACTCGGGACGCAGACTGTGACCTCCAACTCTCACTGGATCAGTTCGCAGCCGAGTGTGAAGCGGCCGGGATGAGAATCTGCACCTGCAAATCCGAGGCCATGGTCCTCAACCGGAAAAGGGTGGAATAGACTCTCCGGGTCGGGGATGAGATCCTGCCCCATGAATCCTAACCGCCGAGCTAGAAGCCCAGTTAGCCGCCGAGCTAGCAGAAAGCTCTTAGACATAGCATCCATGTTTCTGGTAGAGGTGGTGACTTTGATTGACAGGTGACACTTGGTAGGGGGCGGGGCTTCAGCAAACTCGGTGGGAACGCCCACAGCGTTTGGTAGCAGAGAAAAAGAGTTTTCTTCTAAACAGTCTGTGGTTTTACACAATTTTGAAGCACAAAGACAAAGACTTTAATAATGATTTTAATGAAAGTTTTAAACCTAATCTTAAATGTAGGGGAGGGTGTCTGTAAATGTGTCAGATATCACTTGATATAATAACTCACACTGCTGAAGCTCAATAGAAGCTGATCATCTACTTTTAAATGCACTTTGGCACAAAATAACTGTGAACACACTGGATTTTGGTCCTTCATCACTTTCATCAAAAGCACATTTGAAGAAGATATTTTATTAGCCAGCATGAAAAGGAGGAATGATTTCAGTGAAGGAAACCTCTTTCAGTCTTCATATAAGCACCTGACTGCTGTTTTAAAACATACATGAACAATTGTGAAGCTATCCTTTAATGCTGAATTATCATCAGATCATCATTTGAACTAATGAGTTGATAAATGGGATTTCAGTGTCTGATCTTTTTGTGTGTATGTGTTGGTTTTCCCAGACTCAGGTTTAAATATCCCCAAATTAAAGTCAGAGACAGCACTTTAACCTCATATTCATTCTTTTATTTCATATGTAGTTTGTTGCAGAGCAAAGTCAACACAGCAACAATGTGCATCCTTTCATATACACATGAATACTGTATGACTTGTTTAAACACTATGCCAAACATTTGGGGGTAAATCAATTCTCATGTTTGAGTCTCACAGTGGAAAAAGCAGAAATCCATTAAACGTAGTATGATTATCAGTATCATCGTATACACTATAGCCAGCAGGTAAAACCAGGTAGACCACATCCCCCTTTTCCAGCTGAAGAACCAGTGAATTAGAAACACTTTCCGCGTTATGTGTACTGTAATTATAACTGAGCAACACTCTCTTGTCATTGTGATAGAGATAAACATCCCTGTATACGTTACTCCGGCCATCCAGTATATTGAATGAGAAGTAGTAGGCTCCTCTGACTGGGGCTGTGAAGAGACCTGCAACAGAGGAGAAAATCAGTGAAGCTTTTTCTTGCTGTTGAACTACCTCTTCTCTGAGTTCAGTACGCTGTTGCTTCTCAATACTTTGGTCAGGCTGCTGTAAGTGGGTTTGTCTAATCTGAAGGAATAGTTGTTCAGTGCTCTTGCTTTGTTAACATCACATTACTCAGAGACTGTATAGTCTGTAAAAGTTGAGAGCTCTCAGTTACACATTCAGTGAGTCAGTTTGCATCCCATAAGGTTTATAGAAAGTGATATAACAGAGAGATAAGTGAGCACCTTAAAACAGAGCAAAAGCCTCTCAAAGCCTTTGCAGAACAAATCATTCTCTTGTGTTTTCTCTGTAACTCTGTAAATGTCTGTGCAAAGGTTTTGAAAAGGTTTCATAAAACTGCATAAACGTCAAACTCACTTCATCATGAGAACCTTATCAGTCACCACATGAAATGTAATTACATAACACAAAATCACACACATGACTCAATGCTGGCAAAGAACCAACGGCCTGGCTCAAACCCTCTGAGAGGACACAGAGAAACTCCATTAAAAGTGTTATGATGTACTGTAAAATGTCAAATGGGTGAAATCTTAAAAGGGCCAATTCAAAGAGAAATGTCCCCTCCACAAAAAGTGTGCAGCTGGAGCCATAGTGGAGAAAAAAAGTCATTACAAAAGATGGAGTGAAAGCTGTAACAATGAATACATATTAAAATGAGTTCATTACATTATAATAGTTCATTTGTGTGTGTAGCAGAAAGAGGTGAGTACCTGTAGTTGGACTGTAGACCTGACCAAAGTTGGTGAAGACTTTACTGAACTTAAGTGTGATGTCAGTATTGAAGGGTCCAATTAGTCCGCTGTCAGTGAGACCAAGTGAGAACGCCACCTTTGGTTGGTCTGTGTGGATGTGAGAAGATTCACATAGAGGAAAAAAATAGCTCCACTTATAAAGAGCTGATGAACAAATTGTATTGTATTAATAATGATATAAACAGTTTACCTGCATTCTGTCTCTTGAGCTCCTCCACCTCGTTTTCACTGGCGTTCATTCTGGCCTCCAACACTGTCAACACATTTAACATTAATATTATTGTGAAGTTTATGGTCAGCAGGTCTCAAGTTGTTAACATGATCACTATGGAGACTGACCTTTGTTCTTATCTTCAAGTGATGTTACTCTGTCTAGAAGATCTGCAATAGAAGGCAAAATTCATAATCAGATTAATAATTGTTCAGCATGCAGTGATTTTTTTATTTATGTTTTTTACATTTTATTGATTGTTGCAGTTTACCTGAGTTCTCCATCTTGAGCTCCTCCATCACATGTTCACTGATTTTCAATCTGGCCATCATATCTGTGAACACATTCAACATTTTTAGGATATAATCTACATAATACTTGTATGTGTAGCTAATAAACTAGCTTTGTACTTTGCAGCTTACTGTTGTTCTTAATAATGATATAATCAGTTTACCTGCACTCTCTATCTTCAGCTCCTCCACCTCGTTTTCACTGGCGTTCATTCTGGCCTCCAACACTGTCAACACATTTAACATTAATATTATTGTGAAGTTTATGGTCAGCAGGTTTCAAGTTGTTAACATGATCACTATGGAGACTGACCTTTGTTCTTATCTTCTCTTATCTTTAGAAGGCACAATTAATAATCAAATTCATAATTAATCAACAGCCAGATTCAAAATCTCATATTGAATGTATCTCTCCTAAGTAGATAAATATCTTTTGACTTCTCTTCAGTCATTTTGGGAATTAAAACTGGCAAAGGTTCATCCTGAACAACACATTAATATCAAATAAATGTATTATCATTGGTAGCATACATAAAAAAAGAAAAGTTTTTACATTTTATTGATTGTCGTAGCTTACCTGTGTTCTCTCTCTGGAGCTCCGCATTCTTGTATTCACTGGCTGTCAGTCTGGTCTGTATGGCTGGAATAAAAGCAGTAAATTACTCCTAAAAGTAATGTCTATGTGAACATTGCATGAATGTGTTGATCACTATGTGAATGAACCTGTATTCTCCTGCTCCAGCTTCTCCATCTTGCTCTTGCTGTTCCTCAGCTCCACACTGTGTTCGATGGCCATGTCTCTCAGCTCCTTCAGCTCAGCCCAGATGTCAGGGCTGATGTTGGTCTGATCACTGGTTGATTTGACTCCCAGGATCTCAGACTGAATCTCCGTCTGAGTGATATCATTCCCTGTCAGCCCTCCACTCTCACCCTGAGCCCCCGTCCAGTACAGACAGAGCAGCAACGCCAGAAAAGCTGCAGCACGCCTCATTGTGAAATATCACCTCTTTAGACAGCAAGATGCAGTCTGACACCACTCGCTCAGTTCCCGTCTTTATATCCACGTAAAACAGGTCACTGAACTGCTGTATGAGAATTAAACAGCTGTCTTTGATAACGAATGCAAAAATAGCACCAAAGATCCTTCAACACTGAACTAAAAGCAAACAACAAGTTAGAATCTTTCAAAACCATTGGCTGTGAAAGTTTGTAGAGTAAAGAGATGATAAGAACAAAGTCAGTCTTTTAGTTTCCATGTGATGCTGATATGCCAAAAGATTAAATATGTTCTTATTTGTGAAACTGATACCAAAGTATAACTTCACAAGATGCTCAACATTCCTCATTTTAACGTAAAATTACTACTTTATTCTGGTAATTTCCCCTAATACTCCATCGTAGCTTTCTCTGCTCTTCAGTTTCAGGTTTAATGCTCCACAGCAGAGGTGATTAAAGCTTCTTGCATTCTGTATTTATATTAAGCAGAAGTTCAGATACTTGTGTAAAAGAAAGACTCTGGTAAAAGTAGAAGTACTGATTCAACTTTACTCAAGTCAAAGTCTTTTTATGATGTAGCAGTGAAGACTGATGGCTCTAATGGTTATACAATAAACCCCACACTTCCAGAAAGTTCTGCTCATTTTCTGCAGTTTTTTCTCCAAAAAGTGATAAAAAATAGACTAAAGAAACCTAAAAACTACCAAAAGGAGACATAAAAATGACTAATAAGACATTTACTTTGGTACAGCCCCTCCCTGAGCTACTACCTTATCATGGTGGACGGGTTTACGTGTCCCAATGACCCCAGGAGCTTAGTTGTCGGGGGCTTTTATGCCCCTGGTAGGGTCTCCCATGGCAACCAGGTCTGGGGGGAGGGGCCAGACAAAGGGTAGCTCAGAAGACCCTAATGATGAAGACGATACATGGTTTTTCATGTCCACTGCCCGGACGCAGATCACTAGCCCCCCATGGATCCAGGCCTGGGGGTGGGGTTCGGGGGCGAGAGCCTGGTGGCCTGGCCTTCGCCCATGGGGCACGGCCAAGCACAGCCCGAAGAGGGGACATGGGACCCCGCTTCCACAGACTCACCACCAGTGGGAGGGGCCAAAGCGGTCGGGTGCATTGTGAGCTGGGCGTCAGCCGAAGGCGGGGACCTTGGTGGTCCGACCCTCGGCTGCAGCAGCTAGCTCTAAGGACGTGGAATGTCACCTCTCTGGTGGGGAAGGAGCCTGAGCTGGTGCGCGAGGTTGAGAAGTTCCGGCTAGATATAGTCTGCCTCACCTCGACGCACAGCAAGGGCTCTGGAACCAGTCTTCTCGAGAGGGGTTGGACTCTCGTCCACTCTGGAGTGGCAATACTTATTGTTCCCCGGCTTGGTGCCTGTATGTTGGAGTTTACCTCGGTAGTCGAGAGAGTAGTCTCCCTCCGCCTTCGGGTGGGGGGACGGCTCCTGACTGTTGTTTGCGCTTATGGTCCAAACAGTAGCTCAGAGTATCAACCCTTTTTGGACTCCTTGGAGGCGGTGCTGGAAAGCACTCCCCCTGGGGATTCCCTCGTTCTGCTGGGGGACTTCAACGCCCATGTTGGTAGCGACAGTGAGACCTGGAAAGGTGTGATTGGGAGGAACGGCCCCCCCGATCTGAACCCGAGTGGTGTTCTGTTACTGGACTTCTGTGCCTGTCACAGATTGTCCATAACCAACAACATGTTCAAGCATAAGGGTGTCCATATGTGCACTTGGCACCAGGACACCCTAGCCCGCAGTTCGATGATTGACTTTGTAGTTGTGTTGTCGGACTTGCAGCCGCATGTCTTGGACACTCGGGTGAAGAGAGGGGTGGAGCTGTCAACTGATCAGCACCTGGTGAGTTGGCTACGATGGTGGGGGAGGATGCCGGTCAGATCTGGCAGACCCAAACGTATTGTGCGGGTCTGCTGGGAACGTCTGGCAGAGTCTCCTGTCAGAGAGAGTTTCAACTCTCGGTAGCTGAGGCAAAAACCTGGAAATGGGAGGGCAGGCCATGGAAAAAGATTTCCGGATGACTTCGAAGAGATTCTTGACCACCATTCGGCGTCTCAGGAGGGGGAAGCAGTGTGCTGTCAACACAGTGAACGGTGGGGACGGTGTGCTGCTGACCTCGACTCGGGAGGTTTTGGATCGGTGGAAGGAATACTTCGAAGACCTCCTCAACCCCACCGACAAGCCTTCCGGTAAGTAAGCAGGGCCTGGGGGCTTGGGTGTGGGCTCTGCTATCTCTGGGGCGGAGGTCGCCGAGGTGGTCAAAAAGCTCCTCGGTGGGAGGGCCCAGGGGGTGGATGAGATCCGCTCCGAGTTTTTCAAGGCCCTGGATGCTGTGGGGCTGTCATTGTTGACACGACTCTGCAGCATCGCTTGGACATCGGGGGCAGTGCCTCTGAATTGGCAGACTGGGGTGGTGGTCCCTCTTTTTAAGAAGGGGGACTGGAGGGTGTGTTCCAACTACAGGAGGGGGAGGGTCCGTCGGATAGTCGAACCTCGGATTCAGGAGGAGTTGTTTGGTTTTCATGCAGTCCGTGGAACTGTGGACCAGCTCTACACATTCCTGAGGGTGCATGGGAGTTTGCCCAACCAGTCCACATGTGTTTTGTGGACTTGGAGAAGGCATTCCACCGCCTCGACCGGTTGGGGTTGAGAGGAGAGAGAGGAAGGATAGAGGAGAGAAGCACAATGAAAATCAACAATAAAGCGAGAAGGTCTGGGACTGGAATCTGTCATCCGGACATCTACAGGCCCAGATTACCTGTGAGACCAGAAAGCACAGACAACTCCGGGGAAGAAGTTTAGCTTATTGATGCATTGATAGAACATGAATGTTAATGGATATAGATGGATGGATAGAGAGAGAGAGGGAGGAGGAGAGAGGAGCTCAGTGCATCATGGGAGTCCCCCAGCAGTCTAAGCCTATAGCAGCATAAGCTAAAAGCTCTAGGAGCCCTAACTATAAGCTTTATCAAAAAGGAAAGTTTTAAGCCTACTCTTAAATGTAGGGAGGGTGTCTGTAAATGTGTCAGATATCACTTGATATAATAACTCACACTGCTGAAGCTCAATAGAAGCTGATCATCTACTTTTAAATGTACTTTGGCACAAATAACTGTGTGAACACTGAACACACTGGATTTTGGTCCTTCATCACTTTCATCAAAAGCACATTTGAAGAAGATATTTTATTAGCCAGCATGAAAAGGAGGAATGATTTCAGTCTTCATATAAGCACCTGACTGCTGTTTTAAAACAGACATGAACAGTTGTGAACCTATCCTTTAATGCTGAATTATCATCAGATCATCATTTGAACTAATGAGTTGATAAATGGGATTTCAGTGTCTGATCTTTTTGTGTGTATGTGTTGGTTTTCCAGACTCAGGTTTAAATATCCCCAAATTAAAGTCAGAGACAAGCACTTTAACCTCATATTCATTCTTTTATTTCATATGTAGTTTGTTACAGAGCAAAGTCAACACAGCAACAATGTGCATCCTTTCATATACACATGAATACTGTATGACTTGTTTATACACTATGCCAAACATTTGGGGGTAAATCAATTCTCATGTTTGAGTCTCACAGTGGAAAAAGCAGAAATCCATTAAAGGAAGTATAATCATTAGCATCATCGTATACACTATAGCCAGTAGGTAAAACCAGGTAGACCACGTCCCCCTTTTCCAGCTGAAGAACCAGTGAATTAGAAACACTTTCGAAGCTATGTACACTGTAATTATGACTGTCCATCACTCTCTTGTCATTGTGATAGACATAAACACGCCTCCATGCGTTATGCCGGCCATCCAGTGTATTGAATGAGAAGTAGTAGGCTCCTCTGACTTGGGCTGTGAAGAGACCTGCAACAGAGGAGAAAATGAGTGAAGCTTTTTCCTGCTGTTGAACTACCTCTTCTCTGAGTTCAGTATGCTGTTGCTTCTCAATACTTTGGTCAGGCTGCTGTAAGTGGGTTTGTCTAATCTGAAGGAATAGTTGTTCAGTGCTCTTGCTTTGTTAACATCACATTACTCAGAGACTGTATAGTCTGTAAAAGTTGAGAGCTCTCAGTTACACATTGAGTGAGTCAGTTTGCATCCCATAAGGTTTATAGAAAGTGATATAACAGAGAGATATAAGTGAGCACCTTAAAACAGAGCAAAAGCCTCTCAAAGCCTTTGCAGAACAAATCATTCTCTTGTGTTTTCTCTGTAACTCTGTAAATGTCTGTGCAAAGGTTTTGAAAAGGTTTCACAAAACTGCATAAACGACAAACTCACTTCATCATGAGAACCTTATCAGTCACCACATGAAATGTAATTACATAACACAAAATCACACACATGACTCAATGCTGGCAAAGAACCAACGGCCTGGCTCAGACCCTCTGAGAGGACACAGAGAAACTCCATTAAAAGTGTTATGATGTACTGTAAAAGGTCAAATAGGTGAAATCTTAAAAGGGCCAATTCAAAGAGAAATGTCTCCTCCTCAAAAAGTGTGCAGCTGGAGCCATAGTGGAGAAAAAAAGTCATTACAAAAGATGGAGTGAAAGCTGTAACAATGAATACATATTAAAACATCTAACAAACAAATTAAAATGAGTTCATTACATTATAATAGTTCATTTGTGTGTGTAGCAGAAAGAGGTGAGTACCTGTAGTTGGACTGTAGACCTGACCAAAGTTGGTGATGACTTTACTGAACTTAAGTGTGATGTCAGTATTGAAGGGTCCAATTAGTCCGCTGTCAGTGAGACCAAGTGAGAACGCCACCTTTGGTTGGTCTGTGTGGATGTGAGAAGATTCACATAGAGGAAAACAATAGCTCCACTTATAAACAGTTGATGAACAAATTGTATTGTATTAATAATGATATAAGCAGCTTACCTGCATTCTGTCTCTTGAGCTCCTCCACCTCGTTTTCAGTGATTTTCAATCTGGTCATCATATCTGTGAACACATTCAACATTTTTATTTTAAAGGAGATAATCTACATAACTGTGTAGCTAATAAACTAGCAGCTGTATACTTTGCAGCTTACTGCTGTTCTTAAGACTGTGTAAAGTGAATTCAGACATTTTCTTCTACACACATTAAATAGGTCATTAATGTATTTCTAAAAAAGGTGTAAAAAGCATTTCAACCATTTAGATTTGAATTGTGGAGCTAGGCTTCACAAACTGTGTTTCAAGATTTCTGTGTTCAGGATTTAGTGATTAGCATAAACCCGCCCCTGCTGCTGTAGAGGTAGAAATACATTCAGCACACACTACTCCTACTACAGTCTACAGTTAGCCAGTTAGCTGAGTTAGCCACTGAGCTAGCAGCCCAGTTAGCCGCCGAGCTAGTAGCTCAGTTAGCCGCCGAGTTAGGCGCCGAGCTAGTAGCCCAGTTAGCCGCCGAGCTTAGCAGCTGAGTTAGCAGCAGAAAGCGCTCAGACATAGCGTCCATGTTTCTGGTAGAGGTGGTGACTTTGATTGAGAGGGGACACTTGGTAGGGGGCTTCAGCGAACTCGGCGGGAACGCCCATAGCGTTTGGTAGCAGAGAAAAAGAGTTTTCTTCTAAACAGTCTGTGGTTTTACACAATTTTGAAGCCTAATTTCATATATTTAGTCATTTTTTTAATCATTCAAATTTGGCAGGGTGGTTAACAACACACTTTTCTGTGGTATTTCAAACTCAGAACACATATTTATTCTTACTTTACACAGACTTTAATAATGATATAATCAGTTTACCTGCACTCTCTATCTTCAGCTGCTCCACCTCGTTTTCACTGATGGTCATTCTGGCCTCCAACACTGTCAACACATTTAACATTAATATTATTGTGAAGTTTATGGTCAGCAGGTTTCAAGTTGTTAACATGATCACTATGGAGACTGACCTTTGTTCTTATCTTCAAATGATGTTACTCTGTCTAGAAGATCTGCAATAGAAGGCAAAATTCATAATCAGATTAATAATTGTTCAGCATGCAGTGTTTTGTTTTTTTTTTTTTTTTTTTACATTTTATTGATTGTTGCAGTTTACCTGTGTTCTCCATCTTGAGCTCCTCCATCACATGTTCACTGATTTTCAATCTGGCCATCATATCTGAGAACACATTCAACATTTTTAGGATATAATCTACATAACTGGAACTTGAAATACTTGTATGTGTAGCTAATAAACTAGCTTTGTACTTTGCAGCTTACCGTTGTTCTTAATAATGAAATTTACCTGCACTCTCTATCTTCAGCTTCACCACCTCGTTTTCACTGGCGTTCATTCTGGCCTCCAACACTGTCAACACATTTAACATTAATATCATTGTGAAGTATGTTTATGGTCAGCAGGTTTCAAGTTGTTAACATGATCACTATGGAGACTGAGCTTTGTTCTTAACTTCTCTTATCTTTAGAAGGCAAAATTAATAATAAAATTCATAATTAATCAACAGCCAGATTCAAAATCTCATATTGAATGTATCTCTCCTAAGTAGATAAATATCTTTTGACTTCTCTTCAGTCATTTTGGGAATTAAAACTGGCAAAGGTTCATCCTGAACAACACATTAATATCAAATAAATGTATTATCATTGGTAGCATACATAAAAAAATAAAAGTTTTTACATGTTATTGATTGTCGTAGCTTACCTGTGTTCTCTTTCTGGAGCTCTGCATTCTTGCATTCACTGGCTGTCAGTCTGGTCTGTATGGCTGGAATAAAAGCAGTAAATTACTCCTAAAAGTAATGTCTATGTGAACATTGCATGAATGTGTTAATCACTGTGTAAATGAACCTGTATTCTCCTGCTCCAGCTTCCTCAGCTCCACACTGTGTTCGATGGCCATGTCTCTCAGCTCCTTCAGCTCAGCCCAGATGTCAGGGCTGATGTTGGTCTGATCACTGGTTGATTTGACACCCAGGATCTCAGACTGAATCTCCGTCTGAGTGATATCATTCCCTGTCAGCCCTCCACTCTCACCCTGAGCCCTCGTCCAGTACAGACAGAGCAGCAACGCCAGAAAAGCTGCAGCACGCCTCATTGTGAAATATCACCTCTTTAGACAGCAAGATGCAGTCTGACACCACTCGTTCAGTTCCCGTCTTTATATCCACGTAAAACAGGTCACTGAACTGCTGTATGAGAATTAAACAGGTGTCTTTGATAACGAATGCAAAAATAGCACCAAAGATCCTTCAACACTGAACTAAAAGCAAACAACAAGTTAGAATCTTTCAAAACCATTGGCTGTGAAAGTTTGTAGAGTAAAGAGATGATAAGAACAAAGTCAGTCTTTTAGTTTTCATGTGATGCTGATGTGCCAAAAGATTAAATATGTTCTTATTTGTGAAACTGATACCAAAGTATAACTTCACAAGATGCTCAACATTCCTCATTTTAATGTAAAATTACTACTTTATTCTGGTAATTTCCCCTAATACTCCATCGTAGCTTTCTCTGCTCTTTAGTTTCAGGTTTAATGCTCCACAGCAGAGGTGATTAAAGCTTCTTCCATTCTGTATTTATATTAAGCAGAAGTTCAGATACTTGTGTAAAAGAAAGACTGGTAAAAGTAGAAGTACTGATTCAATTTTACTCAAGTCAAAGTCTTTTTATGATGTAGCAGTGAAGACTGATGGATCTAATGGTTATACAGTAAACCCCACACTTCCAGAAAGTTCTGCTTATTTTCTGCTGTTTTTTTCTCCAAAAAGTGATAAAAAATAGACTAACGAAACCTAAAAACTACCAAAAGGAGACATAAAAATGACTAATAAGAGATTTACATCGGTACAGCCCCTCCCTGAGCTACTACCTTATCGTGGTGGAGGGGTTTGCGTGTCCCAATGACCCCAAGAGCTCAGTTGTCAGGGGCTTTTATGCCCCTGGTAGGGTCTCCCATGGGGCTTTTATGCCCCTGGTCGGGCCTCCCATGGCAAACAGGTCTGGGGGGAGGGGCCAGACAAAGGGTAGCTCAGAAGACCCTAATGATGAAGAAGATACATGGTTCTTCATTACCACCGCCCGGACGTGGGTCACCGGGGGCCCCCCCTGGAGCCAGGCCTGGGGGTGGGGTTCGTGGGCGAGAGCCTGTTGGCCGGGCCTTCACCCATAGTGCACGACCAAGCACAGCCCGAAGAGGGGACATGGGACCCCGCTCCCACAGACTCACCACCAGTGGGAGGGGCCAAAGCGGTCGGATGCATTGTGAGCTGGGCGGCAGGCGAACGCGGGGACCTTGGTGGTCTGACCCTCGACTGCGGAAGCTAGCTCTAGGGACGTGGAATGTCACCTCTTTGGTGGGGAAGGAGCCTGAGCTGGTGCGCGAGGTTGAGAAGTTCCGGCTAGATATAGTCGGCCTCACCTCGACGCACAGCAAGGGCTCTGGAACCAGTCTTCTCGAGAGGGGTTGGACTCTCGTCCACTCTGGAGTGGCAATACTTATTGCCCCCCGGCTTGGTGCCTGTATGTTGGAGTTTACCTCTGTAGTGGAGAGAGTAGCCTCCCTCCGCCTTCGGGTGGGGGGATGGATCATGACTGTTGTTTGTGCCTATGGTCCAAACAGCAGCTCAGAGTATCAAACCTTTTTGGACTCCTTGGAGGCGGTGCTGGAAAGCACTCCCCCTGGGGATTCCCTCGTTCTGCTGGGGGACTTCAACGCCCATGTTGGTAGCGACAGTGAGACCTGGAAAGGTGTGATTGGGAGGAACGGCCCCCCGATCTGAACCCGAGTGGTGTTCTGTTATTGGACTTCTGTGCTCGTCACAGATTGTCCATAACGAACACCATGTTCAAGCATAAGGGTGTCCATATGTGCACTTGGCACCAGGACACCCTAGGCCGCAGTTCGATGATTGACTTTGTAGTCGTGTCATCGGACTTGCGGCCGCATGTCTTGGACACTAGGGTGAAGAGAGGGGCGGAGCTGTCAACTGATCAGCACGTGGTGAGTTGGCTACGATGGTGGGGGAGGATGCCAGTCAGATCTGGCAGACCCAAACGTATTGTGAGGGTCTACTGGGAACGTCTGGCAGAGTATCCTGTCAGAGAGAGTTTCAACTCTCTCTGACAGGACGGCGTAGGACATTGAGTCCGGGTGGGCCATGTTCCGTGCCTCCATTGTTAAGGCAGCCGACCGGAGCTGTGGCCGCAAGGTGGTCGGTGACTGTCGTGGCGGCAATCCCCGAACCCGCTGGTGGACACCGGCGGTGAGGAATGCCGTCAAGCTGAAGAAGGAGTCCTATAGGACCTTTTTGGCCTGTGGGACTCCAGAGGCAGCAGGCAGGTACCGGCAGGACAAACAGAGTGCAGCTGCGGCGGTCGCTGAGGCAAAAACCTGGACATGGGAGGAGTTCGGTGAGGCCATGGAAAAAGACTTCCGGATGGTTTTGAAAAGATTCTGGACCACCATCCGGCGTCTCAGGAGGGTGAAGCAGTGTGCCGTCAACACAGTGTATGGTGGGGACTGTGCGCTACTGACCTCGACTCGGGACGTTGTGGATCGGTGGAAGGAATACTTCGAAGACCTCCTCAATCCCACCGACAAGCCTTCCGGTAAGGAAGCAGGGCCTGGGGGCTCGGGTGTGGGCTCTCCTATCTCTGGGGTGGAGGTCGCCGAGGTGGTCAAAAAGCTCCTCGGTGGCAGGGCCCCGGGGGTGGATGAGATCCGCCGTAGTTTCTCAAGGCCCTGGATGTTGTGGGGCTGTCATTGTTGACACGACTCTGCAGCATCGCGTGGACATCCGGGGCAGTGCCTCTGGATTAGAAGACTGGGGTGGTGGTCCCTCTTTTTAAGAAGGGGGACCGGAGGGTGTATTCCAAGTACAGGGGAATCACACTCCTCAGCCTCCCTGGTAAGGTGTATTCAGGGGTGCTGGAGAGGAGGGTCCGTCGGATAGTCGAACCTCGGATTCAGGAGGAGTTGTTTGGTTTTTGTCCAGGCCGTGGAACTGTGGACCAGCTTTACACCCTCTGCAGGATCCTTGAGGGTGCATGGGAGTTTGCCCAACCAGTCCACATGTGTTTTGTGGACTTGGAGAAGGCATTCCACCGCCTCGACCGGTTGGGGTTGAGAGGAGAGAAAGGAAGGATAGAGGAGAGAAGCACAATGAAAATCAACAATGAAGCTAATAGGTCCGGGACTGGAATCTGTCATCCGGACATCTACAGGCCCAGATTACCTGTGAGACCAGAAAAGCACAGACAACTCCGGGGAAGAAGTTTAGCTTATTGAATGCATTAATAGAACATGAATGTTAATGGATATAGATGGATGGATAGAGAGAGAGAGGGAGGGAGGAGAGGAGCCCAGTGCATCATGGGAGTCCCCCAGCAGTCTAAGCCTATAGCAGCATAAGCTAAGAGCTCTAGGAGCCCTAACTATAAGCTTTATCAAAAAGGAAAGTTTTAAGCCGACTCTTAAATGTATGGGAGGGTGTCTGTAAATGTGTCAGATATCACTTGATATAATAACACACACTGCTGAAGCTCAATAGAAGCTGATCATCTACTTTTAAATGCACTTTTGCACAAAATAACTGTGAACACACTGGATTTTGGTCGTTCATCACTTTCATCAAAAGCACATTTGAAGTAGATATTTTATTAGCCAGCATGAAAAGGAGGAATGATTTCAGTGAAGGAAACCTCTTTCAGTCTTCATATGAGCACCTGACTGCTGTTTTAAAACAGACATGAACAATTGTGAAGCTATCCTTTAATGCTGAATTATCATCCGATCATCATTTGAACTAATGAGTTGATAAATGGGATTTCAGTGTCTGATCTTTTTGTGTGTATGTGTTAGTTTTCCCAGACTCAGGTTTAAATATCCTCAAATTAAAGTCAGAGACAAGCACTTTAACCTCATATTCATTCTTTTATTTCATATGTAGTTTGTTGCAGAGCAAAGTCAACACAGCAACAATGTGCATCCTTTCATATACACATGAATACTGTATGACTTGTTTATACACTATGCCAAACATTTGGGGGTAAATCAATTCTCATGTTTGAGTCTCACAGTGGAAAAAGCAGAAATCCATTAAAGAAAGTATAATCATTAGCATCATCGAATACACTATAGCTGGCAGGTAAAACCAGGTAGACCAAATCCCCCTTTTCCAGCTGAAGAACCAGTGAATTAGAAACACTTTCCTTGTGACTTGAACTGTAATTATAACTGAACAACACTCTCTTATCATTGTGATAGAGATAAACACGCCTCCATGCGTTACTCCGGCCATCTAGTATATTGAATGAGAAGTAGTAGGCTCCTCTGACTGGGGCTGTGAAGAGACCTGCAACAGAGGAGAAAATGAGTGAAGCTTTTTCCTGCTGTTGAACTACCTCTTCTCTGAGTTCAGTACGCTGTTGCTTCTCAATACTTTGGTCAGGCTGCTGTAAGTGGGTTTGTCTAATCTGAAGGAATAGTTGTTCAGTGCTCTTGCTTTGTTAACATCACATTACTCAGAGACTGTACAGTCTGTAAAAGTTGAGAGCTCTCAGTTACACATTCAGTGAGTCAGTTTGCATCCCATAAGGTTTATAGAAAGTGATATAACAGAGAGATATAAGTGAGCACCTTAAAACAGAGCAAAAGCCTCTCAAAGCCTTTGCAGAACAAATCATTCTCTTGTGTTTTCTCTGTAACTCTGTAAATGTCTGTGCAAAGGTTTTGAAAAGGTTTCACAAAACTGCATAAACGACAAACTCACTTCATCATGAGAACCTGATCAGTCACCACATGAAATGTAATTACATAACACAAAATCACACTCATGACTCAATGCTGGCAAAGAACCAACGGCCTGGCTCAAACCCTCTGAGAGGACACAGAGAGACTCCATTAAAAGTGTTATGATGTACTGTAAAAGGTCAAATGGGTGAAATCTTAAAAGGGCCAATTCAAAGAGAAATGTCTCCTACTCAAAAAGTGTGCAGCTGGAGCCATAGTGGAGAAAAAAAGTCATGACAAAAGATGGAGTGAACGCTGTAACAATGAATACATATTAAAACATCTAACAAACAAATTAAAATGAGTTCATTACATTATAATAGTTCATTTGTGTGTGTAGCAGAAAGAGGTGAATACCTGTAGTTGGACTGTAGACCTGACCAAAGTTGGTGATGACTTTACTGAACTTAAGTGTGATGTCAGTATTGAAGGGTCCAATTTGTCCGCTGTCAGTGAGACCAAGTGAGAACGCCACCTTTGGTTGGTCTGTGTGGATGTGAGAAGATTCACATAGAGGAAAAAAATAGCTCCACTTATAAACAGTTGATGAACAAATTGTATTGTATTAATAATGATATAAGCAGTTTACCTGCATTCTGTCTCTTGAGCTCCTCCACCTCGCTTTCACAGATTTTCAATCTGGTCATCATATCTGTAAACACATTCAACATTTTTATTTTAAAGGAGATAATCTACATAACTGTGTAGCTAATAAACTAGCAGCTGTGTACTTTGCAGCTTACTGCTGCTCTTAAATACCATGTAAAGTGAATTCAGACATTTTCTTCTAAACACATTAAATAGGTCATAAATGTATTTCTAAAAAAGGTGTAAAAAGCATTTCAACCATTTAGATTTGAATTGTGGAGCTAGGCTTCACAAACTGTGTTTCAAGATTTCTGTGTTCAGGATTTAGTGATTAGCATAAACCCACCCCTGCTGCTGTAGAGGTATAAATACATTCAGCACACACTACTCCTACTACAGTCTACAGTTAGCCAGTTAGCTGAGTTAGCCACTGAGCTAGCAGCCCAGTTAGCCGCCGAGCTAGTAGCTCAGTTAGCCGCCGAGCTAGTAGCTGAGTTAGCCGCCGAGCTAGTAGCTCAGTTAGCCGCCGAGCTTAGCAGCTGAGTTAGCAGCAGAAAGCTCTCAGACGTAGCGTCCATGTTTCTGGTAGAGGTGGTGACTTTGATTGACAGGGGACACTTGGTAGGGGGCGGGGTTTCAGCAGACTCGGCGGGAACGCCCACAGCGTTTGGTAGCAGAGTAAAAGAGTTTTCTTCTAAACAGTCTGTGGTTTTACACAATTTTGAAGCCTAATTTCATATATTTAGTGATTTTTTTAATCATTCAAATTTGGCAGGGTGTTTAACAACACACTTTTCTTCGGTATGTCAAACTCAGAACACATATTTATTCTTACTTTACACAGACTTTAATAATGATATAATCAGTTTACCTGCACTCTCTATCTTCAGCTGCTCCACCTCGTTTTCACTGGCGTTCATTCTGGCCTCCAACACTGTCAACACATTTAACATTAATATTATTGTGAAGTTTATGGTCAGCAGGTTTCAAGTTGTTAACATGATCACTATGGAGACTGACCTTTGTTCTTATCTTCAAATGATGTTACTCTGTCTAGAAGATCTGCAATAGAAGGCAAAATTCATAATCAGATTAATAATTGTTCAGCATGCAGTGTTTTGTTTTCTTTTTTCTTTTTAGATTTTATTGATTGTTGCAGTTTACCTGTGTTCTCCATCTTGAGCTCCTCTATCACATGTTCACTGATTTTCAATCTGGCCATCATATCTGTGAACACATTCAACATTTTTAGGAGATAATCTACATAACTGGAACTTGAAATACTTGTATGTGTAGCTAATAAACTAGCTTTGTACTGACATTAATATCATTGTGAAGTATGTTTATGGTCAGCAGGTCTCAAGTCGTTAACATGATCACTATGGAGACTGAGCTTTGTTCTTATCTTCTCTTATCTTTAGAAGGCAAAATTAATAATCAAATTCATAATTAATCAACAGCCAGATTCAAAATCTCATATTGAATGTATCTCTCCTAAGTAGATAAATATCCTGTGACTTCTCTTCAGTCATTTTGGGAATTAAAACTGGCAAAGGTTCATCCTGAACAACACATTAATATCAAATACATGTATTATCATTGGTAGCATACATATAAAAAGAAAAGTTTTTACATGTTATTGATTGTCGTAGCTTACCTGTGTTCTCTCTCTGGAGCTCTTTGACCACATTTTCCAAAACTGTGAATACATTTAAAGTTTTTTAGTAAAAGCTTTATTTTGAATCTTAGATATGAATATCAGTAAACATGTTAAAGAAGTTTCACAAGAAAAATAATCAGAAACATAAACAAATTTTTGTGAGCTGGGTGGCAGCCGAAGGCGGAGACCTTGGCGGTCCGACCCTTGGCTGCAGAAGCTAGCTCTAGGGACGTGGAATGTCACCTCTCTGGTGGGGAAGGAGCCTGAGCTGGTGCGTGAGGTTGAGAACTTCTGGCTAGATATAGTCGGCCTCACCTCGACAAACAGCAAGGGCTCTGGAACCAGTCTCCTCGAGAGGGGTTGGACTCTTGTCCACTCTGGAGTTGCCACTGGTGAGAGGCGCCGGGCAGGGGTGGCAATACTTATTGCCCACTGGCTTGGTGCCTGTATGTTGGAGTTTACCCCCGTAGACGAGACGTTAGCCTCCCTCCGCCTTCAGGTGGGGGGATGGATCATGACTGTTGTTTGTGCCTATGGTCCAAACAGCAGCTCAGAGTATCCACCCTTTTTGGACTACTTGGAGGGGGTGCTGGAAAGTACTCCCCCTGGGGATTCCCTCGTTCTGCTTGGGGACTTCAACGCCCATGTTGGCAGTAACAGTGAGACCTGGAAGGGTGTGATTGGGAGGAACGGCCCCCCTGATCTGAACCCGAGCGGTGTTCTGTTATTGGACTTCTGTGCTCGTCACAGATTGTCCATAACCAACACCATGTTCAAGCATAAGGGTGTCCATATGTGCACTTGGCACCAGAACACCCTAGCCACAGTTCGATGATTGACTTTGTAGTTGTGTCGTCGGACTTGCGGCCGCATGTCTTGAACACTCGGGTAGGAGAGGGGCGGAGCTGTCAACTGATCACCACCTGGCAGTGAGTTGGCTCCGATGGTGTGGGAGGATGCCGGCCAGACCTGGCAGGCCCAAACGCATTGTGAGGGTCTGCTGGGAACGTCTGGCAGAGTCTCCTGTCAGAGAGAGTTTCAACTCCCACCTCCGGGAGAGCTTCAACCACGTACCGGGGGAGGTGGGGGACATTGTGTCCGAGTGGGCCATGTTCCGTGCCTCCATTGTTAAGGCGGCCGACGGGAGCTGTGGCCGCAAGGTGGTCGGTGCCTGTCGTGGCAGCAATCCCCGAATCCGCTGGTGGACACTGGCGGTGAGGGATGCCGTCAAGGTGAAGAAGGAGTCCTATAGGGCCTTTTTGGTCTGTGGGACTCCAGAGGCAGCAGACAGGTACCGACAGGCCAAGCGGAGCGCAGCTGCGGCGGTCGCTGAGGCAAAAACCCGGACATGGGAGGAGTTCGGCGAGGCCATGGAAAAAGACTTCCGGACGGCTTCGAAGAGATTCTGGACCACCATCCGGCGTCTCAGGAGGGGGAAGCAGTGCGCGTCAACACAGTGTATGGTGGGGACGGTGCGCTGCTGACCTCGACTCGGGACGCAGACTGTGACCTCAAACTCTCACTGGATCAGTTCGCAGCCGAGTGTGAAGCGGCCGGGATGAGAATCTGCACCTCCAAATCCGAGGCCATGGTCCTCAACCAGAAAAGGGTGGAATAGACTCTCCGGGTCGGGGATGAGATCCTGCCCCATGAATCCTAGCCGCCGAGCTAGAAGCCCAGTTAGCCGCCGAGCTAGCAGCTGAGTTAGCGGCAGAAAGCTCTCAGACATAGCATCCATGTTTCTGGTAGAGGTGGTGACTTTGATTGACAGGTGACACTTGGTAGGGGGCGGGGCTTCAGCAAACTCGGTGGGAACGCCCACAGCGTTTGGTAGCAGAGAAAAAGAGTTTTCTTCTAAACAGTCTGTGGTTTTACACAACTTTGAAGCACAAAGACAAAGACTTTAATAATGATATAATCAGTTTACCTGCACTCTCTATCTTCAGCTGTTCCATCTCATTTTCACTGACGTTCATTCTGGCCTCCAACACTGTCAACACATTTAACATTAATATTATTGTGAAGTATGTTTATGGTCAGCAGGTTTCAAGTTGTTAACATGATCACTATGGAGACTGACCTTTGTTCTTATCTTCTCTTATCTTTCGAAGGCACAATGAATAATCAGATTAATAATTAATCAACAGCCAGATTCAAAATCTCATATTGAATGTATCTCTCCTAAGTAGATAAATATCTTTTGACTTCTCTTCAGTCATTTTTAGAAATTAAAACTGGCAAAGGTTCATCCTGAAACACACATTAATATCAAATAAATGTATTATCATTGGTAGCATACATTAAAAAAGAAAAGTTTTTACATGTTATTGATTGTCGTAGCTTACCTGTGTTCTCTTTCTGGAGCTCTGCATTCTTGTGTTCACTGGCTGTCAGTCTGGTCTGTATGGCTGGAATAAAAGCAGTAAATTACTCCTAAAATGAATGTCTATGTGAACATTGCATGAAAGTGTTGATCACTGTGTGAATGAACCTGTATTCTCCTGCTCCAGCTTCTCTATCTTGCTCTTGCTGTTCCTCAGCTCCACACTGTGTTCGATGGCCATGTCTCTCAGCTCCTTCAGCTCAGCCCAGATGTCAGGGGTGATGTTGGTCTGATCACTGGTTGATTTGACACCCAGGATCTCAGACTGAATCTCCGTCTGAGTGATATCATTCCCTGTCAGCCCTCCACTCTCACCCTGAGCCCTCGTCCAGTACAGACAGAGCAGCAACGCCAGAAAAGCTGCAGCACGCCTCATTGTGAAATATCACCTCTTTAGACAGCAAGATGCAGTCTGACACCACTCGTTCAGTTCCCGTCTTTATATTCACGTAAAACAGGTCACTGAACTGCTGTATGAGAATTAAACAGGTGTCTTTGATAACGAATGCAAAAATAGCACCAAAGATCCTTCAACACTGAACTAAAAGCAAACAACAAGTTAGAATCTTTCAAAACCATTGGCTGTGAAAGTTTGTAGAGTAAAGAGATGATAAGAACAAAGTCAGTCTTTTAGTTTCCATGTGCCAAAAGATTAAATATGTTCTCATTTGTGAAACTGATACCAAAGTATAACTTCACAAGATGCTGAACATTCCTCATTTTAATGTAAAATTACTACTTTATTCTGGTAATTTCCCCTAATACTCCATCGTAGCTTTCTCTGCTCTTCAGTTTCAGGTTTAATGCTCCACAGCAGAGGTGATTAAAGCTTCTTTCATTCTGTTTTTGTATTAAGCAGAAGTTCAGATACTTGTGTAAAAGAAAGACTGGTAAAAGTAGAAGTACTGATTCAACTTTACTCAAGTCAGAGTCTTTTTATGATGTAGCAGTGAAGACTGATGGCTCTAATGGTTATACAATAAACCCCACACTTTCAGAAAGTTCTGCTCATTTTCTGCAGTTTTTTCTCCAAAAAGTGATAAAAATAGACTGACGAAACCTAAAAACTACCAAAAAGAGACATAAAAATGACTAATAAGAGATTTACTTTGGTACAGCCCCTCCCTGAGCTACGACCTTATCGTGGTGGAGGGGTTTGCGCATCCCAATGACCCCAGGAGCTCAGTTGTCGGGGGCTTTTATGCCCCTGGTAGGGTCTCCCATGGCAAACAGGTCCGGGGGGAGGGGCCAGACAAAGGGTAGCTCAGAAGACCCTAATGATGAAGAAGATACATGGTTTTTCGTGTCCCTTGCCCGGACGCGGGTCACCGGGGGCCCCCCCTGGAGCCAGGCCTGGGGGTGGGGCTGGGGGCGAGAGCCTGGTGGCCGGGCCTTTGCCAATGGGGCTCGGCCAGGCACGGCCCGAAGAGGGGACATGGGACCTACAGACTCACCACCAGTGAGAGGGGCCAAAAGGGTCGAGTGCATTGTGAGCTGGGCGGCAGCCGAAGGCGGGGACCTTGGCAGTCCGACCCTCGGCTGCAGAAGCTAGCTCTAGGGACGTGGAATGTCACCTCTCTGGTGGGGAAGGAGCCTGAGCTGGTGCGCGAGGTTGAGAAGTTCCGGCTAGATATAGTCTGCCTCACATCGACACACAGCAAGGGCTCTGGAACCAGTCTTCTCGAGAGGGGTTGGACTCTCGTCCACTCTGGAGTGGCGATACTTATTGCCCCCCGGCTGAGTGCCCGTATGTTGGAGTTTACCCGGTAGACGAGAGGGTAGCCTCCCTCCGCCTTTGGGTGGGTGGATGGATCCTGACTGTTGTCCTCCATTGTTAAGGTGGCCGACCGGAGCTGTGGCCGCAAGGTGGTCGGTGCCTGTCGTGGCGGCAATCCCTGAACCTGCTGGTGGACACCGGCGGCGAGAGATGCCGTCAAGGTAAACAAGGAGTCCTATAGGGCCTTATTGGCCTGTGGGACTCCGGAGGCAGCAGGCAGGTACCGGCAGGCCAAGTGGAGTGCAGCTGCGGCGCTCGCTGAGGCAAAAACCGGGAGGAGTTTGGCGAGGCCATGGAAAAAGACTTCCGGACGGCTTCGAAGAGATTTTGGACCATCATCCAGCGTCTCAGGAGGAGGAAGCAGTGCGCCGTCAACGCAGTGTACAGTGGGGACGGTGCGCTGCTGACCTCGACTCAGGACATTGTGGATCGGTGGAAGGAATACTTCGAAGACCTCCTCAATCCCACCAACAAGCCTTCCGGTAAGGAAGCAGGGCCTGGGGGCTCTGGTGTGGACTCTGCTATCTATGGGGTGGAGGTCGCCGAGGTGGTCAAAAAGCTCCTCGGTGGGAGGGCCCCGGGGTTGGATGAGATCCGCCCTGAGTTCCTCAAGGCCCTGGATGTTGTGTGACTGTCATTGTTGACACGACTCTGCAGCATCGCTTGGACATCGGGGGCAGTGCCTCTGGATTGGCAGACTGGGGTGGTGGTCCCTCTTTTTAAGAAGGGGGACCGGAGGGTGTGTTCCAACTACAGGGGAATCACACTCGTCAGCCTCCCTGGTAAGGTCTATTCCGGGATGCTGGAGAGGAGGGTCCGTCCGATAATCGAACCTCGAATTCAGGAGGAGTTGTTTGGTTTTCGTCCAGGCCGTGGAACTGTGGACCAGCTCTACACATTCTTGAGGGTGCATGGGAGTTTGCCCAACCAGTCCACATGTGTTTTGTGGACTTGGAGAAGGCATTCCACTGCCTCGACTGGTTGGGGTTGAGAGGAGAGAGAGGAAGGATAGAGGACAGAAGCACAATGAAAATCAACAATAAAGCGAGAAGGTCCGGGACTGGAATCTGTCATCCGGACATCTACAGGCCCAGATTACCTGTGAGACCAGAAAGCACAGACAACTCCGGGGAAGAAGTTTAGCTTATTGAAGCATTAATAGTACATGACTGTTAATGGATATAGATGGATGGATAGAGAGAGCGAGGGAGGAGGAGAGAGGAGCTCAGTGCATTGTGGGAGTCCCCCAGCAGTCTAAGCCTATAGCAGCATAAGCTAAGAGCTCTAGGAGCCCTAACTATAAGCTTTATCAAAAAGGAAAGTTTTAAGCCGACTCTTAAATGTATGGGAGGGTGTCTGTAAATGTGTCAGATATCACTTGATATAATAACTCACACTGCTGAAGCTCAATAGAAGCTGATCATCTACTTTTAAATGCACTTTTGCACAAAATAACTGTGAACACTGAACACACTGGATTTTGGTCCTTCATCACTTTCATCAAAAGCACATTTGAAGAAGATATTTTATTAGCCAGCATGAAAAGGAATGATTTCAGTGAAGGAAACCTCTTTCAGTCTTCATATAAGCACCTGACTGCTGTTTTAAAACAGACATGAACAATTGTGAAGCTATCCTTTAATGCTGAATTATCATCAGATCATCATTTGAACTAATGAGTTGATAAATGGGATTTCAGTGTCTGACCTTTTTGTGTGTATGTGTTGGTTTTCCCAGACTCAGGTTTAAATATCCCCAAATTAAAGTCAGAGACAGCACTTTAACCTCATATTCATTCTTTTATTTCATATGTAGTTTGTTGCAGAGCAAAGTCAACACAGCAACAATGTGCATCCTTTCATATACACATGAATACTGTATGACTTGTTTATACACTATGCCAAACATTTGGGGGTAAATCAATTCTCATGTTTGAGTCTCACAGTGGAAAAAGCAGAAATCCATTAAAGAAAGTATAATCACCAGTATTATCGAATACACTATAGCCAGCAGGTAAAACCAGGTAGACCACATCCCCCTTTTCCAGCTGAAGAACCAGTGAATTAGAAACACTTTCCGCGACATTTGCACTGAAATTATGACTGAACAACACTTTCTTGTCATTGTGATAGAGATAAACATGACTGTTTGTGTTACTCCGGTAATCCAGTGTAGTGAATGAGAAGTAGTAGGCTCCTCTGACTGGGGCTGTGAAGAGACCTGCAACAGAGGAGAAAATCAGTGAAGCTTTTTCCTGCTGTTGAACTACCTCTTCTCTGAGTTCAGTACGCTGTTGCTTCTCAATACTTTGGTCAGGCTGCTGTAAGTGGGTTTGTCTAATCTGAAGGAATAGTTGTTCAGTGCTTTGTTAACATCACATTACTCAGAGACTGTATAGTCTGTAAAAGTTGAGAGCTCTCAGTTACACATTCAGTGAGTCAGTTTGCATCCTATAAGGTTTATAGAAAGTGATATAACAGAGAGATATAAGTGAGCACCTTAAAACAGAGCAACAAACTCACTTCATCATGAGAACCTGATCAGTCACCACATGAAATGTAATTACATAACACAAAATCACACACATGACTCAATGCTGGCAAAGAACCAACGGCATGGCTCAAACCCTCTGAGAGGACACAGAGAAACTCCATTAAAAGTGTTATGATGTAATGTAAAAGGGTCAATTAGGTGAAATCTTAAAAGGGCCAATTCAAAGAGAAATGTCTCCTCCTCAAAAAGTGTGTAGCTGGAGCCATAGTGGAGAAAAAAAGTCATTACAAAAGATGGAGTGAAAGCTGTAACAATGAATACATATTAAAATGAGTTCATTACATTATAATAGTTCATTTGTGTGTGTAGCAGAAAGAGGTGAGTACCTGTAGTTGGACTGTAGACCTGACCAAAGTTGGTGATGACTTTACTGAATTTAAGTGTGATGGCAGTATTGAAGGGTCCAATTAGTCCGCTGTCAGTGAGACCAAGTGAGAACCCCACCTTTGGTTGGTCTGTGTGGATGTGAGAAGATTCACATAGAGGAAAACAATAGCTCCACTTATAAACAGTTGATGAACAAATTGTATTGTATTAATAATGATATAAGCAGTTTACCTGCATTCTGTCTCTTGAGCTCCTCCACCTCGTTTTCACTGATTTTCAATCTGGTCATCATATCTGTAAACACATTCAACATTTTTATTTTAAAGGAGATAATCTACATAACTGTGTAGCTAATAAACTAGCAGCTGTGTACTTTGCAGCTTACTGGTGTTCTTAAGACTGTGTAACGTGAATTCAGACATTTTCTTGTAAACACATTAAATAGGTCATGAATGTATTTATATAAAAGGTGTAAAAAGCATTTCAACCATTTAGATTTGAATTGTGGAGCTAGGCTTCACAAACTGTGTTTCAACATTTCTGTGTTCAGGATTTAGTGATTAGCATAAACCCGCCCCTGCTGCTGTAGAGGTATAAATACATTCAGCATACACTACGACTACTACAGTCTACAGTTAGCCAGTTAGCTGAGTTAGCCACCGAGTTAGCCGCCGAGCCAGCAGTCTAGTTAGCCGCCGAGCTAGCAGCCGAGTTAGCCGCCGAGCTAGTAGCTGAGTTAGCAGCAGAAAGCTCTCAGACGTAGCGTCCATATTTCTGGTGGAGGTGGGGATTTTGATTGACAGGTGACAGTTGGTAGGGGGCGGGGCTTCAGCGGACCGCGGAGGCCACGCCCACAGCGTTTGGGAGCAGAGAAGAAGAGTTTTCTTCTAAACAGTCTGTGGTTTTACACAACTTTGAAGCCTAATTTCATATATTTGGCGATTTTTTTAATCATTCAAATTTGGCATGGTGGTTAACAACACACTTTTCTGTGGTATGTCAAACTCAGAACACATATTTATTCTTACTTTACACAGACTTTAATAATGATCAGTTTACCTGCACTCTCTATCTTGAGCTCATCCACCTCATTTTCACTGGCGTTCATTCTGGCCTCCAACACTGTCAACACATTTAACATTAATATTATTGTGAAGTTTATGATCAGCAGGTTTCAAGTTGTTAACATGATCACTATGGAGACTGACCTTTGTTCTTATCTTCAAATGATGTTACTCTGTCTAGAAGATCTGCAATAGAAGGCAAAATTCATAATCAGATTAATAATTGTTCAGCATGCAGTGATTTTTTACTTATCTTTTTTACATTTTATTGATTGTTGCAGTTTACCTGTGTTCTCCATCTTGAGCTCCTCCATCACATGTTCACTGATTGTCAATCTGGCCATCATATCTGTGAACACATTCAACATTTTTAGGAGATAATCCACATAGCTGGAACTTGAAATACTTGTATGTGTAGCTAATAAACTAGCTTTGTACTTTGCAGCTTACTGTTGTTCTTAATAATGATATAATCAGTTTACCTGCACTCTCTATCTTCAGCTTCACCACCTCGTCTTCACTGGCGTTCATTCTGGCCTCCAACACTGTCAACACATTTAACATTAATATTATTGTGAAGTTTATGGTCAGCAGGTTTCAAGTTGTTAACATGATCACTATGGAGACTGACCTTTGTTCTTATCCTGTCTTATCTTTAGAAGGCTAAATTAATAATCAAATTCATAATTAATCAACAGCCAGATTCAAAATCTCATATTGAATGTATGTCTCCTAAGTAGATAAATATCCTGTGACTTCTCTTCAGTCATTTTGGGAATTAAAACTGGCAAAGGTTCATCCTGAACAACACATTAATATCAGATAAATGTATTATCATTGGTAGCATACATAAAAAAAGAAAAGTTTTGATATGTTATTGATTGTCGTAGCTTACCTGTGTTCTCTCTCTGGAGCTCTTTGACCACATTTTCCAAAACTGTGAATACATTTAAAGTTTTTCAGTAAAAGCTTTATTTTGAATCTTAGATATGAATATCAGTAAACATGTTAAAGAAGTTTGACAAGAAAAATAACCAGAAACATAAACAAATTTTTGTGAGCTGGGTGGCAGCCGAAGGCGGAGACCTTGGCGGTCCGACCCTTGGCTGCAGAAGCTAGCTCTAGGGATGTGGAATGTCACTTCTCTGGTGGGGAAGGAGCCTGAGCTGGTGCGTGAGGTTGAGAAGTTCCGGCTAGATATAGTCGGCCTCACCTCGACGCACAGCAAGGGCTCTGGAACCAGTCTCTTCGAGAGGGGTTGGACTCTCTTCCACTCTGGAGTTGCCACTGGTGAGAGGCGCCGGGCAGGGGTGGCAATACTTATTGCCCACTGGCTTGGTGTCTGGATGTTGGAGCTTACCCCGGTAGACGAGAGGGTGGCCTCCCTCCGCCTTCGGGTGGGGCGATGGATCATGACTGTTGTTTGTTCCTATGGTCCAAACAGCAGTTCAGAGTATCCACCCTTTTTGGACTCCTTGGAGGGGGTGCTGGAAAGCACTCCCCCTGAGGATTCCCTCGTTCTGCTAGGGGACTTCAACGCCAATGTTGGCAGCGACAGTGAGACCTAGAAAGGTGTGATTGGGAGGAACAGCCCCCCCGATCTGAACCTGAGCAGTGTTCTGTCATTGGACTTCTGTGCTCGTCACAGATTGTCCATAACCAACACCATGTTCAAGCATAAGGGTGTCCATATGTGCACTTGGCACCAGGACACCCTAGGCCGCAGTTCGATGATTGACTTTGTAGTTGTGTCGTCGGACTTGCGGCCGCATGTCTTGAACACTCGGGTAGGAGAGGGGCGGAGCTGTCAACTGATCACCACCTGGTGGTGAGTTGGCTACGATGGTGGGCGAGGATGCCGGTCAGACCTGGCAGACTCAAATGTATTGTGAGGGTCTGCTGGGAACGTCTGGCAGAGTCTCCTGTCAGAGAGAGTTTCAACTCCCACCTCCGGGAGAGCTTCAATCACGTACCGGGGGAGGTGGGGGACATTGTGTCCGAGTGGGCCATGTTCTGTGCCTCCATTGTTAAGGCGGCCGACCGGAGCTGTGGCCGCAAGGTGGTCGGTGCCTGTCGTGGCAGCAATCGCCGAACCCGCTGGTGGACACCGGCGGTGAGGGATGCCGTCAAGGTGAAGAAGGAGTCCTAGGACCTTATTGGCCTGTAGGACTCCGGAGGCAGCAGGCAGGCCAAGCGGAGTGCAGCTGCGGCGGTCGCTGAGGCAAATACCCGCACATGGGAGGAGTTCGGTGAGGCCATGGAAAAAGACTTCCAGACGGCTTCGAAGAGATTCTGGACCACCATCCGGCGTCTCAGGAGGGGGAAGCAGTGCGCGTCAACACAGTGTATGGTGGGGACGGTGCGCTGCTGACCTCGACTCGGGACGCAGACTGTGACCTCCAACTCTCACTGGATCAGTTCGCAGCCGAGTGTGAAGCGGCCGGGATGAGAATCTGCACCTCCAAATCCGAGGCCATGGTCCTCAACCGGAAAAGGGTGGAATAGACTCTCCGGGTCGTGGATGAGATCCTGCCTCATGAATCCTAGCCGCCGAGCTAGAAGCCCAGTTAGCCGCCGAGCTAGCAGCTGAGTTAGCAGCAGAAAGCTCTCAGACGTAGTGTCCATGTTTCTGGTAGAGGTGGTGACTTTGATTGACAGGTGACACTTGGTAGGGGGCGGGGCTTCAGCAAACTCGGTGGGAACGCCCACAGCGTTTGGTAGCAGAGAAAAAGAGTTTTCTTCTACACAGTCTGTGGTTTTACACAATTTTGAAGCACAAAGACAAAGACTTTAATAATGATATAATCAGTTTACCTGCACTCTCTATCTTCAGCTGTTCCATCTCATTTTCACTGACGTTCATTCTGGCCTCCAACACTGTCAACACATTTAACATTAATATTATTGTGAAATATGTTTATGGTCAGCAGGTTTCAAGTTGTTAACATGATCACTATGGAGACTGACCTTTGTTCTTATCTTTTCTTATCTTTAGAAGGCAAAATGAATAATCAGATTAATAATCAACAGCCAGATTCAAAATCTCATATTGAATGTATCTCTCCTAAGTAGATAAATATCCTGTGACTTCTCTTCAGTCATTTTGGTAATTAAAACTGGCAAAGGTTCATCCTGAACAACACATTAATATCAAATAAATGTATTATCATTGGTAGCATACATAAAAAAAGAAAAGTTTTTACATGTTATTGATTGTCGTAGCTTACCTGTGTTCTCTCTCTGGAGCTCCGCATTCTTGTATTCACTGATTGTCAGTCTGGTCTGTATGGCTGGAATAAAAGTAGTAAATTACTCCTAAAAGTAATGTCTATGTGAACATTGCATGAATGTGTTGATCACTATGTAAATGAACCTGTATTCTCCTGCTCCAGCTTCTTCAGCTCCACACTGTGTTCGATGGCCATGTCTCTCAGCTCCTTCAGCTCAGCCCAGATGTCAGGGGTGATGTTGGTCTGATCACTGGTTGATTTGACACCCAGGATCTCAGACTGAATCTCCGTCTGAGTGACATCACTCCCTGTCAGCCCTCCACTCTCACCCTGAGCCCCCGTCCAGTACAGACAGAGCAGCAACGCCAGAAAAGCTGCAGCACGCCTCATTGTGAAATATCACCTCTTTAGACAGCAAGATGCAGTCTGACACCACTCGTTCAGTTCCCGTCTTTATATCCACGTAAAACAGGTCACTGAACTGCTGTATGAGAATTAAACAGGTGTCTTTGATAACGAATGCAAAAATAGCACCAAAGATCCTTCAACACTGAACTAAAAGCAAACAACAAGTTAGAATCTTTCAAAACCATTGGCTGTGAAAGTTTGTAGAGTAAAGAGACGATAAGAACAAAGTCAGTCTTTTAGTTTTCATGTTTGTTTTTCCAGAGAGACTCTGCTGCTCTGTACAGATGTACAGGGTGTACAGATGGATCCACAGAGTGTTACTGTAGGAGTTTGTGTTTAACTCTTACATACTCTTCATTTTCTGATTCATAATTAGTCTATACACCAATTCCCTGTCAGGTATTAATAAATGTTTCATCAAAACATTCACCATCACTATTTTATAGTCCAGGAGAATCTTTGAGTATGTTAGATATAAAATGATGGATGGCTGAGAATGTTCTACAGCTCAACAGGGCAAATCTGATATTTAGGTCATTGGTACCAGGGGCGCCAGTTTATGTTTTTGCTGGTGGGTGCTCACCGTGGTGCTTGCATGACTAGTTGCTAAATTGATGTGCGCACATTCGTCTCACACATCTAACAGCAGCGGCCGCAATAAACACACACATATGCTCTTTCCTACATGTGCGCACGCACGCACACACACACTCTATTTCACAAACACACACAGTCTACACACTGGTGATGCATACGAGGAGTTACTGTCAATGCAACCTGACGCAAAAGGCTCCAATGAAGAAAAAGGAAAAACAAAACCCACAATCCAGCACCACAGCCTGGACTGAATAGCAAGTGTGAATAGAACTGTCCGTACTCCGCGGTGCTGAAAGTCAGTATAGGTAAACAATAACAACATACCAGCTCATGAGCATATAGGCCACTTCATTCATTCATTAATCACAACCTTATACTGTCATTGATCACAACGGCTGATCACGGCTGATCTGGTGCACGTGGGTGCTCGGCAATCTCCGTGGGTGCTCCGATGCCGAAGCACCCACAGAATCGACGCCCCTGATTGGTACTGAAGTCCAGAGAAAGAATCTCAATGAAATGAAACAGCAGGCACTGGTACTGAACCCACATCAACAGGTTCATCTAATGCACGCTATTATTACCTGCAGGATGGACTACTGTTATACTCTGCTTTCTGCTCTCCCAAAAAACTATCTATCTAAGATTCAATTCAAGATTCAATACTTTATTCCCATGTCGACATAGTCGATTGGAATTTGTTTCGGTGAGTCTCACAAATACACCAACATTCACTCTCAGCATTCCAGGATAGAAACAAGAGCATAAATAAGATAAATGAACTCCAAGTAAGAGTAAAATAACTAGAACATAGAAAGGGACTACGGATGCAAATTAGCAGCTTTGCTATAATCTGGCATAGGGCTTGGTATTGTCAATGATTTCCTGAATCGATTCAATTCCGATTCACAGCGTCTCGATTCGATCCGATTCTCGATTCAATTTGATTCTCTTTCATGTTCCCAGAGTTTCTGTTTTGTAAGTCAGACAATATTTTTAACACGCAATCATGTGTGGACACCAAATTGTTCAAGAGTAAAGTTAAATCATGAGTCTGATCCAACACTGGGATCTAGCATGATAGCATCTATGTGGATTTACCCTTAAGACCAGAGTGGCATTTTAAATCATGTCATTTTGAATTATGATGTCATCATGTAACCATAGAGATTATGGATAAGCACGTCAGTTCAAATACAAGACAAAGTTGTAAACTCTCAAATTATAATTATTATTTTAAATTTCATGCTTCCATCTATTCTCTCTGAAAAAATCCATTCACAGAATTTTGAATCGATAACGAATTTTTAAATAGAAAAAATCGATAATTGATTTATCGATTTTTTGGACACACCCCTAATCTGGCATATTTACAGAGATGTCTAATATCGATATTCATCAATATGCACTGTCCCTATCCAAAAATAAACTATTATTATTATTATTATTATTATTATAAAAACAGTACTAAGGCATCTGCTGAGGGAGAGCAGCAGCAGCTGAATAAAATGGATAATGCAATAAACAATAATAATAGTTAGAGTTCATTCAGAACTCAGCCACACGTGTGCTGAAGAAGACCAGAAAGAGAGCTCACATTTAAAGTCTCTGCACTGGCTTCCTGTTTGTTTCAGAGCTGGTTTTAAAATGGAGACAAATCCCTCTGTCTTCTTAAGTTTTAAGGAGGTATAACTTGGTAATAGCCTATATTTAATTTAGAGGTTTAACTGCTGGACAGAAGATGTCTTCTACTAAATTGTAAAGTCTATTCAGTGTTTGTGCACTGCAGGTTTAAAGTTTCCACATCACATTTGTGTTAGTTGAATACTGGACCAGGATTGGCTGCTCATAAGTCCATCTATGATCACAGAGAAACTTTCCACTTTAAGAAGATGGATGTGAAAACAACCTTCTGGTGTCAAACTGTGCCAAACACACATCATGTACATGCTATCACCATCACAGCCAATAGGTTATATAATGTGTGTATTTTAAGAAAGAAAGAAAAAAAGAGAAGCAAGCAATCATTTTGAGTTGGGAGCTAGCTAGCTAATCGATTACACACCACTCAAAGAAAGACTTCCAGTTGAAGACTGGCTAACGTTAAATACTGTTGTAAAATTAATTGGTGGAAATTAGTCGTTACCCTGTATGATTCATCAATTGACATGACGCTGGCTGATCGATTGACAGTTGGCACCGGACTGGCATCCCGACTGCTGCAATTACTTTTTGGTTGTTGCGACTACGATCTCGAGACACTAGATGGCGGTGTTCTGCTCATTCTCCATATTCAACCTTAAGTAGATTTTCCAGGTATCTGTACTTTACTTTAGTATTTCATTTTCTGACTGTTTACTTTTCCTCCATTTAAACACAAATATCTGCACTTTGTACTACTCACATTGTCTAAACAGGCTCGTTACTTGTTTCAACCTCAGTGACTTTATAAAAAGAAGACATGACGTGTAAATAAATGATAGAAAACACTTCTCTTTTTTTTTCTTTTTTTCTTAAAATACACACATTATATAACCTATTGGCTGTGATGGTGATCCACGTACATGATGTGTGTTTGGCACAGTTTGACACCAGAAGGTTGTTTTCACATCCATCTGCTCAAAGTGGAAAGTTTCTCTGTGATCATAGATTAGAGGTAAGATCTTAAGCCCAAAATGTCAATTATTACGTTCGGGTCAGGTTGGGCCGGGCTTCTCTCTCGCTAACTTTTTTTAAATAAATATATATTTATGTATTATGTATACTAAAACCCAAAGCCCAGAGACCTGCTCCTGCTGCTGTTCCTCTCCTTGTCAGAGAATATGCATCTTAGTCTTGTTTAACTGGGAGAATCCGTTACCAAAGACAGGCTTCCTTCCTTCTTCCTTCCTTCCTTCTTTCCTTCCTTCCTTCCTTCCTCCACAGGCTTTAATGTGTTATCATTATGCACAGGCATCGTCACAAATGGGATCACACAAATCACAACCAGTCCCTTTTCCCGGAGCAGTGCTCTGTCCGGCTCTGACTGACGCATCCCCTCCCTTTCCTCCTCCTCCTAAGTCCTCACAGATAAAATATAAAAGTTCGGGTTTTTTCGGGCTCGGGCTGCAAATCAAGTTAATTGATCGGGCTCGGGCCGGGTCGGGCTTTAATACCCGCGGACCTGGGTCGGGTCGGGCTGGATTTTTTAGGCCCGATCTTACCTCTATCATAGATGGACCTATGAGCAGCCAATCCTGGTCCAGTAGACTTTACAATTTAGTAGAAGACATCTTCTGTCCAGCAGTTAAACCTCTAAATTAAATATATTACCAATTTATACCTCCTTAAAACTTAAGAAGACAGATGGATTTGTCTCCATTTTAAAACCAGTTGCTTTGATTGATTGATATTTATTTATTTTCGAACGTGTAAAAAAAAAGTATATGTGTAACAATTTGTACATACAAAAGAAAAAAGAAAAAATGAATCATATAGAGTGCTGATATATAACCAAACACTTCACATTATTCGAAAAAGGAATGAGAAGAAGTGCAATACTTTTTTAGTTTCCCTCCCCTTTTTAACTACTCTTCATTTTGTAACCACACAGATATCCCAACTACAATACAATACAATACACTATACACTATAGTTTAATCATTATATACACTATATATATATATATATATATGTATATATAAATGTTTTTAGTGTACGGTACCGCTCCGTACCTCTCTGACTGCTCATCACTGCTCCGACAGAGAAAGTCCAACAACGTGAGCAGACTGAATAGGAATATGATTTTTTTTCTGTGGAGGTTTTTAGAAAAAAGGAAAACGCAGATCAACACCAAAGTGATCTATGAGGAGTCAGTAATGTTGTGGTTCGTTTAGAAAAATGTGTGAAACTGAACCGTATCAAAGTCAGTAGATACAGTGGAAGAATGTATTTTTATTTATGTTCATGTCTTTGGTAAAATAGGACATGATATTGTGTGATAGGAGCTGTTTAGTCTCCAAAAATCTATTGAATGTATTTTTTTTATTTATCCTTGAGGGGAGATTCGTTCGCAGCAGCTTTGACAAGAAGGAAAATCAGGACACATTATACAAAGAATAAAATACACAACTCATAGAAATACTTTAAAAGAAGAAGATGCTACCGTGCTCTCTATCTGCTGGGCACAATAACAGATTAAAAAGAGCTTGCTGGTAGACAACTAGAAATAAAAAGCTATTTAAAGTGCACGGGGATTTAAAAAGTGTGACAGACATTACAAACAAAATAGAAGTGTTAAAAAGTCTAACTGACTGTGATGGCCACAGCCACACAATGGTAAAATCTAATCCACTCACACTCCACTTTAGCTTGATTTCCTATACAGGTTAATTTAAGTTGCAGCCAACCACACCAAACAATTAACATTACATAATATCACACCACACAGTTGTTCTGATTTAGAAGTTTGTTTATTTTGAACTTTTTGGAGGATTTTCTGTTGTATTAATAATTTCTTTCTTTTGTTTGAGTTACCGTGGTTGTGAGGCCTCTTCCTGGTGGACCAAAAGGCGGGGCTAAGGGTGGAGTGCTCAAGGGTGGCCAAGCTAATCAGGCTGGACTACTTCCTGCTGTGCCATAGTTGGGGATTTGGGGTTTAGTTAGGTTGCTTTGTATTTAGTTGCAGTTGGCGTCCATTTTGGTTTCCCCTCTGTGTATTATTTGGTTTGACTAAGCCACTATATATGTGTTCCCTTATGTTGTTTCAGGAGGTCTGTTCTGTTCAGTTAACACCTCAGTTCTTTGTTGTTATATTGAGTTAACTTATCTTTTTGTTGACCTCTTTTATAGTTTTTGTATAAGATTTCATTTTGGGGGTAAATAAAACCCTATTCTTCTGAATTTATATTCCTGTGTCCTCATTTTCTCCCTGCTCAATCCCTGACACTGACATGGGGATAAAAGACCTTAGAAAACACTCTGTTTTACACTGGGGGAGTTTCAGCCTGTTGCTGCGGGAGCTTTTCAGGCCGCTCAATGTCCCATGCAGAGGGTGAGAGGGGTTGCCCATTATCTGTAGCTAATAAACTAGCATTGTACTTTGCAGCTTACTGTTGTTCTTAATAATGATATAATCAGTTTACCTGCACTCTCTATCTTCAGCTGCTCCACCTCGTTTTCACTGGCGTTCATTCTGGCCTCCAACACTGTCAACACATTTAACATTAATATTATTGTGATGTTTATGGTCAGCAGGTTTCAAGTTGTTAACATGATCACTATGGAGACTGACCTTTGTTCTTATCTTCTCTTATCTTTAGAAGGCTAAATTAATAATCAAATTCATAATTAATCAACAGCCAGATTAAAAATCTCATATTGAATGTATCTCTCCTAAGTAGATAAATATCTTTTGACTTCTCTTCAGTCATTTTGGGAATTAAAACTGGCAAAGGTTCATCCTGAACAACACATTAATATCAAATAAATGTATTATCATTGGTAGCATACATAAAAAAAGAAAAGTTTTTACATGTTATTGATTGTCGTAGCTTACCTGTGTTCTCTCTCTGGAGCTCTTCGACCACATTTTCCAAAACTGTGAATACATTTAAAGTTTTTCAGTAAAAGCTTTATTTTGAATCTTAGATATGAATATCAGTAGACATGTTAAAGAAGTTTGACAAGAAAAATAACCAGAAATATAAATTAATTTTATAGTATTGTATAAAATATAAATATCTATCCTCATTCTTGTATTCACTGGCTGTCAGTCTGGTCTGTATGGCTGGAATAAAAGCAGTAAATTACTCCTAAGAGTAATGTCTATGTGAACATTGTAGGCCCAGATTACCTGTGAGACCAGAAAGCACAGACAACTCCGGGGAAGAAGTTTAGCTTATTGAATGCATCAATAGAACATGAATGTTAATGAATATAGATGGATGGATAGAGAGAGAGAGGGAGGAGGAGAGAGGAGCCCAGTGCATCATGGGAGTCTCCCGGCAGTCTAAGCCTATAGCAGCATAAGCTAAGACCTCTAGGAGCCCTAACTATAAACTTTATCAAAAAGGAAAGTTTTAAGCCTACTCTTAAATGTAGGGAGGGTGTCTGTAAATGTGTCAGATATCACTTGATATAATAACTCACACTGCTGAAGCTCAATAGAAGCTGATCATCTACTTTTAAATGCACTTTAGCACAAAATAACTGTGAAGACTGAACACACTGGATTTTGGTCCTTCATCACTTTCATCAAAAACACATTTGAAGAAGATATTTTATTAACCAGCATGAAAAGGAGGAATGATTTCAGTGAAGGAAACCTCTTTCAGTCTTCATATAAGCACCTGACTGCTGTTTTAAAACAGACATGAACAATTGTGAAGCTATCCTTTAATGCTGAATTATCATCAGATCATCATTTGAACTAATGAGTTGATAAATGGGATTTCAGTGTCTGATCTTTTTGTGTGTATGTGTTGGTTTTCCCAGACTCAGGTTTAAATATCCCCAAATTAAAGTCAGAGACAGCACTTTAACCTCATATTCATTCTTTTATTTCATATGTAGTTTGTTGCAGAGCAAAGTCAACACAGCAACAATGTGCATCCTTTCATATACACATGAATACTGTATGACTTGTTTATACACTATGCCAAACATTTGGGGGTAAATCAATTCTCATGTTTGAGTCTCACAGTGGAAAAAGCAGAAATCCATTAAAGGAAGTAAAATCACTAGCATCGTCGAATACACTATGGCCAGCAGGTAAAACCAGGTAGACCACATCCCCCTTTTCCAGCTGAAGAACCAGTGAATTAGAAACACTTTCCCTTTCATAAATACTGCGATTATAACTGAACAACACTCTCTTGTCATTGTGATAGAGATAAACACGCCTCCATGCGTTATTCCGGTTATCCAGTGTAGTGAATGAGAAGAAGTAGGCTCCTCTGACTGGGGCTGTGAAGAGACCTGCAACAGAGGAGAAAATGAGTGAAGCTTTTTCCTGCTGTTGAACTACCTCTTCTCTGAGTTCAGTACGCTGTTGCTTCTCAATACTTTGGTCAGGCTGCTGTAAGTGGTTTTGTCTAATCTGAAGGAATAGTTGTTCAGTGCTCTTGCTTTGTTAACATCACATTACTCAGAGACTGTATAGTCTGTAAAAGTTGAGAGCTCTCAGTTACACATTCAGTGAGTCAGTTTGCATCCCATAAGGTTTATAGAAAGTGATATAACAGAGAGATATAAGTGAGCACCTTAAAACAGAGCAAAAGCCTCTCAAAGCCTTTGCAGAACAAATCATTCTCTTGTGTTTTCTCTGTAACTCTGTAAATGTCTGTGCAAAGGTTTTGAAAAGGTTTCACAAAACTGCATAAACGACAAACTCACTTCATCATGAGAACCTGATCAGTCACCACATGAAATGTAATTACATAACACAAAATCACACACATGACTCAATGCTGGCAAAGAACCAACGGCCTGGCTCAAACCCTCTGAGAGGACACAGAGAAACTCCATTAAAAGTGTTATGATGTATTGTAAAAGGTCAAATAGGTGAAATCTTAAAAGGGCCAATTCAAAGAGAAATGTCTCCTCCTCAAAAAGTGTGCAGCTGGAGCCATAGTGGAGAAAAAAAGTCATTACAAAAGATGGAGTGAAAGCTGTAACAATGAATACATATTAAAACATCTAACAAACAAATTAAAATGAGTTCATTACATTATAATAGTTCATTTGTGTGTGTAGCAGAAAGAGGTGAGTACCTGTAGATGGACTGTAGGCCTGACCAAAGTTGGTGATGACTTTACTGAACTTAAGTGTGATGTCAGTATTGAAGGGTCCAATTAGTCCGCTGTCAGTGAGACCAAGTGAGAACGCCACCTTTGGTTGGTCTGTGTGGATGTGAGAAGATTCACATAGAGGAAAACAATAGCTCCACTTATAAACAGCTGATGAACAAATTGTATTGTATTAATAATGATATAATCAGTTTACCTGCATTCTGTCTCTTGAGCTCCTCCACCTCGCTTTCACAGATTTTCAATCTGGTCATCATATCTGTAAACACGTTCAACATTTTTATTTTAAAGGAGATAATCTACATAACTGTGTAGCTAATAAACTAGCAGCTGTGTAATTTGCAGCTTACTGATGTTCTTAAGACCGTGTAAAGTGAATTCAGACATTTTCTTCTAAACACATTAAATAGGTCATAAATATATTTCTAAAAAAGGTGTAAAAAGCATTTCAACCATTTAGATTTGAATTGTGGAGCTAGGCTTCACAAACTGTGTTTCAAGATTTCTGTGTTCAGGATTTAGTGATTAGCATAAACCCGCCCCTGCTGCTGTAGAGGTATAAATACATTCAGCACACACTACTACTACTACAGTCTACAATTATCCAGTTAGCTGAGTTAGCTGCCGAGCTAGCCGCCGAGTTAGCCGCCGAGCTAGTAGACCAATTAGCCGCCGAGCTAGCAGCTGAGTTAACAGCAGAAAGCTCTCAGACATAGCGTCCATGTTTCTGGTAGAGGTGGTGACTTTGATTGACAGCTGACACTTCGTAGGGGGCGGGGCTTCAGCGGACTCGGCGGAAACGCCCACAACGTTTGGTAGCAGAGAAAAATAGTTTTCTTCTAAACAGTCTGTGGTTTTACAAAATTTTGAAGCCTAATTTCATATATTTGGCGATTTGTTTAACAATTCAAATTTGTCAGGGTGGTTAACAACACACTTTTCTGTGGTATGTCAAACTCAGAACACATATTTATTCTTACTTTACACAGACTTTAATAATGATATAATCAGTTTACCTGCACTCTCTATCTTGAGCTGCTCCACCTCGGTTTCACTGGCGTTCATTCTGGCCTCCAACACTGTCAACACATTTAACATTCATATTATTGTGAAGTTTATGGTCAGCAGGTTTCAAGTTGTTAACATGATCACTATGGAGACTGACCTTTGTTCTTATCTTCAAATGATGTTACTCTGTCTAGAAGATCTGCAATAGAAGGCAAAATTCATCATCAGATTAATAATTGTTCAGCATGCAGTGTTTTTTTTTTTTTTTTACATTTTATTGATTGTTGCAGTTTACCTGTGTTCTCCATCTTGAGCTCCTCCATCACATGTTCACTGATTTTCAATCTGGCCATCATATCTGTAAATACATTCAACATTTTTAGTTTAAAAGGAGATAATCTACATAACTGTGTAGCTAATAAACTAGCAGCTGTGTAATTTGCAGCTTACTGCTGTTCTTAAGACCGTGTAAAGTAAATTCAGACATTTTCTTCTAAACACATTAAATAGGTCATAAATGTATTTCTAAAAAAGGTGTAAAAAGCATTTCAACTATTTAGATTTTAATTGTGGAGCTAGGCTTCACAAACTGTGTTTCAACATTTCTGTGTTCAGGATTTAGTGATTAGCATAAACCCACCCCTGCTGCTGTAGAGGTATAAATACATTCAGCACACACTACTACTACTACAGTCTACAGTTAGCCAGTTAGCTGAGTTAGCCGCCAAGCTAGCAGCTGAGTTAGCAGCAGAAAGCTCTCAGTAGCGTCCATCTTTCTGGTAGAGGTGGTGACTTTGATTGACAGGTGACACTTCGTAGGGGGCGGGGCTTCAGCGGACTCGGCGGGAACGCCCACAGCACGGGCGTAAAATTGCGTATGGACACTATGGACGTGTCCATACCAATATTTGGATACGTTTAAAATGTCCATACCAATTTTGAATGGGTAATTGCACGGCATTCGGGAAATAAATGGTTAATTTTACCCTCATGCGTACCTTCTATCAAAGACGGCGTGTCATTGGTGGGGACAGCCTTGCTATCTGTGATTGGCTCATCTTCCTTCACTAGTTATCGTTGCTAGGTTGGTTGCTAAGCGCGCGGTGACAGCAGGATAACAGCTGAGAGGATAACGGCTGAGAGAGAAATATTAAAGATAACGGAATAACGGTCTGAAAGTTTCGGTCTACTACTGTCTACTGGTCTACGTCGACGAGTCATCATGTCTGCCTCGGGCAGGAAAAGGAAACTGACGGACATCAGAGGCTATTTCACAAAATCAACAGTAAGTTTATCACAGAACAGTCTTGTAAAAACCTGTTCGGTCACGTCCCCCTTCAGTGAAATGTCGCTTCACACACTGTGGAGGCGGACGTCCGAGCAGCTAAAATGACATCTAACTTTTGTTCAATTTATGCTGTCTATAAGTGGCTGTAAATGTCGTGGCTTCCACGGATTGATGTAGAAATGCACAACGAACTGATTGTACTCGTTTAGACCTCATTACTCTGATCTGATCAGTCTTGTTTTAAACTAGTCGGTTAAAGCTACGGTTAACATCTTAGAACTCTGTGAAATGATGATAACAAATGTACCGGTAACTAAGTTGCTAGTTGCTAGTCATTGCGTGGCTACTGATATGACGTTTATGAAGAAATCCTGTATTCGGTATTAATGCTACAAAAGTATTGATAGGGTACCAAAAGACAAAAAAATATATATCTTTCATTATCATACATTGTGTTTTACAGCCACAACACAACAGCTCTGCAGGTCAGCCACACCACAACAGCTCTACAAACCAATCTCCACCAGCCAGACAGGTATACTGTATTTCATGTGGCTTTCAAATGTGTCATTGACAGCTTAAATGTACTGTTATAATCACGTAATGTTGAAGGCCAATTCAGACATTGTGCTACCTGAATAGGATGCACCAACAGCAGATGTAAACTGTGTTATTATTATTTGTAGTATTATTATTAATTGGGTACCAAAGACAAAAAAAAAAAAAAAATCTTTCATTATCATACATTGTGTTTTACAGCCACACCACAACAGCTCTGCAGATCAGCCACACCACAACAGCTCTGCAAACCAATCTCTACCGGCCAGACAGGTATAGGCCTACTGTATTTCATGTGGCTTTCAAATGTTGACAGCTTAAATGTACTGTTATTGTATAATGTATCGTACAATTCAAGGCCATTTTGGACATTGTGTTATTTGAATAGGATGCTCCAACAGCAAGTGTGCCGGGTTGTAGTTCAGATAGAGGACAGTTGGAGTCTCAGATGGAGTCTCAGGTTCAGTCTCAGGTGAGCCATTAGTATAAGATATATACTACAATGTTACTCAGGCTATGAAAACACAAAGTTTAAGTTAAACTAAATTAAATTAAACTCTTAAGCTTAGGTTACTTTTCATATTTTTAAACAAGGCCATTTTTTAATTGAGTGTGGTCTTTTTTTCTAAGGAAAGTGTTCCAGATAGCATCAGAGAGAGTAGTGTGGGAGACAGTGGTGAAGGTGACAGCAGGGAAGGAGACAGCAGTGAAGAGCAGAGTAGTGCAGGGTACAGCCTGGATATTCAGTCCAAGCCTAATCAGCCTCACCCTGAATGCATTCCTGTTCAGAAACTTCCTGAGAAAGTCCTCCGTTTCCAGGAACAATGGTACAAGCGTTATCCATGGCTTCATTATAGCCCCACAGTAAAGGGAATTTTGTGTTTTCATTGTGTAAAAACATACACCATAAACAAGAGCATGCTGTCCAAAAAGGCAGACCCAGCCTTCTCCTCAAAAGGTTTCACCAATTGGAAAAATGCCCTCCTTAGGTTTCAGTGTCATCAAAGTAGCAAAGCTCACCACCATGCAGTCACAGTCTGTAGCCAAGAAGGAACCCCAGTTGATGCACAACTGTCGACTGCATTAGCAAGACAGCAAGAAAACAACCGACATTGCCTTGAAAGCATTGTAGGCACTATTCAGTTCCTTGCGAGACAGGGCTTGGCATTACGCGGGCACAGTGATGATGAAGGTAATTTTTACCAACTTTTGAAGCATAAAGCCAAAGAAGATGCTCGCCTCACTGACTGGCTCTCCCGGTCTTTCGATTATACATCTCCCCTCGTACAAAATGAAATTCTGAAATTGTTAGGCAATAGTATAGTCAGACACATTGCAAAATCCATACAGGCTTTACCTGTACTACAATATTCAATTATAATTGATGGCACACAAGACATCTCTGGTGTAGAGCAGGAGTGTATTTGTATTAGATATGTTGACCACGATCTGGTGCCACATGAAGCTTTCATAGGCTTATATGAGCTTTCGGGGACTACAGGGGAGGCAATTGCGCGGGTAGCCATGGATGTGCTGTTAAGGCTAAACATCCCTGTTACTGGATTAAGGGGCCAAACTTATGATGGGGCAGCCAACATGGCAGGTGTTCACTCTGGCGTGTAAGCCGAGATAAAGAAACAGCAGCCCTTGGCCCTGTTCTTGCATTGCGGAGCCCATTGCCTCAACCTAATTACACAGGCAGCATGCCAGTCCAGCCCTTTAATCAGGGATGCGCTGCAGTGGGTGCATGACCTGGGGACCTTGAGCAAGATATCAGGGAAATTCAAAGCTACCTTCTCTGCAGCAGTAGCAGCCTCGGAGGGACCTTCTGCCTCACTCAGACCTCTCTGTCCAACTAGATGGACAGTGAGGGGGCCTGCTGTTAGAGCGGTACTTTCACAATATGATTGTGTCCTGAGCAGTTTAGAGGAGATGGGGGCCAACAATGCTAAAGCAAATGGGCTGAGAGACAGATTTGAGAAGGGGAAAACAGTCCTTGGCCTTAATTTAGCGCTTGAGGTGATTGAAAGACTTGAGGCTTTGAACAAGTCTCTCCAGAAGCGGACTGAGACAGTTGCTGGCATGATGAGTGCAATTGATTGTGTCAGAGATTCTCTAAGGGCCAATAGGAGTGAGGCGAAATTCAGGGAGATCTTTGACAAAACAGAGGAGATGATTGATTCCCTGGGGATTGAACCCATTCAAGTACCCCACCAAAGGGCCCCCCCAAAGCGTTATACTGGGGCAGAAAGCCAGCACATTGCGACAGCAGAGGAGTGGTACAGGGCAGAATATTACAAACTAATGGACTCTGTAGACACCCAGTTTGAAGTGAGATTCAGCCAGCGTGATTTGAAAGTCTTACAAGAACTTGAGAATGTCCTTCTCACTGGAGCAGTGAGTTCAGTGACAAATGACTACCCAGAGCTTGACAGCATCACTCTAAAAGTACAGCTGTCTATGTTTCATTCCAAATACAAAGTACAGTCCATTTCAGATGCAGCTGATCTGTTCAGAAGCATGAATGTTGAGGTCAGGGGCTTGTTTGATCAGGTGGAAACCCTTTTGAGGCTTTTATTGGTTATGCCTGTGTCGTCAACAGAGGCTGAGCGAAGTTTCAGTGCTCTGAGGAGGTTGAAAACATGGCTCAGGACAACAATGACGCAGGCACGGTTGAACCATGCTGCCGTCTGCCATATCCACCAGGACAGGTTGGATAGTATTAACATAAAAGAAATATGCCAGCAGTTTACCTGTGTCAATGACCGGCGGCGCCATGCATTTGGCTCCTTCATGCAAGATTTGGGTAGTAAATAGCTCAGGTCAGGCTCAAGTAGGCTTAAGCTACAAACTCAATAAAATACAGTAGACTTCTTTGTAGGATTTCACGTTCTTACTATGTTTGAATGGCCGTTTGCCTTTTTTTCTTTGTTTGTCAATAGTTAACATAAACAGTATTTAACATAAATTTATTTTTACAATTGAATTCTACATGTATGTCTCACTGTGAATAACCTAAACAAGAATTAATAAAACATTTGCTGGACCTTAATATCTTGACTACTGGTGTGTTATTTTTGTGGGAACTGTACAGAGCTAATGAATGTTCATTGGTAACTCTAAGTAGCCCTCCTTCTATATTTCCACTTTTATTATTCACACTTTTCATACTTATCTATGCAGTGTGCACTTAAAACTTGATCAGTTAATTAATACAAAATGCCCAAAGACTGCAGCACCCAAACTCATATTACCTGCTTTACTTACAGATCCTGAAATGTCAGAAACAAATGTAATAACAAAACATCTTACACATGCCTTGGCATGTGATAATGGTAAAGTCTCCTGACACTTTAATGATTTGCTTACCAAAAAAACCCAATTCTCAATCTTGCCAATCTTGTCCCCTGTGAATCAAAAGGGATTTGGGACTATCCACCCCAGAATTGGTTAAAATGCTGGAAATTGCATCTAAAAAATGCAAAATTTCCTGGGGGAGGACCCCCAGACCCGCCCGCTAAACAGCATCAACATACGCACACATTATGTCCCCACCAATGTCAACACCATTGTTACGCCCTTGGCCCACAGCGTTTGGTAGCAGAGAAAAAGAGTTTTCTTCTGAACAGTCTGTGGTTTTACACAACTTTGAAGCCTAATTTCATATATTTGGTGAGTTTTTCAATCATTCAAATTTGGCAGGGTGGTTAACAACACACTTTTCTGTGGTATGTCAAACTCAGAACACATATTTATTCTTACCTTACACAGACTTTAATAATGATATAATCAGTTTACCTGCACTCTCTATCTTCAGCTGCTCCACCTCGTTTTCACTGACGGTCATTCTGGCCTCCAACACTGTCAACACATTTAACATTAATATTATTGTGAAGTATGTTTATGGTCAGCAGGTTTCAAGTTGTTAACATGATCACTATGGAGACTGACCTTTGTTCTTATCTTCAAATGATGTTACTCTGTCTAGAAGATCTGCAATATAAGGCAAAATTCATAATCAAATTTATAATTAATCAACAGCCAGATTCAAAATCTCATATTAAATGTATCTCTCCTAAGTAGATAAATATCTTTTGACTTCTCTTCAGTCATTTTGGGAATTAAAACTGGCAAAGATTCATCCTGAACAACACATTAATATCAAATAAATGTATTATCATTGGTAGCATACATAAAAAAAGAAAAGTTTTTATATGTTATTGATTGTCGTAGCTTACCTGTGTTCTCTTTCTGGAGCTCTTTGACCACATTTTCCAAAACTGTGAATACATTTAAAGTTTTTCAGTAAAAGCTTTATTTTGAATCTTAGATATGAATATCAGAAAACATCTTAAATAAGTTTGACAAGAAAAATAACCAGAAACATAAATTGATTTTATATTATTGTATAAAATATAAATATCTACCTGCATTCTTGCATTCACTGGCTGTCAGTCTGGTCTGTATGGCTGGAATAAAAGCAGTAAATTACTCCTAAAAGTAATGTCTATGTGAACATTGCATGAATGTGTTGATCACTGTGTAAATGAACCTGTATTCTCCTGCTCCAGCTTCTCTATCTTGCTCTTGCTGTTCCTCAGCTCCACACTGTGTTCGATGGCCATGTCTCTCAGCTCCTTCAGCTCAGCCCAGATGTCAGGGGTGATGTTGGTCTGATCACTGGTTGATTTGACACCCAGGATCTCAGACTGAATCTCCGTCTGAGTGATATCATTCCCTGTCAGCCCTCCACTCTCACCCTGAGCCCTCGTCCAGTACAGACAGAGCAGCAACGCCAGAAAAGCTGCAGCACGCCTCATTGTGAAATATCACCTCTTTAGACAACAAGATGCAGTCTGACACCACTCGTTCAGTTCCTGTCTTTATATCCACGTAAAACAGGTCACTGAACTGCTGTATGAGAATTAAACAGCTGTCTTTGATAACGCATGCAAAAATAGCACCAAAGATCCTTCAACACTGAACTAAAAGCAAACAAGTTAGAATCTTTCAAAACCACTGGCTGTGAAAGTTTGTAGAGTAAAGAGATGATAAGAGCAAAGTCAGTCTTTTAGTTTTCATGTGATGCTGATGTGCCAAAAGATTAAATATGTTCTTATTTGTGAAACTGATACCAAAGTATAACTTCACAAGATGCTCAACATTCCTCATTTTAACGTAAAATTACTACTTTATTCAGGTAATTTCCCCTAATACTCCATTGTAGCTTTCTCTGCTCTTCAGTTTCAGGTTTAATGCTCCACAGCAGAGGTGATTAAAGCTTCTTCCATTCTGTATTTATATTAAGCAGAAGTTCAGATACTTGTGTAAAAGAAAGACTGGTAAAAGTAGAAGTACTGATTCAACTTTACTCAAGTCAAAGTCTTTTTATGATGTAGCAGTGAAGACTGATGGCTCTAATGGTTATACAATAAACCCCACACTTCCAGAAAGTTCTGCTCATTTTACCTTACATATAAAATAATATTTCAATCATAATTGCTATGTTCTATTTTCATGTCTGTGGTAAAATAGGACATGTTAATGTGTGATAGGAGCTGTTTTTTCTCCAAAAAGTGATAAAAAATAGACTAACGAAACCTAAAAACTACCAAAAGGAAACATAAAATTGACTAATAAGAGATTTACTTTGGTACAGCCCCTCCCTGAGCTACTACCTTATCGTGGTGGAGGGTTTTGCGCATCCCAATGACCCCAGGAGCTCAGTTGTCAGGGGCTTTTATGCCCCTGGTAGGGTCTCCCATGGGGCTTTTATGCCCCTGGTAGGGTCTCCCATGGCAAACAGGTCTGGGGGGAGGGGCCAGACAAAGGGTAGCTTAGAAGACCGTAATGATGAAGAAGATACATGGTTTTTCGTGTCCCGTGCCCGGACGCGGGTCACCGGGCCCCCCCCCTGGAGCCAGGCCTGGGGGTGGGGCTTGAGGGCGAGAGCCTGGTAGTTCCGAGGGCACAGCCCGAAGAGGGGACATGGGACCCCGCTCCCATAGACTCACCACCAGTGGGAGAGGCCAAAGGGGTCGGGTGCATCGTGAGCTGGGCGGCAGCCGGAGGCGGGGACCTTGGCAGTTCGACCCTCGGCTGCAGAAGCTAGCTCTAGGGATGTGGAACGTCACCACTCTGGTGGGGAAGGAGCCTGAGCTGGTGTGCGAGGTCGAGAAGTTCCGGCCAGATATAGTCTGCCTCACCTCAACGCACAGCAAGGGCTCTGGAACCAGTCTTATCAAGAGGGGTTGGACTCTCGTCCACTCTGGAGTGGCAATACTTATTCCCCCGGGGCTTGGTGCCTGTATGTTGGAGTTTACCCCGGTAGACGAGAGGGTAGCCTCCCTCCGCCTTTGGGAGGGGGGACGGATCCTGACTGTTGTTTGTGCGTATGGTCCAAACAGCATCTCAGAGTATCCACCCTTTTTGGACTCCTTGGAGGGGGTGCTGGAAAGCACTCCCCCTGGGGATTCCCTCGTTCTGCTAGGGGACTTCTTCGCCCATGTTGGCAGCGACAGTGAGACCTGGAAGGGTGTGATTGGGAGGAACGGCCCCCCTGATCTGAACCTGAGTGGTGTTCTGTTATTGGACTTCTGTGTCACAGATTGTCCATAACGAACACCATGTTCAAGCATAAGGGTGTCCATATGTGCACTTGGCACCAGGACACCCTTGGCCGCAGTTCGATGATTGACTTTGTAGTCGTGTCGTCGGACTTGCGGCCGCATGTCTTGGACACTCGGGTGAAGAGAGGGGCGGAGCTGTCAACTGATCAGCACCTGGTGGTGAGTTGGCTACGATGGTGGGCGAGGATGCCGGTCAAATCTGGCAGATCCAAACGTATTGTGAGAGTCTGCTGGGAATGTCTGTCAGAGTCTCCTGTCAGAGAGAGTTTCAACTCCCACCTCCGGGAGATCTTCGACCATGTACCGGTGGAGGCGGGGGACATTGAGTCCGAGTGGGCCATGTTCCGTGCCTCCATTGTTAAGGCGGCTGACCGGAGCTGTGGCCGCAAGGTGGTCGGTGCCTGTCGTGGCGGCAATCCCCAAACCCGCTGGTGGACACCAGCGGTGAGGGATGCCGTCAAGCTGAAGAAGGAGTCCTATGGGGCCTTTTTGGTCTGTGGGACTCCGGAGGCAGCAGACAGGTACCGGCAGACCAAGCGGAGTGCAGCTGCGGCGGTCGCTGAGTCAGAAACCCGGACATGGGAGGAGTTTGGCGAGGCCATGGAAAAAGACTTCTGGATGGCTTCGAAGAGATTCTGGACCACCATCCGCCGTCTCAGGAGGGGGAAGCAGTGCACCGTCAACACAGTGTACAGTGGGGACGGTGCGCTGCTGACCTCGACTCGGGACGTTGTGGATCGGTGGAAGGAATACTTCGAAGACCTCCTCAATCCCACTGACACGCCTTCCTGTAAGAAAGCAGGGTCTGGGACTCGGCTGTGGCCTCTCCTATCTCTGGGGTGGAGGTCACCGAGGTGGTTAAAAAGCTCCTCGGTGGGAGGGCCCCGGGGGTGGATGAGATCTGCCCCGAGTTCCTCAAGGCCCTGGATATTGTGGGGCTGTCATGGTTGACACGACTCTGCAGCATTGCGTGGACATCGGGGGCATTGCCTCTGGATTGGCAGACTGGGGTGGTGGTCCCTCTTTTTAAGAAGGGGGACCGGAGGGTGTGTTCCAATTACAGGGGAATCACATTCCTCAGCCTCCCTGGTAAGGTCAATTCGGGGGTGCTGGAGAGGATGGTCCGTCGGATAGTTGAACCTCGGATTCAGGAGGAGCAGTGTGGTCTTCGTCCAGGCCGTGGAACTGTGGACCAGCTCTACACCCTCTGCAGGATCCTTGAGGGTGCATGGGAGTTTGCCCAACCAGTCCACATGTGTTTTGTGGACTTGGAGAAGGCATTCGACCGTGTCCCTCGGGGAGTCCTGTGGCGGGTTCTCCAGGAATATTGGGTACCGGACCCCCTGATAAGGGCAATCCGTTCCCTGTATGACCGGTGTCAGAGCTTGGTCCACATTGCCGGTAATAAGTCGGACTTGTTTCTGGTGAGGGTTGGACTCCGCCAGGGCTGCCCTTTGTCACCAATCTTGGTCATAATTTTTATGGATAGGATTTCTTGGCGCAGCCAGGGTGTGGAGGGGGTCCGGTTTGGCCACCTCAGGATTGGGTCACTGCTTTTTACATATGATGTGAACCTGTTGGCTTCATCAGACCGTGACCTCCAACTCTCACTGGATCGGTTTGCAGCCGAGTGTGAAGCGGCCGGGATGAGAATCAGCACCTCCAAATCCGAGTCCATGGTCCTCAACCGGAAAAGGGTGGAGTGCAGTCCCCAAGTGGAGGAGTTCAAGTACCTCGGGGTCTTGTTCACGAGTGAGGGAAGGATGGAGTGTGAGATCGACAGGCGGATCTGTGCGGCATCTGCAGTAATGCGGACTCTGCACAGATCCGTCGATCTTGGTTCCTACCCTCACCTATTGTCATGAGCTTTGGGTAGTGACCCAAAGAACAAGATTGCGGGTACAAGCAGCCGAAATGAGCTTCCTCCCTTAGAGATAGGGTGAGAAGCTCGCTCATTCAAGAGGAGCTCGGAGTAGATCCACTGCTCCTCCGCGTTGAGAGGAGCCAGATGAGGTGGCTCGGGCATGTAATTAGGATGCCTCCCAGAAGCCTCCCTGGTGAGGTGTTCAGGGCACGTCCCACTGGTAGGAGACCCAAGAGAAGACCGAGGACACGCTGGAGAGACTATGTCTCTCGGCTGGCCTGGGAACGCCTCGGGATCCTCCAGGAAGAGCTGGACGAAGTGGCTGGGGAGAGGGAAGTCTGGGCTTCCCTGTTTAGGCTGCTGCCCCCGCGACCCGACCAGCATAAGCGGAAGAGGACGGTAACGGTAGCGGTACTTTGGTACAGTTAATGACTCCTCATAAGTCAATTTGGTGTTTATCTCCTTCATTTTTCCTCTTTTGTTAAAAACCTGCACAGAAAAAAAAATAACTGGACACAGTCTAGTTCTGCTGTAAGCCAGATTTCAGACAGAATATAAATAAATATATAATATAAATACTGAGGTGCCATTTTTTATGTGACCGTTTGAGTGTGATTATTCTTTCTTTAGTTTTTCTGAATAAAGCTGAGGTGCCAGCCAGGTCTCTCTCCTGGCATGTGAGATTTTAATTCTCAAACCTCACACAAGGATGAACCTTTGTTTTAGATACACCCTCAAAATAAACCACAGTGATATACAGTCAAGCCCGAAATTATTCATACCCCTGGCAAATATTGACTTAAAGTTACTTTTATACAACCAGCAAGTTATTTTTTGACCGGAAATGGGCAGTTTCATTTCTCTCTGTCTCACTCGCTGTCTCTCTCTCTCTCTCTGTCTCACTCGCTGTCTCTCTCTCTCTCTCTGTCTCACTCGCTGTCTCTCTCTCTTCCGACTCCCGGATGATGATGATGATGGTAAATATAATAATGATGATAACAGTGGTAATAATGATGATAAAGAAAAATAAAAATGGTGATATAGACGGTAATGATAGTGATGATAATATTAATGATAATATATTTCTATATACTACACAGGAACACAGGTACAGAAATTAAAGTTGATTGTGAAATAAACATGAACATAACATAACATTCAACCATCCAAATTATTCAAATGAAGTAGATATCTTCTCTAAAAAGACTGTAAATGTGTCAGATATCACTTGATATAATAACTCACACTGCTGAAGCTCAATAGAAGCTGATCATCTACTTTTAAATGCACTTTTGCACAAAATAACTGTGAACACACTGGATTTTGGTCCTTCATTACTTTCATCAAAAGCACATTTGAAGAAGATATTTTATTAGCCAGCATGAAAAGGAGGAATGATTTCAGTGAAGGAAACCTCTTTCAGTCTTCATATAAGCACCTGACTGCTGTTTTAAAACAGACATGAACAATTGTGAACCTATCCTTTAATGCTGAATTATCATCAGATCATCATTTGAACTAATGAGTTGATAAATGGGATTTCAGTGTCTGATCTTTCTGTGTGTATGTGTTGGTTTTCCCAGACTCAGGTTTAAATATCCCCAAATTAAAGTCAGAGACAGCACTTTAACCTCATATTCATTCTTTTATTTCATATGTAGTTTGTTGCAGAGCAAAGTCAACACAGCAACAATGTGCATCCTTTCATATACACATGAATACTGTATGACTTGTTTATACACTGTGCCAAACATTTGGGGGTAAATCAATTCTCATGTTTGAGTCTCACAGTGGAAAAAGCAGAAATCCATTAAAGGAAGTAAAATCACGACCATCATCGTATACACTATCGCCAGCAGGTAAAACCAGGTAGACCACATCCCCCTTTTCCAGCTGAAGAACCAGTGAATTAGAAACACTTTCCGAGCTATTTGCACTGTAATTATGACTGTCCAACACTCTCTTGTCATTGTGATAGAGATAAACATCCCTGTATACGCTACCCCGGCCATCCAGTGTAGTGAATGAGAAGTAGTAGGCTCCTCTGACTGGGGCTGTGAAGAGACCTGCAACAGAGTAAAAGGTCAAATAGGTGAAATCTTAAAAGGGCCAATTCAAAGAGAAATGTCTCCTCCTCAAAAAGTGTGCAGCTGGAGCCATAGTGGAGAAAAAAAGTCACTACAAAAGATGGAGTGAAAGCTGTAACAATGAATACATATTAAAACATCTAACAAACAAATTAAAATGAGTTCATTACATTATAATAGTTCATTTGTGTGTGTAGCAGAAAGAGGTGAGTACCTGTAGTTGGACTGTAGACCTGACCAAAGTTGGTGAAGACTTTACTGAACTTAAGTGTGATGTCAGTGTTGAAGGGTCCAATTAGTCCGCTGTCAGTGAGACCAAGTGAGAACGCCACCTTTGGTTGGTCTGTGTGGATGTGAGAAGATTCACATAGAGGAAAACAATAGCTCCACTTATAAACAGTTGATGAACAAATTGTATTGTATTAATAATGATATAAACAGTTTACCTGCATTCTGTCTCTTGAGCTCCTCCACCTCGTTTTCACAGATTTTCAATCTGGTCATCATATCTGTGAACACATTCAACATTTTTATTTTAAAGGAGATAATCTACATAACTGTGTAGCTAATAAACTAGCAGCTGTGTACTTTTCAGCTTACTGCTGTTCTTAAGACTGTGTAAAGTGAATTCAGACATTTTCTTCTAAACACATTAAATAGGTCATGAATGTATTTCTAAAAAAGGTGTAAAAAGCATTTCAACCATTTAGATTTGAATTGTGGAGCTAGGCTTCACAAACTGTGTTTCAAGATTTCTGTGTTCAAGATTTAGTGCTGATTAGCATAAACCCGCCCCTGCTGCTGTAGAGGTAGAAATACATTCAGCACACACTACTACTACTACTACAGTCTACAGTTAGCCAGTTAGCTGAGTTAGCCGCCGAGCTAGCAGCTGAGTTAGCCGCCGAGCTAGCCGCCGAGCTAGCAGCCCAGTTAGCCGCCGAGCTAGCAGCCCAGTAAGCCGCCGAGCTACCAGCCCAGTTAGCCGCCGAGCTAGCCTCCGTGTTAGCCGCCGTGTTAGCCGCCGTGTTAGCCGCCGAGCTAGCAGCAGAAAGCTCACAGATGAAGCAGCCATGTTGGGGCGGGGCTTCAGCGAACTCGGCGGGAACGCCCACAGCGTTTGGTAGCAGAGAAAAAGAGTTTTCTTCTAAACAGTATTTGAAGCCTAATTTAATATATTTGGTGATTTTTTTTATCATTCAAATTTGGCAGGGTGGTTAACAACACACTTTTCTGTGGTATGTCAAACTCAGAACATATTTATTCTTACTTTACACAGACTTTAATAATGATATAATCAGTTTACCTGCACTCTCTATCTTCAGCTGCTCCACCTCGTTTTCACTGGCGTTCATTCTGGCCTCCAACACTGTCAACACATTTAACATTAATATTATTGTGAAGTATGTTTATAGTCAGCAGGTTTCAAGTTGTTAACATGATCACTATGGAGACTGACCTTTATTCAACATGCAGTGTTTTGTTTTTTTTGGTTTGTTTTTTTTTACATTTTATTGATTGTTGAAGTTTACCTGTGTTCTCCATCTTGAGCTCCTCCATCACATGTTCACTGATTTTCAATCTGGCCATCATATCTGTGAACACATTCAACATTTTTAGGAGATAATCTACATAACTGGAATTTGAAATACTTGTATGTGTAGCTAATAAACTAGCTTTGTACTTTGCAGCTTACTGTTGTTCTTAATAATGATATAATCAGTTTACCTGCACTCTCTATCTTCAGCTTCACCACCTCGTTTTCACTGGCGTTCATTCTGGCCTCCAACACTGTCAACACATTTAACATTAATATTTGTTAATACATGTCAATACATTAATACCTTTGTTCTTATCTTCTCTTATCTTTAGAAGGCAAAATTAATAATCAAATTCATAATTAATCAACAGCCAGATTCAAAATCTCATATTGAATGTATCTCTCCTAAGTAGATAAATATCTTTTGACTTCTCTTCAGTCATTTTTAGAAATTAAAACTGGCAAAGGTTCATCCTGAACAACACATTAATATCAAATAAATGTATTATCATTGGTAGCATACATAAAAAAAGAAAAGTTTTTACATGTTATTGATTGTCGTAGCTTACCTGTGTTCTCTCTCTGGAGCTCTGCATTCTTGCATTCACTGGCTGTCAGTCTGGCCTGTATGGCTGGAATAAAAGCAGTAAATTACTCCTAAAAGTAATGTCTATGTGAACATTGCATGAATGTGTTGATCACTATGTGAATGAACCTGTATTCTCCTGCTCCAGCTTCTCCATCTTGCTCTTGCTGTTCCTCAGCTCCACACTGTGTTCGATGGCCATGTCTCTCAGCTCCTTCAGCTCAGCCCAGATGTCAGGGGTGATGTTGGTCTGATCACTGGTTGATTTGACACCCAGGATCTCAGACTGAATCTCCGTCTGAGTGATATCATTCCCTGTCAGCCCTCCACTCTCACCCTGAGCCCCCGTCCAGTACAGACAGAGCAGCAACGCCAGAAAAGCTGCAGCACGCCTCATTGTGAAATATCACCTCTTTAGACAGCAAGATGCAGTCTGACACCACTCGTTCAGTTCCCGTCTTTATATCCACGTAAAACAGGTCACTGAACTGCTGTATGAGAATTAAACAGGTGTCTTTGATAACGAATGCAAAAATAGCACCAAAGATCCTTCAACACTGAACTAAAAGCAAACAACAAGTTAGAATCTTTCAAAACCATTGGCTGTGAAAGTTTGTAGAGTAAAGAGATGATAAGAGCAAAGTCAGTCTTTTAGTTTTCATGTGTTTGTTTTTCCAGAGAGACTCTGCTGCACTGTTTAAAGCTGATGATGATGATGATGATGATGGTAAATATAATAATGATGATAAAGAAACTAAACTTCATCCTGCTCCTCTTCGGGCACAGTTACTGCCAGAAGAATGTCATTGTTTGTTCTTTTATTTGTTTCATTCTTGGTTGATTTTCTTTTTTCCTTTTGCAATTGAAATTGTTCATTTACATCTGAAATAAACATGAACATAACATAACATTCAGCCATCCAAATTATTCAAATGAAGTAGATATCTTCTCTAAAAAGACTGTCTGTCAATCAATCAATCTTTATTTGTATAGCGCCAAATCACAACAGAGTTATCTCAAGGCACTTTACACATAGAGCAGGTTCTAAACCGAACTCTTCAGGTTTTAACTTTAAAGAGACCCAACATTCCCACATGAGCAACAGTGGAGAGAAAAAACTCCCTTTTAACAGGAAGAACCCTCAGAACCAGACTCAGAGTGGGAGAACATCTGCCTGAACCGGCTGGAGTACAGAGGAGAGAGAGGAAGGAGAGGAGAGAGAGAGGAAGGAGAGGAGAGAGAGAGGAAGGATAGAGGAGAGAGAGGAAGGATAGAGAGAGAGAGAGAGAGAGAGAGAGAGAGAGAGAGAGAGAGAGAGAGAGAGAGAGAGAGGGAGGAAGGAGAGGAGAAGAGAGAGGAAGGAGAGGAGAGAGAGAGAGGAAGGAGAGGAGAAGAGAGAGAGGAAGGAGAGGAGAGAGAGAGAGGAAGGAGAGGAGAAGAGAGAGAGGAAGGAGAGGAGAGAGAGGAAGGAGGAGAGGAGAGGAGAGGAGAGAGAAGCACATTGAAGGTCTGGGACTGGAATCTGTCATCCAGACGTCTCCAGGCCCAGATTACCTGTGAGACCAGAAAGCACAGACAACTCCAGGGAAGAAGTTTAGCTTATTGAATGCATTAATAGAACACGAATGTTAATGGATATAGATGGATGGATGGAGAGAGAGAGGGAGAGGACAGAGGAGCTCAGTGCATCATGGGAGTCCCCCAGCAGTCTAAGCCTATAGCAGCATAAGCTAAGAGCTCTAAGAGTCCTAACGATAAGCTTTATCAAAAAGGAAAGTTTTAAGCCTACTCTTAAATGTAGGGGAGGGTGGCTGTAAATGTGTCAGATATCACTTGATATAATAACTCACACTGCTGAAGCTCAATAGAAGCTGATCATCTACTTTTAAATGCACTTTGGCACAAAATAACTGTGAACACACTGGATTTTGGTCGTTCATCACTTTCATCAAAAGCACATTTGAAGAACATATTTTATTAGCCAGCATGAAAAGGAGGAATGATTTCAGTGAAGGAAACCTCTCAGTCTTCATATAAGCACCTGACTGCTGTTTTAAAACAGACATGAACAATTGTGAACCTATCCTTTAATGCTGAATTATCATCTGATCATCATTTGAACTAATGAGTTGATAAATGGGATTTCAGTGTCTGATCTTTTTGTGTGTATGTGTTGGTTTTCCCAGACTCAGGTTTAAATATCCCCAAATTAAAGTCAGAGACAGCACTTTAACCTCATATTCATTCTTTTATTTCATATGTAGTTTGTTGCAGAGCAAAGTCAACACAGCAACAATGTGCATCCTTTCATATACACATGAATACTGTATGACTTGTTTATACACTATGCCAAACATTTGGGGGTAAATCAATTCTCATGTTTGAGTCTCACAGTGGAAAAAGCAGAAATCCATTAAAGGAAGTATAATCATTAGCATCATCGTATACACTATAGCCACGAGGTAAAACCAGGTAGACCACATCCCCCTTTTCCAGCTGAAGAACCAGTGAATTAGAAACACTTTCGAAGCTATGTACACTGTAATTATGACTGTCCATCACTCTCTTGTCATTGTGATAGACATAAACACGCCTCCATGCGTTATGCCGGCCATCCAGTGTAGTGAATGAGAAGTAGTAGGCTCCTCTGACTGGGGCTGTGAAGAGACCTTCAACAGAGGAGAAAATGAGTGAAGCTTTTTCCTGCTGTTAAACTACCTCTTCTCTGAGTTCAGTACGCTGTTGCTTCTCAATACTTTGGTCAGGCTGCTGAAAGTGGGTTTGTCTAATCTGAAGGAATAGTTGTTCAGTGCTTTGTTAACATCACATTACTCAGAGACTGTATAGTCTGTAAAAGTTGAGAGCTCTCAGTTACACATTCAGTGAGTCAGTTTGCATCCCATAAGGTTTATAGAAAGTGATATAAGAGAGATATAAGTGAGCACCTTAAAACAGAGCAAAAGCCTCTCAAAGCCTTTGCAGAACAAATCATTCTCTTGTGTTTTCTCTGTAACTCTGTAAATGTCTGTGCAAAGGTTTTGAAAAGGTTTCACAAAACTGCATAAACGACAAACTCACTTCATCATGAGAACCTGATCAGTCACCACATGAAATGTAATTACATAACACAAAATCACACACACGACTCAATGCTGGCAAAGAACCAACGGCCTGGCTCAAACCCTTTGAGAGGACACCTAGGGGTGGCTACCACCAGTGAGAGGCTACATGGACGACGTCACCACCATTCTCAAGACAGCAGCGTGCACATCAAGACTGCTGAAGAGGATTGACGAGCTAGTGGGTTGGGCAAGGATGAAGATCAAACCCTCCAAATCGCGTAGTCTGTCCCTCAGGAAAGGCATCAGAAGTGACCAAACCATCTTTGTCGCAGGCGGTGACGAGATCCCGCTGCTGGCGAGTCAACCCATCCGTAGCCTGGGTCGGACCTACACAGCAGAGCTCTCGGACAGGCAGGTGGGGGAGACGGTGAGGAAGCAGATCGCAGATGGCCTGGCTAAGATCAACCAGAGCCAGCTCCCCGGAAAGTATAAAGTATGGAGTTACCAGTTCATACTGTACCCAAGGGTGATGTGGCCTCTGAAGATGTGTGACCTCCCCTCCTCAGTGGCAAGCAAGATGGCCGGGCTGGCAAACTCGTTCATCAGGAAGTGGCTGGGGCTGCCGAGATGCCTCTCAGATGTAGGCCTTTTCGGCAGGACCTTGCTGCAATTGGCACTTCGATCCATCAGCTTGGGATACAAGCAGGAGAAGGCACGGATGGTGCTGGAGCTGAGGGGATCCTCTGACCAGCTGGTGAGAGCAGCGGGCACCAAGGTGAGAACAGGAAGGAAGTGGAAAGCCCAGGAAGAGGTCGACAGCGCAATCGGCAGGCTGAAGCACCCGGAGGTAGTCGGCAGAGTCCAGGAGGGTCGAGCAGGCCTTGGGAGGGGCGAGACCCCCTTGTTCTGGTCGAAGGCCTCCAAAGAAGAGCGGAAAGCCATGGTGGTGGCTGAAGTGGCAAGGTCTGAGTAGGAACGCCTCCACATCAAGGCGGTGTCTCAGAGCCGGCAGGGAGGTTGGACATCATGGGAAGGACTCACAGACAGGGTTATGTCCTGGTCTGACCTGTGGAAGATCCCCCAGGCAAGGCTCAGTTTCCTGATCAGAGCCACATACGACACCCTACCTTGTCCCCGAAACCTCCACCAATGGTTCGGTACCGAAGAGACCTGTCCCCTGTGCGACAAGGTCAATGCTAGCCTCCAGCACATCCTGTCGGGCTGCAAGACAGCATTGTCACAAGGCCGATACAGGTGGCGACACGATCTTGTGCTGAGGAAGCTGGCAGAGGTGGCAGAGTCGTGCAGACAGGAGGCAAACAGCAGACCTTCCGCTCCAGCGAGACATCCCATCCTGTTCGCGAGGGCTGGAGAGGAAATCAACCCCCCCCCGGCAGAGGCATACAGCAAAACTCCTCTCACCCGGCAGTGAGTGGACTATGAGGGTCGACCTGGGGAAACAGCTCCAGTTCCCCAGGGAGATTGTTGAAACATTGCTCCGGTCGGACCTAGTCATGTGGTCAGAGGCTTGCAGGACGGTCCTGCTGGTGAAGCTCACTGTCCCGTGGGAGGAGGGTATAGAGGCTGCCAACGAGCGGAAGCGGGCTAAGTATGCTGACCTGGCGGCAGAGTGCAAGGAGACAGGCTGGGAGGCCATCACGTGCCTTGTGGAGGTGGGGAGTCGGGGGTTTATTGGCTCCTCAACTGCTCGCCTACTCCGTGACATGGAATGCATAGGAGGCGAACAGCGGAAAGCCATCAAAGAACTGGCTGAGGAGGCGGAGAGAGGCAGCTTCTGGCTGTGGCTAAGGAGGAAGCATAGGAGTTGGGGGCCGAACAACACCTAGGGTGTCAGCAGGGGGTGGCAGGGAGAGATCCCTGCCATTGCTCCTCCACCAGGAGATGTACTGGGGTTAAAGGAGCGAAACATCTATGACTGGTGGTCCCCAGCTGATGACCCGCTTAGGCCCTCAAAGGTGTTTTTTGGTGTGTTAGGAGCACACCTGCATTAAAGGCACCGGTGGAGGTGCGTCAGGCAGAAATGCCCAGCAGGTAGACCATCAACCTGTATCATTATGAGTTAATTACATAACACAAAATCACACACATGACTCAATGCTGGCAAAGAGCCAACGGCCTGGCTCTAACCCTCTGAGAGGACACAGAGAAACTCCATTAAAAGTGTTATGATGTACTGTAAAAGGTCAAATAGGTGAAATCTTAAAAGGGCCAATCCAAAGAGAAATGTCTCCTCCTCAAAAAGTGTGCAGCTGGAGCCATAGTGGAGAAAAAAAGTCATTACAAAAGATGGAGTGAACGCTGTAACAATGAATACATATTAAAATGAGTTCATTACATTATAATAGTTCATTTGTGTGTGTAGCAGAAAGAGGTGAGTACCTGTAGTTGGACTGTAGACCTGACCAAAGTTGGTGATGACTTTACTGAACTTAAGTGTGATGTCAGTATTGAAGGGTCCAATATGTCCGCTGTCAGTGAGACCAAGTGAGAACGCCACCTTCGGTTGGTCTGTGTGGATGTGAGAAGATTCACATAGAGGAAAAAAATAGCTCCACTTATAAACAGTTGATGAACAAATTGTATTGTATTAATAATGATATAAGCAGTTTACCTGCATTCTGTCTCTTGAGCTCCTCCACCTCGTTTTCACAGATTTTCAATCTGGTCATCATATCTGTAAACACATTCAACATTTTTATTTTAAAGGAGATAATCTACATAACTGTGTAGCTAATAAACTAGCAGCTGTGTACTTTGCAGCTTACTGCTGTTCTTAAATACCATGTAAAGAGAATTCAGACATTTTCTTCTAAATACATTAAATAGGTCATAAATGTATTTCTAAAAAAGGTGTAAAAAGCATTTCAACCATTTAGATTTGAATTGTGGAGCTAGGCTTCACAAACTGTGTTTCAAGATTTCTGTGTTCAGGATTTAGTGATTAGCATAAACCCGCCCCTGCTGCTGTAGAGGTATAAATACATTCAGCACACACTACTACTACTACAGTCTACAGTTAGCCAGTTAGCTGAGTTAGCCGCCGAGTTAGCCGCCGAGCTAGCAGCTGAGTTAGTCGTCGAGTTAGCCGCCGAGTTAACCGCCGAGCTAGCCGCCGAGTTATCCGCCGAGCTAGCAGCCGAGTTCGCCGCCAATCTAGCAGCTGAGTTAGCAGCAGAAAGCTCTCAGACAAAGCGTCCATGTTTCTGGTAGAAGTGGTGACTTTGATTGACAGGTGACACTTGGTAGGGGGCGGGGCTTCAGCGAACTCGGCGGGAACGCCCACAGCGTTTGGTAGCAGAGAAAAAGAGTTTTCTTATGAACAGTCTGTGGTTTCACACAACTTTGGAGCCTAATTTCATATGTTTGGCGATTTTTTTAATCAAACAAATTTGACAGGGTGGTTAACAACACACTTTTCTGTGGTATGTCAAACTCAGAACACATTTATTCTTACTTTACACAGACTTTAATAATGATATAATCCGTTTACCTGCACTCTCGATCTTGAGCTGCTCCACCTCATTTTCACTAACGGTCATTCTGGCCTCCAACACTGTCGACACATTTAACATTAATATTATTGTGAAGTTTATGATCAGCAGGTTTCAAGTTGTTAACATGATCACTATGGAGACTGACCTTTGTTCTTATCTTCAAATGATGTTACTCTGTCTAGAAGATCTGCAATAGAAGGCAAAATTCATAATCAGATTAATAATTGTTCAGCATGCAGTGTTTTTTTAATTTTGTTTTTACATTTTATTGATTGTTGCAGTTTACCTGTGTTCTCCATCTTGAGCTCCTCCATCACATGTTCACTGATTTTCAATCTGGCCATCATATCTGTGAACACATTCAACATTTTTAGGAGATAATCTACATAATTGAAATTTGAAATATTTCTATGTGTAGCTAATAAACTAGCTTTGTACTTTGCAGCTTACTGTTGTTCTTAATAATGATATAATCAGTTTACCTGCACTCTCTATCTTCAGCTGCTCCACCTCGTTTTCACTGGCGTTCATTCTGGCCTCCAACACTGTCAACACATTTAACATTAATATTATTGTGAAGTTTATAGTCAGCAGGTTTCAAGTTGTTAACATGATCACTATGGAGACTGATCTTTGTTCTTATCTTCTCTTATCTTTAGAAGGCAAAATTAATAATCAGATTAATAATTAATCAACAGCCAGATTCAAAATCTCATATTGAATGTATCTCTCCTAAGTAGATAAATATCTTTTGATTCTCTTCAGTCATTTTGGGAATTAAAACTGGCAAAGGTTCATCCTGAACAACACATTAATATCAAATAAATGTATTATCATTGGTAGCATACATAAAAAAAGAAAAGTTTTTACATGTTATTGATTGTCGTAGCTTACCTGTGTTCTCTCTCTGGAGCTCTTTGACCACATTTTCCAAAACTGTGAATACATTTAAAGTTTTTCAGTAAAAGCTTTTTAAAAAAATCTTAGATATTAATATCAGTAAACATGTTAAAGAAGTTTGACAAGAAAAATAACCAGAAACATAAATTAATTTTATATTATTGTATAAAATATAAATATCTACCTGCATTCTTGCATTCACTGGCTGTCAGTCTGGTCTGTATGGCTGGAATAAAAGCAGTAAATTACTCCTAAAAGTAATGTCTATGTGAACATTGCATGAATGTGTTGATCACTGTGTGAATGAACCTGTATTCTCCTGCTCCAGCTTCTCCATCTTGCTCTTGCTGTTCCTCAGCTCCACACTGTGTTCGATGGCCATGTCTCTCAGCTCCTTCAGCTCAGCCCAGATGTCAGGGGTGATGTTGGTCTGATCACTGGTTGATTTGACACCCAGGGTCTCAGACTGAATCTCCGTCTGAGTGATATCATTCCCTGTCAGCCCTCCACTCTCACCCTGAGCCCCCGTCCAGTACAGACAGACCAGCAACACCAGAAAAGCTGCAGCACGCCTCATTGTGAAATATCACCTCTTTAGACAGCAAGATGCAGTCTGACACCACTCGTTCAGTTCCCGTCTTTATATCCACGTAAAACAGGTCACTGAACTGCTGTATGAGAATTAAACAGCTGTCTTTGATAACGAATGCAAAAATAACACCAAAGATCCTTGAACACTAAAAGCAAACAACAAGTTAGAATCTTTCAAAACCATTGGCTGTGAAAGTTTGTAGAGTAAAGAGATGATAAGAACAAAGTCAGTCTTTTAGTTTTGATGTGTTTGTTTTTCCATAGAGACTCTGCTGCACTGTTTAAAGCTGCTGATGATGATGATGATGATGATGGTAAATATAATAGTGATGATAAAGAAACTAAACTTCATCCTGCTCCTTTTCAGGCACAGTTACTGCCAGAAAAATGTCATTGTTTGCTTCTTTTATTTGTTTCATTCTTGGTTGATTTTCTTTTTTTCTTTTGCAATTGAAATTGTTCATTTACATCTGAAATAAACATGAACATAACATAACATTCAGCCATCCAAATTATTCAAATGAAGTAGATATCTTCTCTAAAAAGACTGTCAATCAATCAATCAATCTTTATTTGTATAGCGCCAAATCACAACAGAGTTATCTCAATGCTCTTTCCACATAGAGCAGGTTCTAAACCGAACTCTTCAGGTTTTAACTTTAAAGAGACCCAACATTCCCACATGAGACACAGTGGAGAGAAAAAACTCCCTTTTAACAGGAAGAACCCTCAGAACCAGACTCAGAGTGGGAGAACATCTGCATCGACCGGTTGGAGTAGAGAGGAGAGAGAGGAAGGAGAGGAGAGAGAGGAAGGATAGAGGACAGAAGCACAATGACAATCAACAATGAAGCTAGAAGGTCCGGGACTGGAATCTGTCATCCGGACGTCTACAGGCCCAGATTACCTGTGAGACCAGAAAGCACAGACAACTCCGGGGAAGAAGTTTAGCTTATTGATGCATTAATAGAACATGAATGTTAATGGATATAGATGGATGGATAGAGAGAGAGAGGGAGGAGGAGGGAGGAGCTCAGTGCATCATGGGAGTCCCCCAGCAGTCTAAGCCTATAGCAGCATAAGCTAAGAGTTCTAAGAGCCTGAACGATAAGCTTTATCAAAAAGGAAAGTTTTAAGCCTACTCTTAAATGTAGGGGAGGGTGTCTGTAAATGTGTCAGATATCACTTGATATAATAACTCACACTGCTGAAGCTCAATAGAAGCTGATCATCTACTTTTAAATCCACTTTTGCAAAACAACTGTGTGAACACACTGGATTTTGGTCGTTCATCACTTTCATCAAAAGCACATTTGAAGAAGATGTTTTATTAGCCAGCATGAAAAGGAGGAATGATTTCAGTGAAGGAAACCTCTTTCAGTCTTCATATAAGCACCTGACTGCTGTTTTAAAACAGACATGAACAATTGTGAAGCTATCCTTTAATGCTGAATTATCATCTGATCATCATTTGAACTAATGAGTTGATAAATGGGATTTCAGTGTCTGATCGTTTTGTGTGTATGTGTTGGTTTTACCAGACTCAGGTTTAAATATCCCCAAATTAAAGTCAGAGACAGCACTTTAACCTCATATTCATTCTTTTATTTCATATGTAGTTTGTTGCAGAGCAAAGTCAACACAGCAACAATGTGCATCCTTTCATATACACATGAATACTGTATGACTTGTTTATACACTATGCCAAACATTTGGGGGTAAATCAATTCTCATGTTTGAGTCTCACAGTGGAAAAAGCAGAAATCCATTAAAGGATGTGTAATCATTAGCATCATCGTATACACTATGGCCAGCAGCTAAAACCAGGTAGACCACATCCCCCTTTTCCAGCTGAAGAACCAGTGAATTAGAAACACTTTCGTAGTAAGTTGCATTGCGATTATGACTGGTCAACACTCTCTTGTCATTGTGATAGAGACAAATCTGCCTCCATGCGCTATTCCGGTTATCCAGTGCATTGAATGAGAAGTAGTAGGCTCCTCTGACTGGGGCTGTGAAGACACCTGCAACAGAGGAGAAAATGAGTGAAGCTTTTTCCTGCTGTTGAACTACCTCTTCTCAGAGTTCAGTACGCTGTTGCTTCTCAATACTTTGGTCAGGCTGCTGTAAGTGGGTTTGTCTAATCTGAAGGAATACTTGTTCAGTGCTCTTGCTTTGTTAACATCACATTACTCAGAGACTGTATAGTCTGTAAAAGTTGAGAGCTCTCAGTTACACATTCAGTGAGTCAGTTTGCATCCCATAAGGTTTATAGAAAGTGATATAACAGAGAGATATAAGTGAGCACCTTAAAACAGAGCAAAAGCCTCTCAAAGCGTTTGCAGAACAAATCATTCTCTTGTGTTTACTCTGTAACTCTGTAAATGTCTGTGCAAAGGTTTTGAAAAGGTTTCACAAAACTGCATAAATGACAAACTCACTTCATGATGAGAACCTGATCAGTCACCACATGAAATGTAATTACATAACACAAAATCACACACATGACTCAATGCTGGCAAAGAACCAACGGCCTGGCTCAAACCCTTTGAGAGGACACCTAGGGGTGGCTACCACCAGTGAGAGGCTACATGGACGACGTCACCACCATTCTCAAGACAGCAGCGTGCACATCAAGACTGCTGAAGAGGATTGACGAGCTAGTGGGTTGGGCAAGGATGAAGATCAAACCCTCCAAATCGCGTAGTCTGTCCCTCAGGAAAGGGATCAGAAGTGACCAAACCATCTTTGTCGCAGGCGGTGACGAGATCCCGCTGCTGGCGAGTCAACCCATCCGTAGCCTGGGTCGGACCTACACAGCAGAGCTCTCGGACAGGCAGGTGGGGGAGACGGTGAGGAAGCAGATCGCAGATGGCCTGGCTAAGATCAACCAGAGCCAGCTCCCCGGAAAGTATAAAGTATGGAGTTACCAGTTCATACTGTACCCAAGGGTGATGTGGCCTCTGAAGATGTGTGACCTCCCCTCCTCAGTGGCAAGCAAGATGGCCGGGCTGGCAAACTCGTTCATCAGGAAGTGGCTGGGGCTGCCGAGATGCCTCTCAGATGTAGGCCTTTTCGGCAGGACCTTGCTGCAATTGGCACTTCGATCCATCAGCTTGGGATACAAGCAGGAGAAGGCACGGATGGTGCTGGAGCTGAGGGGATCCTCTGACCAGCTGGTGAGAGCAGCGGGCACCAAGGTGAGAACAGGAAGGAAGTGGAAAGCCCAGGAAGAGGTCGACAGCGCAATCGGCAGGCTGAAGCACCCGGAGGTAGTCGGCAGAGTCCAGGAGGGTCGAGCAGGCCTTGGGAGGGGCGAGACCCCCTTGTTCTGGTCGAAGGCCTCCAAAGAAGAGCGGAAAGCCATGGTGGTGGCTGAAGTGGCAAGGTCTGAGTAGGAACGCCTCCACATCAAGGCGGTGTCTCAGAGCCGGCAGGGAGGTTGGACATCATGGGAAGGACTCACAGACAGGGTTATGTCCTGGTCTGACCTGTGGAAGATCCCCCAGGCAAGGCTCAGTTTCCTGATCAGAGCCACATACGACACCCTACCTTGTCCCCGAAACCTCCACCAATGGTTCGGTACCGAAGAGACCTGTCCCCTGTGCGACAAGGTCAATGCTAGCCTCCAGCACATCCTGTCGGGCTGCAAGACAGCATTGTCACAAGGCCGATACAGGTGGCGACACGATCTTGTGCTGAGGAAGCTGGCAGAGGTGGCAGAGTCGTGCAGACAGGAGGCAAACAGCAGACCTTCCGCTCCAGCGAGACATCCCATCCTGTTCGCGAGGGCTGGAGAGAAAATCAACCCCCCCCCGGCAGAGGCATACAGCAAAACTCCTCTCACCCGGCAGTGAGTGGACTATGAGGGTCGACCTGGGGAAACAGCTCCAGTTCCCCAGGGAGATTGTTGAAACATTGCTCCGGTCGGACCTAGTCATGTGGTCAGAGGCTTGCAGGACGGTCCTGCTGGTGAAGCTCACTGTCCCGTGGGAGGAGGGTATAGAGGCTGCCAACGAGCGGAAGCGGGCTAAGTATGCTGACCTGGCGGCAGAGTGCAAGGAGACAGGCTGGGAGGCCATCACGTGCCTTGTGGAGGTGGGGAGTCGGGGGTTTATTGGCTCCTCAACTGCTCACCTACTCCGTGACATGGAATGCATAGGAGGCGAACAGCGGAAAGCCATCAAAGAACTGGCTGAGGAGGCGGAGAGAGGCAGCTTCTGGCTGTGGCTAAGGAGGAAGCATAGGAGTTGGGGGCCGAACAACACCTAGGGTGTCAGGGAGAGATCCCTGCCATTGCTCCTCCACCAGGAGATGTACTGGGGTTAAAGGAGCGAAACATCTATGACTGGTGGTCCCCAGCTGATGACCCGCTTAGGCCCTCAAAGGTGTTTTTTGGTGTGTTAGGAGCACACCTGCATTAAAGACACCGGTGGAGGTGCGTCAGGCAGAAATGCCCAGCAGGTAGACCATCAACCTGTATCATTATGAGTTAATTACATAACACAAAATCACACACATGACTCAATGCTGGCAAAGAACCAACGGCCTGGCTCAAACCCTCTGAGAGGACACAGAGAAACTCCATTAAAAGTGTTATAATGTACTGTAAAAGGTCAAATAGGTGAAATCTTAAAAGGGCCAATTCAAAGAGAAATGTCTCCTCCTCAAAAAGTGTGCAGCTGGAGCCATAGTGGAGAAAAAAAGTCATTACAAAAGATGGAGTGAAAGCTGTAACAATGAGTAGATATTAAACATCTAACAAACAAATTAAAATGAGTTCATTACATTATAATAGTTCATTTGTGTGTGTAGCAGAAAGAGGTGAGTACCTGTAGTTGGACTGTAGACCTGACCAAAGTTGGTGAAGACTTTACTGAACTTAAGTGTGATGTCAGTATTGAAGGGTCCAATTAGTCCGTTGTCAGTGAGACCAAGTGAGAACGCCACCTTTGGTTGGTCTGTGTGGATGTGAGAAGATTCACATAGAGGAAATCAATAGCTCCACTTATAAACAGTTGATGAACAAATTGTATTGTATTAATAATGATATAAGCAGTTTACCTGCATTCTGTCTCTTGAGCTCCTCCACCTCGTTTTCACTGGCGTTCATTCTGGCCTCCAACACTGTCAACACATTTAACATTAATATTATTGTGAAGTTTATGGTCAGCAGGTTTCAAGTCGTTAACATGATCACTATGGAGACTGACCTTTGTTCTTATCTTCAAATGATGTTACTCTGTCTAGAAGATCTGCAATAGAAGGCACAATTAATAATCAAATTCATAATTAATCAACAGTCAGATTCAAAATCTCATATTGAATGTATCTCTCCTAAGTAGATAAATATCTTTTGACTTCTCTTCAGTCATTTTTAGAAATTAAAATTGGCGAAGGTTCATCCTGAACAACACATTAATATCAAATAAATGTATTATCATTGGTAGCATACATAAAAAAAGAAAAGTTTCAACATGTTATTGATTGTCGTAGCTTACCTGTGTTCTCTTTTTGGAGCTCTGCATTCTTGCATTCACTGGCTGTCAGTCTGGCCTGTATGGCTGGAATAAAAGCAGTAAATTACTCCTAAAAGTAATGTCTATGTGAACATTGCATGAATGTGTTGATCACTATGTGAATGAACCTGTATTCTCCTGCTCCAGCTTCCTCAGCTCCACTCTGGTCATGTCTCTCAGCTCCTTCAGCTCAGCCCAGATGTCAGGGGTGATGTTGGTCTGATCACTGGTTGATTTGACACCCAGGATCTCAGACTGAATCTCCGTCTGAGTGATATCATTCCCTGTCAGCCCTCCACTCTCACCCTGAGCCCCCGTCCAGTACAGACAGAGCAGCAACGCCAGAAAAGCTGCAGCACGCCCCATTGTGAAATATCACCTCTTTAGACAGCAAGATGCAGTCTGACACCACTCGTTCAGTTCCCGTCTTTATATCCACGTAAAACAGGTCACTGAACTGCTGTATGAGAATTAAACAGCTGTCTTTGATAACGAATGCAGAAAGTTAGAATGATGTTCTTTCAAAACCACTGACTGTGAAAGTTTGTAGAGTGAACAGATGATAAGAGCAAAGTCAGTCTTTTAGTTTTCATGTTTGTTTTTCCAGAGAGACTCTTGCTGCTCTGTACAGATGTACAGGGTGTACAGATGGACCCACAGACTGTTACTGTAGGAGTTTGTGTTTAACTCTTACATACTGTTCATTTTCTGATTCATAATTAGTCTATACACCAATTCACAGTCATAAATTCCCCGTCAGGTATTAATAAATGTTTCATCAAAACATTCACCATCACTATTTTATAGTCCAGGAGAATCTTTGAGTATGTTAGATATAAAATGATGGATGGCTGAGAATGTTCTACAGCTCAACAGGACAAATCTGATATTTAGGTCATTGGTACTGAAGTCCAGAGAAAGAATCTCAATGAAATGAAACAGCAGGCACTGGTACTGAACCCACGTCAACAGGTTCATCTAATGCACGCTATTATTACCTGCAGAATGGACTACTGTTATACTCTGCTTTCTGCTCTCCCAAAAAACAATCTAAGATTCAATTCAAGATTCAATACTTTATTCCCATGTCAATATAGTCGATTGGAATTTGTTTCGGTGAGTCTCACAAATACACCAACATTCACTCTCAGCACTCCAGGATAGAAACAAGAGCATAAATAAAATAAATGAACTCCAAGTAAGAGTAAAATAACTAGAACATAGAAAGGGACTACGGATGCAAATTAGCAGCTTTGCTATAATCTGGCATAGGGCTGGGTATTGTCAATGATTTCCTGAATCGATTCAATTCTGATTCACAGGGTCCCGATTTGATCCGATTCGATTCGATTCACTTTTATGTGCCCAGAGTTTCTGTTTTGTAAGTCAGACAATATTTTTAACACGCAATCATGTGTGGACACCAAATTGTTCAAGAGTAAAGTTAAATCATGAGTCTGATCCAACACTGGGATCTAGCATGATAGCATCTATGTGGATTTACCCTTAAGACCAGTGGCATTTTAAATCATGTCATTTTGAATTATGATGTCATCATGAGATTATGGATAAGCACGTCAGTTCAAATACAAGACAAAGTTGGAAACTCTCAAATTATAATTATTATTTTGAATTTCATGCTTCCATCTATTCTCTCTGAAAAAATCAATTCACAGAATTTTGAATCGATAGAATTTTTAAATAGAAAATCGATAATTGATTTATCGATTTTTTGGACACACCCCTAATCTGGCAAATTTACAGAGATGTCTAATATCGATATTCATCAATATGCACTGTCCCTATCCAAAAATTATTATAAAAACAGTACTAAGGCATCTGCTGAGGGAGAGCAGCAGCAGCTGAATAAAGTGGATAATGCAATAAACAATAATAATAGTTACAGTTCATTCAGAACTCAGCCACACGTGTGCTGAAGAAGACCAGAAAGAGAGCTCACATTTAAAGTCTCTGCACTGGCTTCCTGTTTGCTTCAGAACTGGTTTTAAAATGGAGACAAATCCCTCTGTCTTCTTAAGTTTTAAGGAGGTATAAATTGGTAATATATTTAATTTAGAGGTTTAACTGCTGGACAGAAGATGTCTTCTACTAAATTGTAAAGTCTATTCAGTGTTTGTGCACTGCAGGCTGAAAGTTTCCACATCACATTTGTGTTGGTTGAATACTGGACCAGGATTGGCTGCTCATAGGTCCATCTATGATCACAGAGAAACTTTCCACTTTAAGCAGATGGATGTGAAAACAACCTTCTGGTGTCAAACTGTGCCAAACACACATCATGTACGTGGATCACCATCACAGCCAATAGGTTATATAATGTGTGTATTTTAAGAAAGAAAGAAAAAAAGAGAAGCAAGCAATCATTTTGAGTTGGGAGCTAGCTAGCTAATCGATTACACACCACTCAAAGAAAGACGTCCAGTTGAAGACTGGCTAACGTTAAATACTGTTGTAAAATTAATTGGTCAAAATTAGTCGTTACCCTGTATGATTCATCACTTGACATGACGCTGGCTGATCGATTGACAGTTGGCACCGGACTGGCATCCCGACTGCTGCAATTACTTTTTGGTTGTGGCGACTACGATCTCGAGACACTAGATGGCGGTGTTCTGCTCATTCTCCATATTCAACCTTAAGTAGATTTTCCAGGTATCTGTACTTTACTTTAGTATTTCATTTTCTGACTGTTTACTTTTCCTCCATTTAAACACAAATATCTGGACTTTGTACTACTCACATTGTCTAAACAGGCTCGTTACTTGTTTCAACCTCAGTGACTTTATAAAAAGAAGACATGACGTGTAAATAAATGATAGAAAACACTTCTCTTTTTTTTTCTTTTTTTCTTAAAATACACACATTATATAACGTATTGGCTGTGATGGTGATCCACGTACATGATGTGTGTTTGGCACAGTTTGACACCAGAAGGTTGTTTTCACATCCATCTGCTTAAAGTGGAAAGTTTCTCTGTGATCATAGATGGACCTATGAGCAGCCAATCCTGGTCCAGTATTCAACTTACACAAATGTGATGTGGAAACTTTCAGCCTGCAGTGCACAAACACTGAATAGACTTTACAATTTAGTAGAAGACATCTTCTGTCCAGCAGTTAAACCTCTAAATTAAATATATTACCAAGTTATACCTCCTTAAAACTTAAGAAGACAGAGGGATTTGTCTCCATTTTAAAACCAGTTGTTTTGATTGATTGGTTGATATTTATTTTTCGAACTTTTCTAGTTTCCCTCCCCTTTTTAACTACTCTTCATTTTGTAACCACACAGATATCCCAACTACAATAGCCTACACACACACACACACACACACACACACACACACACCTCCCAATCATCTACACAAATACATACTCACAAAAACAAACATACACCACATAGGCCTACATATCCCCGTAAATACAAATACACACCCACACACACACACACACACACACACACACATAAACTATCCCCACAAAAAATAAAATAAAATATATATATACATATGTTTTTAGTGTACGGTACCGCTCCGTACCTCTCTGACTGCTCATCACTGCTCCGACAGAGAAAGTCCAACAACGTGAGCAGACTGAACAGGAATATGATTTTTTCTGTGCAGGTTTTTAGAAAAAAGGAAAACGAAGATCAACACCAAAGTGATCTATGAGGAGTCAGTAATGTTGTGGTTCGTTTAGAAAAATGTGTGAAACTGAACCGCATCAAAGTCAGTAGATACAGTGGAAGATTTATTTTTATTTATGTTCATGTCTTTGGTAAAATAGGACATGATATTGTGTGATAGGAGCTGTTTAGTCTCCAAAAACCTAAACATCAATTGAATGTATTTTTTTATTTATCACCGAGGGGAAATTCGTTCAGCAGCTTTGACAAGAAGGAAAATCAGGACACATAAAATACAGAGAATAAAATACACAACTCATAGAAATACTTTAAAAGAAGAAGATGCTACTGTGCTCTCTATCTGCTGGGCACAATAACAGATTAAATAGAGCTTGCTGGTAGACAACTAGAAATAAAAAACTATTTAAAGTGCACAGGGATTTAAAAAGTGTGACAGACATTACAAACTAAATAGAAGTGTTAAAAAGTCTAACTATGGGGATAAAAGACCTCAGAAAACACTCTGTTTTATACTGGGGGTGTATACTGGTGTGTGAGGCCGCTCACCGTCCCATGCAGAGGGTGAGAGGGGTTGCCCATTATGGCAGTGACCCCCCCCCCCCCACACACACACACCCTCCAACACACGGCAGAATAAAAAACAACAGATACCACCATATCTTTTTTTTTAGCTTTTCTGTGGATTTAATAACCATAATAATACTCATAATAATGATAATGTAGAATATCAGCAGCTTGGTTACTATGGTAACTAGATGGCCGCCGTTACTCAAACTATACTGTAAGTTGTTTTTAGTCATTTTTTCATCTCTTTTTCACACCGACAGCATTTAGTTCGTTTGACTTCTTGTTTTCGGTTCGTTTGTGTCGGTCAGAAAGCAACAATGAACCGGACCCAGACCTGAAGAGGATCCGGACCCAGACCTGAAGAGGATCCGGTCCCGATCCGCACCAACCGCTGAACTCTGGTTCGGTTCCGGGGGTGAGACAGCAACCTGAAACAAACAGGTACATAATAGGCCTAATAATAATAATAATAATAATAATAATAATAATAATAATAATAATGATGATGTAGAATATGAGCAGCTTGGTTTCCGGTTGAAGGACGGAGTAAAAAACATCAAATGACAAAAAGAAAGATTCACTTTTATTTTATTGTTGGTTTTTGAGGCAAAGCCACGAAGTGACAAACGTAACGGCTCAAATAGATTTAAATAATAATAAAGTTTGATCATCTTCACTATGCATTTTTATTAATGATTAATATTGACATTATTTTTCTTTGTCATTTAAAAAAAAAAACAGATGCAACTAAAGATGCGTCAGTGTTCTGTTCAAGATATTCAGTTTATTATCAGAGAAGTTTCTCACATTTAACAAAACGAGTTTAGCTTTTTTAGCTTTAAAAGTCATCTGTTAGCTGCAGGGTTTCCGCGGCTGCTCGTGGTCGATGGGGAAGAAGAAGAAAGGAGTGTGAGGAGGACAGGGGTGTCCAACAGGAGGAGGAGGAGGAGGAGGAGGAGCGGCCCATTTCAGGTCCGAGCCGGCTGCTGGATCCCCGTCGGCGGCCGCGTAGCCGTGGTGATCCCCTTCGGCGGCCGCGTAGCCATGGTGATCCCCGTCAACGGCCGCGTCGCCATGGTGACGGTCACAGCCAACGGTCAGGTTGCGAGCCAGAGGGATCTTCACCTGAAACCAGACCTCCCGACCCTGAGGAGCAGAGAAAACCGGATCAGCTTCTCTCACTGAAAGCTTTCCTACGCTCAGCAGAAGGAGCTGCAGGCTGGACTCTGTTAACATGTCTCTTTATTGTCGCTTTTATTTCTGATTTTTAAACTGAAATAAAACAGAAACATTTTGCTGTTTCTCTGATGTGTAAAAACAGTTCGCTGTTTCAAAATGAATAAATAAATAGTAAAGTTGTGCCATCATAATATTATTTTAGATATATTGTGTGGAGTAAAGTTTAATAATGATGATTGTTAATAACACTGATGGTTGTTTAATTCTATCACATCGTCCTTTTACTTATTAGTTAAACACTGAGCTGCTTTAGTAGAGTTGAAGTCTGTTGGTAGTTTATATTTTATGAAATGATCAAATGAGTTTAGAAACTAGTACATGTGATATTAATGACTTGTTTTTACCATTATAACCATTTTTTACATATCCTGGTGGAGATACAACTCATAAAATACAAAATATATAAAATATTATTTTAAAATATTTGTGTAAATGTTTATTTAAATGCAAATGAGATAACTAGTAACACCAGAATTCATTTTAAAATAACAGAATCATTGTATTAAAATGACAAGAAGAAAATAAAGGAAGTTAATTAACAGTTTTTATATTTTTTCTAATATCAGTTTGACTATTTTTATTATTCTGTTCACTTAAAGTTCTATGAAAATTTAATATATGTTAAAAATAAAGATTTCCTGGTATTATACAAAGCTTCTTCTAAAATTACAATGATAGATGTTTATTATGGTAAAGATAAGAAAATTAATGTTTCTTTTACTTTTTCTTTTTTTTATTTTATAAATATTTCTGAAGTCAGACCTTTAAGATTTTACTCATGAGGGTTTTTCCTCATGTTTTAATATTTAACATGTTACTGAATACATATATTACGGTTTTTAATTATTTGAAATAATTTTGTTTTATATTTAGTAAATAAATCATGATGTGGGTTTAAATGGAGTCACAGTACCAATTAAACTCACTTTATTCATCAATTATCTTTATTTTATATCCTAAATCTACATGAACTAATGAATACATTTACAATGAGAGATAAATGTTGATTTATAAGAAATGATCTCTCTTATAAATCATGTCAGTATCCATGACAACACAGCTGAGCTTAGATTTTGGTGCTTAGTGGGAACATTTACCCTAACAGCTGATCTTAGGAAGGAAGGAAGGAAGGACGGAAGGACAGATGGAGGGAACATTTACCCTAACAGCTGATCTTAGGAAGGAAGGAAGGAAGGAAGGAAGGACAGATGGAGGGAACATTTACCCTAACAGCTGATCTTAGGAAGGAAGGAAGGAAGGAAGGAAGGAAGGACAGATGGAGGGAACATTTACCCTAACAGAAATATTTATAAAATAAAATAAAATAAAATAAAATAAAACATTGGTTAGAACATTAGAACAGTCATCAAATGTAATAAGTTACATTACTTTGATGAAGTCATTGACATAGTTACATCACTTATTACAGTTTAAAACAGACACAACCTGCTGATCACAGTGGCAGCAGATATGAACTCTGAGTTATTATTACTGATAGAAATAATAAATAAATCTGCTTTTAATTTAAAGCTGCCTTCAGGAAAAAAAAGGACTTTTTAAAAAACCTCGACACAGCTGGCCAGTTTGTTATCGATACACTTTCCTGACTGATTGCACAATAATGTTCACATAAAACTGATTTACAGCTGGAACATGAATGACCTGAGTGCATCAGAAGTTTCCAGATCATTTTATGTTAAAATCAAAATTGGAGAGCAGAATCACTGAACATGTTTAGGCTCAGCGTGTCACCGTCTGAGTCCAGCAGGCTGTAACATTTTATGGATTTCTCTGTAAATTGTAAAAAACAGATTTATTCAGTTGTAGTTGAGGTATGTTGTTGACAGGCACAGCTGCATTTTCTTTTAACGTTCATGTCGTAAACTGAATTGAACTCAGCGTTGTGTGGAGGCTGCAGTCCACCACCACTATTACTGCCACCACAACCAAGTATAACCAGCTGTCAGCTCCAATAACCATTGAGCTTTTGATACTGCATGTTGAGAACTAAAGATCATACTGTATGGTGAAAGCGCTTTGCTGAAGTCATCCACTTTGATGGATTGGAATAACAAAGTAAAAGTGTTTTGCCAGCACCTTGAGTGTGTTACGTGGCCTTAAGGCTTTGTTAAAGTCCTGTTCTCATGCTCTGATCACAGCCTCTTTGTATTTCCTCCATCAATATTGTGTTGAGAAATGTTTGGATATCAGCATGAGATCAGAAAAAGAAACGAGCTCCAGGTTTTTGCGGAGAAGTCACATTGGGGGTGGGGGTGGGGGGGGGGGGGTGATTGTCAGCTGCTACTTTACAGCTCAGAGACATTCATCTTCAGGCCTGAGTGGATGTTAGATAGATGTTAGTAGGTGATAGGACTTTAGATGGTAGATAGTAGACTTTAGATGGTAGATGGTAGATAGTAGACTTTAGATGGTAGATGGTAGATAGTAGACTTTAGATGGTAGATGGTAGATAGTAGACTTTAGATGGTAGATAGTAGACTTTAGATGGTAGATAGTAGACTTTAGATGGTAGACTTTAGATGGTAGACGGTAGACTTTAGATGGTAGATGGTAGATAGTAGACTTTAGATGGTAGATAGTAGACTTTAGATGGTAGATGGTAGACTTTAGATGGTAGATGGTAGACTTTAGATGGTAGATGGTAGACTTTAGATGGTAGATAGTAGACTTTAGATGGTAGATGGTAGACTTTAGATGGTAGATGGTAGACTTTAGATGGTAGACGGTAGACTTTAGATGGTAGATAGTAGACTTTAGATGGTAGATGGTAGACTTTAGATGGTAGATGGTAGACTTTAGACTTTAGATGGTAGACTTTAGATGGTAGATAGTAGACTTTAGACTTTAGATGGTAGATAGTAGACTTTAGATGGTAGATGGTAGACTTTAGATGGTAGATGGTAGATAGTAGACTTTAGATGGTAGATAGTAGACTTTAGATGGTAGATGGTAGACTTTAGATGGTAGATAGTAGACTTTAGATGGTAGATGGTAGATGGTAGACTTTAGATGGTAGATGGTAGACTTTAGATGGTAGATAGTAGACTTTAGATGGTAGATAGTAGACTTTAGATGGTAGATGGTAGACTTTAGATGGTAGATGGTAGACTTTAGATGGTAGACGGTAGACTTTAGATGGTAGACGGTAGACTTTAGATGGTAGACGGTAGACTTTAGATGGTAGATAGTAGACTTTAGATGGTAGATAGTAGACTTTAGATGGTAGATAGTAGACTTTAGATGGTAGATAGTAGACTTTAGATGGTAGACTTTAGATGGTAGATGGTAGACTTTAGATGGTAGATAGTAGACTTTAGATGGTAGACTTTAGATGGTAGATGGTAGACTTTAGATGGTAGATAGTAGACTTTAGATGGTATATAGTAGACTTTAGATGGTAGATGGTAGACTTTAGATGGTAGATGGTAGACTTTAGATGGTAGATGGTAGACTTTAGATGGTAGATAGTAGACTTTAGATGGTAGATAGTAGACTTTAGATGGTAGATGGTAGACTTTAGATGGTAGATGGTAGACTTTAGATGGTAGATAGTAGACTTTAGATGGTAGATGGTAGACTTTAGATGGTAGATGGTAGACTTTAGATGGTAGATAGTAGACTTTAGATGGTAGATGGTAGACTTTAGATGGTAGATGGTAGACTTTAGATGGTAGATAGTAGACTTTAGATGGTAGATGGTAGACTTTAGATGGTAGATGGTAGACTTTAGATGGTAGATGGTAGACTTTAGATGGTAGATAGTAGACTTTAGATGGTAGATGGTAGACTTTAGATGGTAGATGGTAGACTTTAGATGGTAGATGGTAGACTTTAGATGGTAGATAGTAGACTTTAGATGGTAGATGGTAGACTTTAGATGGTAGATGGTAGACTTTAGATGGTAGATGGTAGACTTTAGATGGTAGATAGTAGACTTTAGATGGTAGATAGTAGACTTTAGATGGTAGATGGTAGACTTTAGATGGTAGATAGTAGACTTTAGATGGTAGATAGTAGACTTTAGATGGTAGATGGTAGATAGTAGACTTTAGATGGTAGATAGTAGACTTTAGATGGTAGATGGTAGATAGTAGACTTTAGATGGTAGATGGTAGACTTTAGATGGTAGATAGTAGACTTTAGATGGTAGATAGTAGACTTTAGATGGTAGATGGTAGACTTTAGATAGTAGATGGTAGACGTTAAATGGTGGATGTGGACAGTGTTTAATATTTCTGTAAGAACAACAAACACAAAGCTGGACGGCAGGACATGATCCCAAAAGTCACCTCACCAATAATTTATAACTGATCTATCAACACCTTCTTTAAAAATACTAAAGCGGACTGTTCTCCATTCGGTTCTTTCCATAACGGGACAATAACAGGACGAGTTAGCCTGAAGCTAAACTGAGACCTCTACATGACTTTGAACTTGAAGCAGAGCTCTCACAGCATCAGATTTTCACTACTAAAACCTAAAAGTGATTTATAATAAGACTTGACACTATCGGTCAAATCATCTGGAACTTATCTGTTTTCCAGCAGATGAATAACTCTGTAATTCTAGTTGATACGGTCTCAGAATCAAGATCCACAAGAAGCCAAGAGAGTCTGAGCTTGGATATTTACATCATGTCATTTATGTATTATTAGCATCACTTTGAAGGATCTGATCCAGTAGAAGTTCAGTTTGTATTAATGTCAGATTGTTTTTGGAGCGAGTGAGCGACCGCTTTGTCTTGAACACCCGTAAGAAAACAACAATCCATCATAAATGCGACGTTTTGTTGACTCTGTTGGATCTCATCTGTTTTTCTATTGGCAGCCGTGTCACTACTGGGATCCTTTCAAATGCCAACGAGTCTTTCTCGGCAGGATCTCCCACAGTGAGAGAGAGACAGATGTTTCACAACTGGACAGACAACAATAGTTTAATCATCTGCTTTGGATAAAGCTGTAAGATCCAATGAGAGCGATCTGGAAACAGTGAATGAGAGTAAACCCATGGATGTGCAGTGATCGCTCACTTTGCTTTACATAACTGTTTAAAATCAGAAAGGCCACATGTATGATATGGGCAATTTGAGCTTTTTTTCACTGTTTTCTGACATTTAATTGTAAAGTTATTGTAAGAAAACTAATGATTGAGAAAGAAATGTAGCAGACATAGACTGTATAAAAGAAATAGACGTAACATCCGTGACGTCACCCATTGGTTTGTGGACTGCTGCTCGGAAGCCAATAGTTTCTAATCTAGGCAGCGCCATCTTGAAAATTTCAGTTGCATGCTGGGAAATATAAAAACACGGACTCTACTTATATGGGCATGAGGAGGAGCCATGGGCGGAGCGGGGAGGTTGCTATGGTTGCGAGGGCTGGATCTCGAGGACATTGGTCAATCAACCTGTCAATCAGGACGTAGCCACGCCCTAATGCATACCCTGCTTTATCGTCACATATAAAATCAGGGAGGCCAAAATGTCCCAAATGAACATCATACTGCATTGAAGAAGGCTTTAAACTAGCGATTGAGACCATAAACACATTTTGAAAACGTTTACTGAGGTTAGAAATCAAGTGAGAAGTTGGTGAATTCTCCATTGACTTGTATAGAGACGGTCGCCCCCTGGTGGCCTTTTGATAGAATGCAGCTCTAAGTTACTTCCTGGTTGGCTTCATTTCAGAGGACAGGAGCTCCCCGCCTGGTAGCAGATTAATTGATAAAGAAAACTATTATAGGGCTGCAGCACCTCAGTTATTTTCTTTAATTAATCATTTTGCCAAGAAAAAGTCTGAGAAACAAAAAGGAGTCTCTGCATTTATCTTACGAACGGGTCCGTGATGAATAAGAGTTGGAAAGATCAGCAATTCAGAAATACACAAAAGTAATAATAGTAAAGTATTTAAGAGTCGATCATCTGACCTCATCGTCTGTGACACACTGGATCTCATGTCTGTCGCCCAGAAGTGGAGCCAAGACGCTGCGCACCTCCGCAACCTGAACACACACACACACACACACACAAACACACACACACACACACACACACACACGTTAGGTTTGTATTCAGTGTGTACAACGTGTATTTAATCTGTTCAGTGTGTATTTAGTGTGTATAAAGTACAATATGTGTATGTAGTGTGTTCACAGTGTGTATACTGAGTGTGCATTGAGTGTGTACTGAGTGTGTATTGGGTGTGTGTACAGTGTGTGTATTGAGTGTGAGTACTCAGTGTGTATATTGGGTGTGTACTGAGTGTATTTTGAGTGTGTATTTAGTGTGTACTGAGTGTGTACTGAGTGTGTACTGAGTGTGTTTTAGTGTGTATTGAGTGTGTATTGAGTGTGTGTACTCAGTGTGTGTATTGAGTGTGTACCTTGTAGGGCCGCTCACAGGATGGAGTGATACCAGCGTCCTCCAGAACTCTGCAGGACAAACAGCAGCATCAGTCTGACGTCCTGTTAATGAACCTGTGTGTGTGTGTGTGTGTGTGTGTGTGTGTGTGTGTGTGTGTGTGTGTGTGTGTGTGTGTGTGTGGTACTAACTTGTGGAAGTCAAACTGAGCTCGTAGTTTGAGGCAGATCTGGAAATATCTGAGCGGTGAGTTCATTCCTTCAACGCACGCTGCACACACGCCGTGTTTCTCCCACTCGTCCTTCCTGTTACACACATACACACACACACACACAGAGTAACACACACACACATACACACGCACACACACACACACACGCACACACACACACACACGCACAGAGTAACACACACACACAGAGTAACACACACATGCACACACACAGAGTAACACACATACACGCACATACACACACAAAAAACACACACGCACACGCACACACACACACACACACAGAGTAACACACACACACACAAATACATCGTTTTCATTGTGTGTTTTATATGTGTGTGTATTTGTGTATGTGTGTGTTACTCTGTGTCTGTCTATGTCTGTGTGTGTGTATGTGTGTGTGTCTATTTGTCTGTGTGTGTGTGTGTGTGTGTCTATTTGTCTGTGTGTGTGTGTGTGTGTGTGTGTGTCTATTTGTCTGTGTGTGTGTGTGTGTGTGTCTATTTGTCTGTGTGTGTGTGTGTGTGTGTGTGTGTCTATTTGTCTGTGTGTGTGTGTGTGTGTGCGCGTGTCTATTTGTCTATGTGTGTGTGTTTTACTCTGTGTGTGTGTAGGTCTGTTACTCTGTGTGTGTGTGTGTGTGTGTGTATGTCATTACCAGAACATGAAGTTGGATCTGCTCTTCACGAACGACGGCCAGTGTTCATCCAGCTCCACCTTCAGCTCCTGCAACACCATCAGCCAATCAGCTGCCAGCCAATTAGCCAATTAGGCAATCAGCCGCCAGCCAATCAGCCGCCAGCCAATTAGCCAATCAGCCAATCAGCCGCCAGCCTTTCACGCTACCTGTGGATGAACTCACCTGGACGTCAGAGTGGAACATCCTCCAACAGGCACAGCATCTCATGGCCTTAATGGGCCTACACACACACACACACACACACACACACACACACACACACACACACACACACACACACACACACACACACACACAGGCGCACACACATACAGGCCAACACACACACACACACACACACACACACACACACACACACACACAGGCGCACACACATACAGGCACACACACACACACACGCACACACACACACACACACGCACACACACACACACAGTGTAACACACACACACACACACACACACACACATATATACACACACACACACACACACAGTGTAACACACATACACACACAGTGTAACACACACACACACACACACACACACACACACACACACAGTGTAACACACATACACACACACAGAGTAACACACACACACACACACACACACACACACACAGAGTAACACACACACACACACACACACACACACACACAGAGTAACACACACACACACACACACACACACACACACACACACAGAGTAACACACACACACACACACACACAAACACATATACATACACACACACAGGATAAAGGAGGAGGTGATAAATGAGGTGATAATAATAGAGGAGGTGGTAATAAAAGAGGTGATAAAGGAGGTGGTAATAAAGGAGGTGATAAAGGAGGAGGTGATAAAGGAGGTGATAATAATAGAGGAGGTGGTAATAATAAAGGAGGAGGTGATACTAAAGGAGGAGGTGATAATAAAGGAGGAGGTGATAAAGGAGGAGGTGATAATTGAGGTGATAATAATAGAGGAGGTGATAATGGAGGTGATAATAATAGAGGAGGTGATAATGGAGGTGATAATAATAGAGGAGGTGGTAATAAAAGAGGTGATAAAGGAGGTGGTGATAATAAAGGAGGTGGTGATAATAATAAAGGAGGTGGTGATAATAAAGGAGGAGGTGATAATAGAGGAGGAGGTGCTAAAGGAGGAGGTGATGAAGGAGGAGGTGCTAAAGGAGGAGGTGATGAAGGAGGAGGTGATGATAAAGGAGGAGGTGCTAAAGCAGGAGGTGATACTTACCACAGGCCGTGGATGCTCCAGCTGTTGATGCTCGGAGGGATTCTGCACTCAGACTGTTTGTTGAGAGACTGAAGGACAGACAGGAAGTGATGTCATCGTTCTATTTTAATCGTATAATTTTAGTAGTTTATATTATTACGTCTTCACGTTAATGCTAACTTTTTAATTAACGTATTTTGATTAAGTTGTCATCTCATAATTATTACTTTTTCCTTTTTTTTTAAAGAATTTTGTATTTTATTAAATTATATATATTTTTAGCTCCTCTTCTCTACTTCCTCCTCTCTTCCTCCTCTCCTTCTGTTCCTTCCTCCTCTACTTCTGTACTTCCTCCTCTCCTTCTCTACGTCTTCCTCTCTTTCTCTCCTCCTTCTCTACGTCATCCTCTCTTCCTCCTTTCATTTCCTACCTCCTCCTTTCCTTACTTCTCTCCTTTCCTACCTTCTTTTTTCATCATTTCCTACATTCTTCTTTCCTCCTTTCCTTTCCTACCTCCCCCTTTCCTTCTGTACTTTCTACTCTCCTTCTGTACTTCCTCCTTTCCTTCTCTACTTCCTCTCCTCCTCCTCCTCTCCTTCTCTACTTCCTCTCCTCCTCCTCCTCCCCTTCTCTACTTCTTCTCCTCCTCCTCCTCCTCCTCTGATGTTGCTGCTGCTGCTGATGAAGATGATGATGATGATGAAGCTCACCTGGCAGAAGCCCCCGGGCCACTGCAGGGTGAACAGGAGGCATTTCCAGGAGCAGTTGTGGTGGCACTGGGAGCTCCAGTGTTCCTCATGCTGAGTGACGCTGACGTGAGGAAGCAGGAAGAGAAGCAGAACCGCAGGACTGAGACTCACCAGCAGGGGCACAACCGAGCTCATCGTACCTGATGACATCATGCATCATTAATACATCATAAATACATTACATCATAAACACATGACATCATAAACACATGACATCATAAACACATGACATCATAAACACATCATAAACACATGACATCATAAACATCATAAACACATGACATCATAAACACGACATCATAAACACATGACATCATAAATACATCATAAACACATGACATCATAAACATCATAAACACATGACATCATAAACACATGACATCATAAACACGACATCATAAACACATGACATCATAAACACATCATAAACACATGACATCATAAACACATGACATCATAAACACATGACATCATAAACACATGACATCATGAACACATGACATCATAAACACATGACATCATAAACACATGACATCATAAACACATGACATCATAAATACATTATAATGGGTTAAAAGGTAAGCATATGGTATATAACTGACCTGACTGTTAAAAATGGTGAATGTTTCATATAATATAAAATATAGAGAAAAACTGATCCTTCCTCCCTTCCTACCTACTCCTTTCCTTCCTTCCTACCTACCTACCTACCTACCTACTCCTTTCCTTCCTTCCTCTCTCCTTCCTCCCTCCCTCCTTACTCCCTTCCTACCTACCTACCTACCTACTACTCCTTTCCTTCCTTCCTCTCTCCTTACTCCTTTCTTCTTTCCTCCCTCCCTCCTTACTCCCTTCCTACCTACCTACCTACTCCTTTCCTTCCTTCCTAACTCTCTCCTTACTCATTTCTTCTTTCCTCCCTCCCTCCTTCCGTCCTTCCTACCTACCTACTCCTTTCCTTCCTTCATCCCTCCCTACCTATCTCTAAACATGTATTAATCTTACTCCTTCCTTCCTACCTACTCCTTTCCTTCCTTCCTTCCTCACTCTCTCCTTACTCCTTTCCTCCCTTCCTTCCTTCCTTACTCCTTTTCCTCCCTCTCTCCTTACTCCTTTCTTCTTTCCTCCCTTCCTTCCTTACTCCTTTCCTCCCTCCCTCCTTACTCCTTCCTTCCCTCCCTCCTTACTCCTTCCTACCTACCTACTCCTTTCCTTCCTTCCTTCCTTCCTTCCTTCCTTCCTTCCTACCAACTCCTTTCCTTCCTTCCTTCCTTCCTACCAACCTACCTACCTACTCCTTTCCTTCCTTCCTACCAACCTACCTACCTACTCCTTTCCTTCCTTCCTCCCTCCCTCCCTACCTATCTCTAAACATGTATTAATCTTACTCCTTCCTTCCTTCCTACCTACCTACCTACTCCTTCCTTCCTTCCTCCCTCTCTCCTTACTCCTTTCTTATTTCCTTCCTTCCTCCTTTCCTCCCTCCCTCCTTACTCCTTTCTTCTTTCTTCTTTCCTCCCTCCCTCCTTACTCCTTCCTACCTACCTACTCCTTTCCTTCCTTCCTTCCTACCAACCTACCTACCAACCAACTCCTTTCCTTCCTTCCTCCCTCCCTTCCTACCTACCTATCTCTAAACATGTATTAATCTTATAAAGTATAATAATACTAGAGATGTTGAAGGAGTGATTTTACATAAATAAAATACATAAATCACTAAAAGCACTTTGAGCTGTATTAACTTTATGAAATGATACAAAAATAAAACAAATCAAGTATAAAATAGAAACTCACCGTCGAGCTGCTGCTGCTGCTTCTCTGCTTCTCATCACAGAAATAAGAAGTGAGACTCCAGACAGGAAGTAGATCGTACGCAGCTGCAGGTGTTCAGAGGAACGCTTCCCTCTACTCACCAACCTGCTGATCACTTACTAGCTTTCCTTCCTTCCTTCCTACCTACTCCTTTCCTACCAACCTGCTGATCACTTACTAGCTGTCTAAAGTTACTAATGAAACTTTGAGCCTGAAGCTCTCTTTACTCCTTCCTTCCTTGTTATCTACTCCTTTCCTCCCTCTCTCCTTCCTTCCTTCCTTCTTTGCTACCTACTCCTTTCTCCTTCCTTCCCTCCTTACTCCCTTCCTTCCTTCCTCTCTCCTTACTCCTTTCTTCTTTCCTCCCTCCCTCCCTTCCTACCTACCTACCTACCTACTCCTTTCCTTCCTTCCTCCCTCCCTTCCTACCTACCTACTCCTTTCCTTCCTACCTTCCTCACTCTCTCCTTACTCCTTTCCTTCCTTCTCCTTTCCTTCCTTCCTCCCTACCCACTCCTTTCCTTCCTTCCTACCTTCCTCCCTCCCTTCCATCCTACCTATCTCTAAACATGTATTAATCTTACTCCTTTCCTTCCTACCTTCCTTCCTTCCTCACTCTCTCCTTACTCCTTTCCTTTCTTCTCCTTTCCTCCCTTCCTTCCTCCCTACCCACTCCTTTCCTTCCTTCCTACCTTCCTCCCTCCCTTCCATCCTACCTATCTCTAAACATGTATTAATCTTACTCCACCTGTCCATCTTAAAAAAGGTAAAGATTATTTCTGGCTGCAGACTGAAGGAGGTTTAAACGTGTCTCTGCCGGCTGGACGTCACCAAACCGATGGCGTAGCTTCACAGAGACATTTATGTGATTCCAGCTTTAGCTCAAACTGAAAATACTTCACTACATTTATTTCACAGCTTTACTGACTCATATTCTTCACATCTCCATCTCTATATTCATATTCTGTGTCTCTACCGGAATATCTTTACATGTTGGAGCCAGGCGGGGAGTTCCTGTCCTCTGAAATGAGGCCAACCAGGAAGTAACTTAGAGCTGCATTCTATCAAAAGGCCACCAGGGGGCGACCGTCTCTATACAAGTCAATGGAGAATTCACCAACTTCTCACTTGATTTCTAACCTCAGTAAACGTTTTCAAAATGTGTTTATGGTCTCAATCGCTAGTTTAAAGCCTTCTTCAATGCAGTATGATGTTCATTTGGGACATTTTGGCCTCCCTGATTTTATATGTGACGATAAAGCAGGGTATGCATTAGGGGCGTGGCTACGTCCTGATTGACAGGTTGATTGCCCAACGTCCTCGAGATCCAGCCCTCGTAACCATAGCAACCTCCCCGCTCCGCCCATGTTACGTCCATTTCTTTTATACAGTCTATGGTTGGAGGTGAATCACATCTGAGATATGAGTGGAAACACCTTAGCAACCGCCTTAGCAACAACCTTAGGAACCACCTTAGCAACAACCTTAGGAACCGCCTTAGCAACCACCTTAGGAACCATCTTAGGAACCGCCCTAGCAACCACCTTAGGAACCATCTTAGGAACCACCTTAGCAACCACCTTAGCAACAACCTTAGCAACCATCTTAGGAACCACCTTAGCAACCACTTTAGGAACAACCCTAGCAACCACCTTAGGAACAACCTTATGAACCACCTTGGCAACCACTTTAGGAACAACCTTAGCAACCACCTTAGGAAACACCTTAGCAACCACCTTAGCAACCGCCTTAGCAACCATCTTAGGAACCACCTCAGCAACCACCTTAGCAACCAACTTAGGAACCAACTTAGGAACCAACTTAGGAACCATCTTAGGAACCACCTCAGCAACCACTTGAGGAACCACCTCAGCAACCACCTTAGAAACTGCCTTAGGAACCGCCTTAGCAACTGCCTTTGGAACCGCCTTAGCAATCACCTTAGCAACAACCTTAGGAACCACCTTAGTAACCGCCCTAGCAACAACCTTATGAACCACCTTAGGAACCACATTAGCAACCACCTTAGCAACCACCTTAGCAACAACCCTAGAAACCACCTTAGCAACAACCCTAGAAACCACCTTAGCAACAACCTTAGTAACAACCTTAGCAACCACCTTAGGAACCGCCTTAGCGACCATCTTAGGAACCACCTTAGCAACCATCTTAGTAACCACCTTAGCAACCGCCTTAGCAACCAACTTAGGAACCATCTTAGGAACCACCTCAGCAACCACTTGAGGAACCACCTCAGCAACCGCCTTAGGAACCACCTTAGCAATCACCTTAGCAACAACCTTATGAACCACCTTAGGAACCACATTAGCAACCACCTTAGCAACCACCTTAGCAACAACCCTAGAAACCACCTTAGCAACAACCCTAGAAACCACCTTAGCAACAACCTTAGTAACAACCTTAGCAACCACCTTAGGAACCGCCTTAGCGACCATCTTAGGAACCACCTTAGCAACCATCTTAGTAACCACCTTAGCAACCGCCTTAGCAACCAACTTAGGAACCATCTTAGGAACCACCTCAGCAACCACTTGAGGAACCACCTCAGCAACCGCCTTAGGAACCACCTTAGCAATCACCTTAGCAACAACCTTATGAACCACCTTAGGAACCACATTAGCAACCACCTTAGCAACAACCCTAGAAACCACCTTAGGAACCACCTTAGTAACAACCTTAGGAAACACCTTAGGAGCCGCCTTAGCAACCACCTTAGGAACCATCTTAGGAACTGCCTTAGCGACCATCTTAGGAACCACCTTAGCAACCATCTTAGTAACCATCTTAGGAACCGCCTTAGGAACCACCTTAGCAACTGCCTTAGCAACCACTTTAGGAACAACCCTAGCAACCACCTTAGCAACCATCTTAGGAACCACCTCAGCAACCACCTTAGGAACAGCCTTAGGAATCACCTTAGTAACCACCTTAGGACGTCTTCACATCGTCCCGTGCCGACAGGAGCACTGCAGGAGACCGGCGGCCTCTGTGTTCAGTTCTTATTGATCTCTTATTAGAAGTCTTTTCCTGCAAATGTTTGCTCATATTGTGTCAGAGATGTTTATAAAACTTTCAACATGTGACTTTTGTGTGAGAAGCTGAACACAATGGGAACATATGAAACCACATCACATCACATCTCTGTTTATGAGTAACAGCAGCGAACAGAGACAGGAAGAGATGCGTGTGGCACAAACCTTGTTTTTCATTCCCAGAACAATGTGTCTGAGTTTTAATTCACTGGAAACTAACTTGAACCTTAAAACTAGGAACCTACTCCTTTCCTTCCTCCCTACCTACTCCTTTCCTACTCCTTTCCTTTCTTCCTTCCTTCCTACCTACCTGCCTACTCATTTCCTTCCTTCCTTCCTCCTTTCCTCCCTCTCTCCTTACTCCTTCCTTCCTACCTACCTACTCCTTTCTTTCCTTCCTTCCTACCTACTCCTTTCCTTCCTTCCTTCCCTCCTTCCTCCCTACTCCTTTCCTTCCTTCCTACTCCCTTCCTCCCTCTCTCCTTACTCCTTTCTACTCCTTTCCTCCCTTCCTTCATAACTACTCCTTTCCTTCTTTCCTTCCTCCCTTCCTTCCTATCTACCTACCTACTCCTTTCTTTCTTTCTTTCCTTCCTTCTCCTTTCCTCCCTCTCTCCTCTCTCCTTACTCCTTTCCTCCCTCTCTCCTTACTCCTTTCTACTCCTTTCCTCCCTTCCTTCATAACTACTCCTTTCCTTCCTTCCTACCTACCTACTCCTTTCTTTCTTTCCTTCCTTCTCCTTTCCTCCCTCTCTCCTCTCTCCTTACTCCTTTCCTCCCTCTCTCCTTACTCCTTTCCTCCCCCTCTCCTCTCTCCTTACTCCTTTCCTCCCCCTCCCCTCTCTCCTTATTCCTTTCCTCCCCTCTCTCCTTATTCCTTTCCTCCCCTCTCTCCTCACTCCTTTCTTCTTTCCTCCTTCTCTCCTTACTCCTTTCCTCCCTCTCTCCTCTCTCCTTATTCCTTTCCTCCCTCTCTCCTCTCTCCTTATTCATTTCCTCCCCCTCTCCTCTCTCCTTACTCCTTTCATCCCTCTCTCCTCACTCCTTTCTTCTTTCCTCCCTCTCTCCTTATTCCTTTCCTCCCTCTCTCCTCTCTCCTCTCTCCTCCCTCCTTTCTCTGTTTATGAGTAACAGCAGCGAACAGAGACAGGAAGAGATGCGTGTGGCACAAACCTTGTTTTTCATTCCCAGAACAATGTGGCTGAGTTTTAATTCACTGGAAACTAACTTTCTTATCTTGAGTTAATATTATCTACGTCCCCGCGCCAAATAAACAAACCACTGGTGGAATCACAAGAAACAAAACTAGAAACTTGAAACTAGGAATATTGTCCTTTTTGCACGATGAGTCCTTTGGGTCAGCGAGCTTTAATGCTGATGTTTCCTGATTGATCTCAGAACTTTAACCCTCCCGTCGTCCTCCCGGGTCAAACTGGCCCCGTCTCTCTTTTGACTGTTCCTTCTTTCCTTCCTCCGTTCCTTCCTACCTACTCCTTTCCTTCCTCCCTACCTACTCCTTTCCTTCCTTCCTTCCTTCTCCTTTCTTTCCTTCATTCCTTCCTTCCTACCTACCCACTCCTTTCCTTCCTTCTTTCCTTCCTACTCCTTTCCTTCCTTCCTACTCCTTTCCTTCCTCCCTTCCTACCTACCTACTCCTTTCCTTCCTTCCTACCTACTCCTTTCCTTCCTCCCTACCTACTCCTTTCCTTCCTTCCTTCTCCTTTCTTTCCTTCATTCCTTCCTTCCTACCTACCCACTCCTTTCCTTCCTTCTTTCCTTCCTACTCCTTTCCTTCCTTCCTACTCCTTTCCTTCCTCCCTTCCTACCTACCTACTCCTTTCCTTCCTTCCTACCTACTCCTTTCCTTCCTTCCTACCTACTCCTTTCCTTCCTTCCTACCTACTCCTTTCTTTCCTTCCTTCCTACTCCTTTCCTTCCTTCCTACCTACTCCTTTCCTTTCTTCCTACCTACTCCTTTCTTTGCTTCCGTCCTTCCTACTCCTTTCCTCCCTCTCTCCTTACTCCTTCCTTCCTTCTTACTTCTTTCCTCCCTCTCTCCTTACTCCTTCATTCCTATTCCTTTCTCCTTCCTTTTATCCTTCTTTCCTTTCTTGCTACCTACTCCTTTCCTTCCTTCTTCCCCTTCTCCCCTCTTTCTTTGCTCCCTCCTCCTTCCTTCCTTCCTTCCTTCCTAGTCCTTTCTTCTTTCCTCCCTCTCTGCTTACTCCTCCCTCCCTCCCAGGAGGTGTGAGTCGACACAGTGAGAGATATTCACACAGTAGCTTTTTAAATCAGACTTCCTAAAACTAGAAGTATAAAATAAAAGTAATAAAAGAATAAAAGTTTGATATCTAATGAGAGTTGTGGTTAATAATAACTGAGCCTCACTCAGTTTGGCCTTCACTGACCATACCTACTCCTTTCCTTCCTTCCTTTCCTTCCTTCCTTCCTTCCTCCTCCTTTCCTTCCTACATACCTACTCCTTTCCTTCTTTCCTCCCTCTCTCCTTACTCCTTCCTTCCTACCTACTCCTTTCCTTCCTTCTTTCCTTCCTACATACTCCTTTCCTTCCTTCCTACCTACCTACTCCTTTCCTTCCTTCCTCCCTACCTACTCCTTTCCTTCCGTCTTTCCTCCCTCTCTCCTTACTCCTTTCCTCCCTCTCTCCTTACTCCTTCATTTTTTCCTTCCTCCCTCCCTTCCTTCCTTCCAGAGCCGATATTCAAACAGTAGCTTTTTAAAACAGACTTCCTAAAACTAGAAGAAGTCATCAGTGAAACATAAAAGTAACAAAATAAAAAATAAAAGTAATAAAACAATAAAATAATAAAAGTTTGATATTTAATGAGAGTTTTCCACATGGATCAGTGGTTCATAATAACTGAGCCTCACTCAGTTTGGCCTTCACAGCTGACCATAGTTTGGCTAAGATTCAGAAACTTTTATACTGAGTGTGTGTGTAGTTGTGTGTGTGTGTAGTTGTGCGTGTGTGTGTGTCCTTGTCAGGGTGAAGGGAAATCTGCAGCTCGTCTTCACAGCGCCACAGACATGAATCACCTGCTGGTAAATATATATATATATATATCTTTCTTTTTTTGGCTCAAATTGTCTCTTTTAGTTTCTAGGAGGAGAAATTTAAGACGAGACGGAGAGATTAAAAAAAAGAGAAGCTCGATCAGACAGATGGTGTTTGTGTGTCGGAGGGAAATACGGGAGGGTGACCTTTGTACTCTGAAGGGACAGAAGCGTAAAAAAGTTTAACAGCAGCCTAGAGAGAGTGTGTGTGTGTGTGTGTGTGTGTGTGTGTGTGTGTGTGTGTGTGTGTGTGTGTGTGGAGGCTCGGGGTCAGACGAGGTAAAGATATGATCTATATATAAACATCTATAGAGACACAACATGACGACCTGCTAGACAATACAGAGCAGCACGTACACACACACACACACACACACACACACACACACACAGAGACACAAACAAACACACACACACACACACACACACACACACACACACACAAGTTTTTACTTGTTTGCAGGTAACAAAATAAGAAGTTAAAGTGATTAAAAAATTTGAATATTTTACCAGGTTGAGTTGATATGGTGTTAGGTAGGAAGGAAGGTAG
>JAJDFG010000495.1:0-137500 GCA_021039105.1 Scomber colias
GATAGGGAGGAGAAAAACCACAGGTCCTCCTTCTGTGTGGGTTTAAAAGTTAATCTGAAGCTAATATGAAGCTTCAGCGTCCAAATGAGTCAAATCCAATAGATACAGTTACAGTGTTTTTAGTGCCAGAGTTCCTCTTATTGTTACTATACTTCCACCACAGCGTCAACAGGAAACACTAAGAGGGAATCTGATGCTAAAAAGACTGTAAATGTGTCAGATATCACTTGATATGACTAACTCACACTGATGAAGCTCAATAGAAGCTGATCAGAGACTTTATCCTCCTGTTGTCCTCGAGTCAAGGAAGGGAGGAAGGGAGGAAGAAGGAAGAAGGAAAGAAAGGAGGGAGGAAGGAAGGGGAGGAAGGAAGAAGGAAGGAAGGAAATCAGATATAATGATTTTTATTAAAATAGTCAATGAAAGGTTGCAAAATCTAATAATACCTGTTAACTTCCTCTTTAAGTCCTTTTTTCCAACTCTTACTGCTTCATTACATCTTTCTCAGTGACTTGTATTTGCTCGATGCACTGAATCACTGACTCACTTCATATTTTGTTATATTTTTAAACAAATGTCTTCTCGTGTAATTCTCTGTAAATTCATGCACTGTGGCATATTGAGGGAAAGATTGTGAGGACTCCAGGATCTCTTTAAAAACCGCAGAGAAAATCCCTCAGCTATAACAACCCCCCCCCCCCCCCCCCCCCCCCAAAAAAAAAACTCTGCAGAAGTAAAACTTACCCAAAAAAAAAAATCCCCCAAAAAGTAGTTTCTGCATTTCCTTCTCGGCTGTTGAGGCAAGTTAGCAGAGAGGAAACTGACACGTCTGCCACTTTATGTGACAGATGTGTCCCAGAGAGCGAGAGTTGCTCGGGCTCTATGCAACGCATCAGAGAGAAGGACACTGAAATATATATTTTTTACACTGTTTAACTATTTATAAGTCAAGTGTCAGTTTAGTCACCAATGCATAAATCTCCAGTTATGATTCATAGTGTTTCAGAGGAACTATAGTGACGTCTGTGGGTTAAACAGAAACAGCTACACTTCAGTTTTTAATGTACTTGTTGATGCAGAACTTTAAATTTATAAAGAACTTAAAGTGCAGGTTTTATCACTGGTTTATTACATTACATTACATTACATTAGTTGGTGATTTTCCCAGCTGTAACTGGCCTCATCAACCCCCACTGACCCCATAGACTGTATAAAAGAAATGGACGTAACATCCGTGGCGTCACCCATTGGTTTGTGGACTGCTGCTCGGAAACCAATAGTTTCTAATCTGGGCAGCGCCATCTTGAAAATTTCAGGTGCATGCTGGCTTTCTTCCTTTCCTTCTTTCTTCCTTCCTTTCGTCCTTCCTTCCTTCCTCCCTTCCTTCCTTCCTTTTGTCCTCCCTTCCTTCCTTCCTTCCTTCCTTCCTTTCGTCCAGCTTTCCTTTCTTCCTTCCTTCCTTCCTTCCTTTCATCCTTCCTTCCTCTTTCTTCCTCCCTTCCATCCTTCCTTTCGTCCTTCCTTCCTTCCTTCCTTCCTTCCTTCCATCCTTCCTTCCTTCCTTCCTTCCTTCCAGCTTTCCTTCCTCCCTTCCTCCTTTCCTTATGTATATATATATGTGTGTGTCTGCCTCAGTAATTGCAGGTTTCCTAGCACAGTGCAGGCGAGTGTGAACAGAGTTAATAGATCCTTTTATGTAATGGATGTTTCTAAGTGAACACTGAGCTTTCTAACAATCTCATTCCAGGATTTCTCGAACCATTTTCTCTCCATAATTAGAGGAAAGAAGCAGCAGAGACCTAATTACACAAAACAGCAGCTCATTAAGAAGAGAAAAAGATGACAAATCTCACATCAGATAGTAGTTTGTCTCCAATTCCTGCCAATTAAATATAAATAAATAAATAAATAATAGATGAACACAGAAATATGAAGCCAAACACTTGTTGGGAGGGTTCAGGCTGGTTTTCTTCCTCCATGCAGAGTGAAATAAAAAGATGAGATATGACTTAAAAGCTTTAATTGGTATGCTGGCAGTAGGAAGGAAAGGAGGGAAGGAGGGAAGGAAGGAAGGAAGGAAGGAAGGAAGGAAGGAAGGAAGGAAAGGAGGGAGGAAGGAAGGGAGGAAAGGAAAGAAGGAAGGGAAGAAGGAGGGAGGAAAGGAAAGAATGAAGGGGAGGAAGGAGGGGAGGAAGGAAGGACGGAGGAAAGAAAGAAGGAAGGGAGGAGGGAGGGATGGAGGAAGGAAAGAAGGAAAGGAGGAAAGAGAGAAGAAGGAAAGACAGACTGAAGGAAGGAAGGGAGGAAAGGAAAGAAGGAAGGAAGGGAGGAAGGACGGAGGAAAGAAATGACTATTAACTACCTCTACTGTAACTCTCTCTCTCACCTTTCACCCACACAAAGGCCCTGAATGCTGCTGAACAGGACCTCGAATTGGTCTCATGTGACACTGATCATGTGACACAGATCTGCAGCTCCTCGTCAAATTCAGAACGCAGCTCAAAACCGACCTGTTCAGACTGTTTTAGCAGCACTTCATCCCATCTAATGTTTTATAGATAAACTTTAAATACTTACATTATACATTACGGATCATATGAAGTTTGCTGCCTTCAGATGGAGACTGTACTTCCATTATGTGTTTTTTGGTCATGTGACATTAACACATTTCTCTATTGTTACAGGTGAAGAAGGGTGTGTCTCCTTTTCTGTTTTTAGGGCGTAGCTATCAGTTGGTGTTCTGTTAATCTTGTTTAGGTCTGATTCATGATAACTGCTTTTATTGGACTATATATCATCTAAATAATCGCCATAAATTATAAGGACGGAAGGAAGGAAGGAAGGAAAGAAGGAAGGAAGGAAGAACGAAAGGAAGGGAGGGAGGAAGGAAGGAAAGAAGGAAGGAAGGAAGGAAGGAAGGAAGGAAGGAATAAGTCCATATATAGACATAATGATGCTGATAGTTACGTTATTGTACGATAAGTCGATAATTATTATATATAAAAAGAAGGAAGGAAGGAAGGAAGGAAGGAAGGATGAAAGGAAGGAAGGATGGGAAGGAAGGAAGGAAGGAAGGAAGGAAGGAAGGATGGAAGGGAAGATGGAAGGAATGAATGCAGGAAGTAAGGAAGGAAGGAAAAGAAAGAAGGAAGGAAGGAAGGAACGAAGGAAAGAAGGAAGGAACGAAGGAAGGAACGAAGGAACGAAGGAAGGCAGGAAGGAGGAAGGAAGGAAGGAAGGAATAAGTCGATAATTATTATGTATAAAAAGATGGAGGGAAGGAAGGAAGGAAGGAAGGAATAAGTCCATATATAGACATGATGATGCTGATAGTTACATTATTGTACGATAAGTCCATAATTATTGTCACTGGCTTAATTTATCTTGACTCTTCTTTCTCCAGGTTACATCATTGTTACTCGTCTCATCCCCTGGGACGAAATTCATCCTATATGATGCAACAGTATCCTTAAACACAAACAATACCGAAAAACATATAAACCTTATTAACATTTTAAATAGACTGAAGCAAGAAAGCAAAGAAAAGGAAACTTCACCAACCTAAAAACATGTCTGCCTCTTTGAATTGCTAATTCAATGTTTGTTGTTCTCTATAAACAAGCTACAGTATATATCAGTCTTGCCCCCCCCCCCCCACCCCCCACCCCGGCGGCGCCATGGGAGACACTCTGCTGCAGAATCACTCACTTGTTGTTGATCTTGTAATTTGCATGTTCTGTTTTTATCCAGGAAGTCTTTGTAAAACACGACTACTTCTTGGCTGTTCGGGGACTGCTGTCGTCCTGAGGGAGAGAAGAGAAGAAGAGAAAGCACAGTGGATAACAGTACTGTATATTCTCATTAAGATGCATTTCATTATTTTAAATCACCAACTGTTACATGAAGAGATTTATATTTACTGTCTGCCAACCTTTCAACTGAGCAGGTCTCATTCTAATTTACGATCTATCCAAAAGCAGAGCATATAGGAGAGTCTTATTTTTGTCATAAAACCTGTACCTGTGTTTTTCATGCAAATATGTGTTAATCTGCAAGAAAGGACAACAACAGGATAATATATGTAGAAGAGCTCAATCTCCATCACCTTAACAATAATAATAATAATAATGTGGCGGCATTTTAACCAGCTTCCAGCCGCCTTCCTTTGTTCAGGGGTTTGCTGTGGTCGAGACGTGCTCCAATAAAAAACAATCACTGCCTCTCTTGGCTCATGAGCAGCGTTTTATTTATGTTGGTTTGAGTGTCCATACACAATTTCAGAGTCATGAATATATACTTAAAGAAAGGACAAAAAGAATAAAGAGAGTGGTCTAAAAAACATTATGGCTCTCCCCTGTCTCATCCGAGTCACCTGTCTCCCTCCTCCCTTTTATATAATAATAATAATAATAATAATAACAACTTTATTTTGTATAGTGCCTTTCATGAAATATCACAATAACAAGAACACAGACAAAAACATACATTTAGCCTGCAAAAGCCTGCAGGAACCAGTGCCTTTTCAACAATGATTTAAAAGAGTTGGTGCTAGGCGAATGTTAGGAGGGAGCGAGTTCCACAGTTTAGGAGCTACCACACACTGAAGGCCCTGCTCCCGAAGGTTTGCCTTCTGGTGCAGGGGGGGGTGGACAGGAGGCCCAAGTCGGCGGAGCGCAGGTCCCGTGAAGGGTGGTAGACATGGAGGAGGTCCATTAAGTACTGGGGTGCAACGGCATGGGCAAGCCTTTTACCTTCAGCTGTGAGATCATGTTAACATTGTTTTCCTGCAGAAAGCAAATAAAGAATAAAAGACAGTGGAGATCTGAGTCATGCAGCTGAAACCTCCAGAAAAAAGGTAATACAATAAGAAGACCTTGAATTTTGTTAAACTACTATTTCCATGGTGAAGAGTTGAACTTTGATGCTTTACACAGATGGTATGGGTGAAACTATAACAGTGTTGAAAGCTCCAGAAAAGGCGAGTAAGTGGAGCTTGAGTTGAGATTGTTTTGTCCAAGAACCTACTTTAACTATCCCTGTGGTTAATTTCTAGAAAACTCAGCTATTCAATTCATTTATTTGAGAACGAGCATCAAATATCATGAGTTTGAGCTCCAACTGAGAGCAGAGAGCTGCTGTGTGATGCTGCCCCCTGCTGGCCAAAATGAGACATTACATACAAACACACATATGGCGCTTTTCCACTCCACCAGAGGTGTCAAACTCATTTTCATACAAGGGCCACATACAGTACAATTTGATCTCATGTGGGCCAGACCATTAAAAAGATGGAAGGAAGGAAGGAAGGAAAGATGGAAGGAAGGAAGGAAGAAAGGGTGGGAGGAAGGGAGGAAGGATAGACTTCATGGAAGGAAGGAAGGAAGGAAAGGATGGACAGATGGAAGGAAGGAAGAAAGGGTGGGAGGCAGGAAGGACAGAAGGAAGGAAGGACTCTTTTTTTGTCATCTTGAAGGTTCAAAACCCAAACCAGGAGGTCTATAGAAGGCAGTTTTAATACTTGCTGGTCTGATATTTGTCTTAGACGCAGCGGCAGGATTTCTTGCAACATCTGTTTGTTGAGTTAAAAGAAGATTTTTAATCAATGTGTGGTTGATTTCATCCTCACAGTAAAAGAGTTGATGAGGGAAGTGAGTGTTTGGTGTGTCAGTTTGTCTTCTTTGTGATTTTTCCCCTCTCACTGATTCTAACACAACTTGGAGACAATAACTTCAACCTTATGATTAATAATCCATCACAGTGAAGAACTAGATGCTTTTGTTAGTTTGGTTTCTGAGTCTAACAGCATCCAAGTTACTATAAAATGACGTCTCACGTGTTTTGTTTTTTTGTTTTTTTAAATTAACGTCAGCATTAACCAAACTATTTAAAATACTTTACTGATGAACATATCTCAAACATCTTACATTGGCTATATCTGCACTTTCTCACATCTCACACATACATTTACTGCTTTGTTATAAAAACTCAGTAGTGATGTGTATTTGTACATGTTGGTTTTATTGCGTTTATTTCATATTCAGTTTATTTTATTTTGACACGAAAAAGGGGACATATGGTGAGTTGAGTGGTTGTTTCCTGTTTGAAAGGGGCGGAGGAGGACTGCCAGACTGTCACACTTTATATTGACAGGAACTGAAGCTAGAAGAGGTGTTTTCTCTCTTAATCACCTTGTTCGTGACGCCAGACTGATTACTTCATTTAAAAAAAGACCCAGGATATAACAGTAAGTAGAGACGACTGCTTTCCCTCGGTGTTTTAACTCAGTCTTTCTTTCTTTTTCTTAATTTTGATTTTAAAAAAGCAACACTGTCCTCTTGCGACCTCAAATGTTTACAACGGACTACATTAGGGCGAGATTAAACTCGATATGACGACTTTAAGATCAGCAGTTTGACATTAAACTCGAAATGTCGAGAATAAAGTTGAAATATCATGCCGTCTTTAATCTCATTGTGTCGACATTTAAATAAATCGACATGTCGAGATTAAAGTCCAAGTTTCGACAATAAAGTTGGCATTTATAACCCCTCTGTTGGTGGGGGTGTGGTATGTGTGGTTTATCCTTCTGAAAAGACACAAGTTTTCGGCACAACCTTTTCATCACTTATGATAAGATTGTGTTTTGTTGCTAAAACCGGTTCTGAATTACAGTTTTACCAATTCATCTAGGCAAGGCTCTGTCTGTGAATGTTGTCATTCGTCCAGGTCAGGGGCGATTCTATCAGACCTTTAGGGGGGCTTAGGGGGGGCTCAGCTCCTAATGAGAATTTGACATACAATGCCCTGCAAGTGTTTAAACCCCCCCTTGCTAAATTACTCATTTCACTGGATAATGCAAATTACATCAATACATAATAGAGTGGTCTACTATAATGTATAATAATAATATTTCAGAATAAACAATCACATATTTCTAAAGAGAGGACACTAAGATATTTAATGAACCCTGAGAGAAAGATTATATATTAATGACAGAACTATCCAACTGTTGGGAGTTGTGCAATATCGTAGCAGGAAGTGTGAGACTTACAACAACATAATTTATTTAATTTTAGGGGTGCTGAGATCAAATTTAGGGGTGCTTGAGCACCTCTAAAAAGGGTCTAAAATCGCCCCTTGTCCAGGTCATAGTTATCTCTGGGAAATTTGAATCAAAAGCGACTGGACTGGTAGTATAACTTTAAGACGTTTCGCCACTTATCCAAGAGGCTTCATCAGTCCATGCACGTCTGACTATGCTGGGCTAGTCTGGTGGAGTACCCCAGGTATTTATCCTCTGTGGAGGTGTTCAGAAAAGACACTTGAGTGGTTGTTAGTGCTCCAAGGTGTGGCTTGGGTGAAACTCCCCACGACAGTTGTTGAGAGCCACATGAGGTAAATAGTGAAGACCTTTGCTCTTAGAGGCTGAGTTGTTGTATATCATGGGTAGAGATGAAAGGACGGCATTGTAGATGGGGGATAGGTGGTGTCATAGACCTTCTCCTCTATTCAGAGATGGGTTTTCCACTTTCTCATAGATAGCTTCTTTTACCCCTCTTTCCAACCATCTGTCCCTGTCCAAAATCTTGACATTGCTGTCCTCAAAGTAGTGCCTTCCTTTAAGGACAGCAATGTCGGATGGCCCACGAAACTGCCTTATAATGCCCTCGCTCTTTTAGTGCAGAAACACAATATTTCATAAGTGTGAGAACGTTGAAAAGGTTGTGCCGAAAACTGTCTTCTCAGAAGGATAAACCATACAAATTTGGAGGAAGTCGCTGCATCCTTGCAAACTGAAATGGCTCGAACCGGGCAGATGCAAGGATATCGATGGTTACACCTGCGTGCAGTACAGAGGGGTTATATTGTTTTCGACTTTAATCTCGACATGTCGACTTATATGTCGACACACTGAGATTAAAGACGGCATGATATTTCAACTTAAATCTCGTCATTTCGAGTTTAATGTTGAAGTGCTGACTTTAAAGTCGTCATGTTGAGTTTAATCTCGTCCTCATGTGGCCCTAATACTCCCTCGTACTTCTTTGAGTCATTTGGGTAACGTTACAACGCTTGTGACTTTGACCCGTTTTGTTTTATAGATCTATAGATTTATGACTGTATTTATACTGTATTTATGAACTAGTTTGAGATTTATAGGCTATCGTGTAGTTTTGTAGATTTTCCTTCTCACACCTGTGATGACTGAACTTTGACCTCATGTGTTCATGACTCCTCTCCTCTGTCTCCTCTCACAGGGAGAAGATGATCTGCAGGATCCTTCTGCTCATCAGCCTGACCTCCTGTGTCTCTGGTTAGTTTACATCCTCACTTCATCATCCAAGAAGAGAAAAGTCAAAAGATTTGATGACTTTAGTTGTAAAATATATCAGTGAAAACATCGACAGAATTAAAGCAAGTAGAAACTCTTCATTACAGTTGATCTCCATTTAATTATTGCTTAGATTATATGTATTATAATCCTTTTTTACTGTGTATTTTAAACACTTTCCCTCTCTGTCTGCTCAACAGGAACATTTGTAGTGAGCGTGACACAGACCTCCTATCAGGCAAAGGAGAACCACAACATCACACTGGAGTGGACCTTTACAACTAATCCTAACAGTTCCTCCACCTCACTGAACATCTTCTGTCAACTGTTCACTAATAAAAAGGACCCAGTCGTGTATCGTGTAGATCAGGGTGTTGAGGTCCCAGACTCTCAGGATGAACAGTTTGCAGGACGAGTTCATTGTGATAAAGACGCCTTCAGAGAAGGACGAATCAGACTTCATGTGTCCAGACTCAGGATTGAAGACTCGGGTCTGTACAACTGTGAAGTAATCACAGATTATGGTCGGGGCTCTGGCGAATGCGACCTCGATGTCACTGGTAAGATGATTCAGTAAAACTCAGAAAGCTTTTTTAATGTATGTTATCAGTGATGTACAGACTGGGTGTAGTTGCACTCAGGAGTCACTGTTCAAACCCAACATCACCAAGTTCAAACCCAAACTGTCCAGATTTGAATTTTGGACATGAACAATGTGAAATGTCACAAGTAGGAGAGTTGAATGTTGGGATAACAGAATTTGTTTCTCTGTCCTTTACAGCAGCTGTTGATGAGCATGAACCTGAGAAACCTGTGGAATGGATAATGATCCTCATCTACTGTGCAGTGGCAGTAGGTGTAGTCACTGTCTTTCTTAGAGTCTTCTTAAACTTCAGACGTTGTTATATACGTAGTAAAGAAAATGCAGCGGTATAGAAGATGTGTTTCTCAGAAAGAAAAGACACTGTTCTCATGTGACATATTCCTCAACCACTCAACCACCAAGGTGCTCCAGAAAGCAAACTTCTGTCTGTCACTTCATTTTTTTACGTCCTGTTTCCATGAAGCTGCTTCTTCTCTGCACATCCAACCTGACCTCTGTCTCAACCCTGATGAAAGATGATGAACACAATTACAGATAAACCTGTAGCACTCCAAACCATTATATTTAGGTTTATTTAAAAACATTTAGTCTGACCAATAGGGGGAACCACAAATATGTCTCTGAAACCCCGACTCTGGAGGAAGGAACCAAAATCTTATGTGCCATATTAATCAGTCCAAGTGGGCATGATCTAGCACATATTTACTTCTACCTCAAGGTGCCTGAATAAACTCACTGGATATTTCCTTCACTCTCCGGAACATAAATGCCAAGTTTCATTCACACCTGATGAAGGGAGACGAACGGCAGAACTTTGAGTGCGGCAGGTTTTGTGATATTGAAATGACGTTGCTCTCCTTTGTGAGGAATGAAACCTGATCATCGCTGCTGCTTTAAACTGTTTACACATCTTTACACAGGTTTATATTTTGATTGTTTCATTTAATTCTCTCAAATTTTTTAAAATACTTTGTATATATTTTTGATTGTTATGCATCTCAACATTGAGGTAAAGTTCTCGTATGTGCAAACCTTTTCTGAATCAGATTTAATGTCTAAAATGTATTTTTATTCTTTTGCAAAGCAATTCTTTACTTTATGAAACACTAATCATAAAATGTGACTCCATTAGTTTTCATAAAATGAAAATCCAGTTTGTGTTTTGTGTTTTACAGATGTGTAATAGGTGTTTGTCTAAACTCCTCTTCTTTGTTAATAATTAGTTTTTTATGTTTGACATCTTCAGCTGTGCTGCAGATTTAAGAGGATTTATTTCCATCTCTAAATGTTTCAGTGATGTAATCAATCAGTCCTCTGGGAACCTTGTTTAGTTTACATTTACAATATCTGAATTTTTTTTTATGAAGACCAGAATAAAGTCCAGCAGGTAACCAGACAGCAGTTGTTATTTTTGTCCTTCACACTTTAAATAAAGTCAACAGAGATTCTTCAGTCACAGTTCATGTGAGGCTGCTCTCAACCCGGCTGCCTCGATCTTTATTGACACAAAAAGCTACAACATCTTGTTTTATTGTGATCTTTAACACAAACGCAGCAGCTCAGGTGACTGAAGTCTTCATTGGTTCCTAAAAAAGTTCTGTTTTAAGTCATAAGACAAAAAATCCTGTGAGAAATTGCTGAGATTAAAGATACTTCTAGTATTTATTCATGTGTTATGTGAAAGAGAAAGTTTGTGTGTGCGTGTGTCTTTTGATTCTGCTTTTACTTTGTTTTGCTTACTTTTATTGTGTAAAACACGTGCTACATTTTACTGTATGAAAAATGCTATATAAATAAAGTCTGATTGATTGAGACAGAGGCTGAACTGAGCGGCTGCATAAAGGACCAGTAGAAACAGGAAATCATGCAAAGTTATTCCAGTAGAGCCCCAGAATATAAATATAGAGCTGGAAATGTAAAGAATATGCCCTTAAACTTAAATCTGTTTATTTAGGCCCAGAGGAACAGTTTTTCACTTGACCCGAGTAATCTACAGAAATAAATGTGTAAATATGCTTTGTTATAGCACCACCACGTGGACAAATCATGTAATTACTGTTATATGGCTGACAGCTAAATGATTTCATGTTAGAATATTTGACATATGATTTATTTTCCTCATTTCTACATTTGCTGAATTAATACAGATGTTCTCCAACCTGCTGATGTTTGATTGGTCTGATATTTGTATTAGACGCTCAGCTGCAGGATTTCTTGCAACATCTGTTTGTTGAGTTAAAAGAAGATTTTTAATGAATGTGTGGTTGATTTCATCCTCACAGTAAAAGAGTTGATGAGAGAAGTGAGTGTTTGGTGTGTCAGTTTGTCTTCTTTGTGATTTTTCCCCTCTCACTGATTCTAACACAACTTGGAGACAATAACTTATGATTAACCAAACTATTTTGAATACTTTACGTTCTGCACTTTCTCACACATACATTTACTACTTATCATTGTCATAAGAACTCAGTAGTGATGTGTATTTGTACATGTTTCATTGTGTTTATTTCATATTTAAATACAGTTTTGTTTTGTTTTGACACGAAAAAAGGGAGGAATGAGTTAGTGAGTGGCTGCTTCCTGTTTTAAAATGGGTGTGTCCAGCGGTGGTTGGCAATTAGACACCAGCAGGACCCAGGAACAGTAAGAGGAGAACAGAAGCGAAACTAAACGGAAGTGTTTTCTGTACCCAGCTTCAGCATCAGAGGCCAGAGAGATGACTTTAATTTTAAAAGGACCCAGGATGATAAAACAGTAAGTATAGACGACTGCTTTTCCTCGGTGTTTTAACTTAGTCTTTCTTTATCCTCCTGCAACCTCATATGGGGACATTACATTTTAGGTTTGTTAAAAATAGGACGGACATTCACAGTTTGGAGTATGGAGCAAGGAAAAATCAGACTCTCATATTAACACAAAGCTAGAAAGACTCTCACAGTGATGCTGAAGCTGAGTGTAAACCACACCCAAGCAGCCGAAGTTTGTTTGCTGCTCGTTAATCTCCATCTTTCAGAAACGGTCTCAGCAAACTATGTAATATAATATATAATATAATGTAATACTAGTGAACGGAATATGATATAATGTATAATATGTAATAGTGAACGGACTGTGTAATATAATATATAATAGTGAACGGCCTATGATATAATATATAATATAGGCTATAATAGTGAATGGACTATAACATATAATATAAAAAAAGTGACAGGGCTATATAATATAACATATAATAGTGAATGGACTATAACATATAATATAAAAAAGTGACAGGGCTATATAATATAAAATAATAGTGAATGGACTGTGTAATATAATATATAATATATAATATGGTGAACTATCTGGACTGGTGTTTATCAGGATGGAAACGCCATCTAGTGGCCGTGTAGAGGCTCTTCAGCCCGGACAGTCCGGTGCTGACTCATAGGAGAAACATGTCTGTACTTTCTTATATACAGTCTATGGTCTGTACCAGTGTCAGAAGGTAGAGGAGGGATGACTGGTGAAGAGATCCAATCAGAATTAATCACTTTCACTGTAAGAAGGAGAAGCACACATGTGATCGACCCCCAAGAAGACGGTGCTACTAAAGCAGCCATGCTATGGGTGTGTCGTTTGTGTTATTTGTTAATCATTTGCATCTGTAGGCTATTTATTGATATTCTGATTGTGAATTAGGCTAATTATTTAATCACCCAGAATATGACCAGGGTGTTTTTTGAAATACTGATTTTTTTTGTTATTAGGCTGAATGTTTCAGGAATTATTGATATGATGAAACTTAACCCTTAAACAGACAACGTGCACCAGGAGATACAGACTCTTTAACCTTCGTGTTGTCCTCCAGGGTCCTTCCTCTGTCCTTCCTTCCTTCCTCTGTCCTTCCTTCCTTCCTCTGTCCTTCCTTCCTTCCTCTGTCCTTCCTTCCTTCCTTCCTTCCTTCCTCCCTCAGATCTAAGTTCAGCTGTTAGGGTAAATGTTCCCTCCTTCTGTCCTTTCTTCCTTCCTTCATCTGTCCTTCCTTCCTTCCTCCCTCCTTTCCTTCCTACCTTCCTCCCTCCTTCCTTCTTCCTCCCTTCCTTCCCTTCCTCCCTCCTTTCCTTCCTTCCTTATTCCCTCCTTTCTTTCTTTCCTTCCTTCCTTCCTTCCTGCCTGCCTCCCTCCTTCCTTCTTCCTCCCTTGCTTCCCATCCTTCCTCCTTTCCTTCCTTCTTTCCTTCATTCCTTCCTTACTTGAGGTGCAAATGACATAACTAGTAAGGTCTGTTTAAGGGTTAAGTAAACTCATATCAAACCCGATTCTCAGGAATTTTCAACCTCACATGGAAATGACATCACATTATATAAAATAAAAACGTGTTTAAAAGGTGTCTCTGACAGACAGACTCTCCCTTATGTTAATTTTATCCATAACAACATAAAGGCTAATATCCATCCATATAGTAACAGTTAATGGGAGAAATCTTTCTAATAAATGCAGAAAGTCATTTACCTTTCTTTTGTTGATCAGTGTCAAGTTATGTCATCTTCGACCACAACTTTGCCCAAACTTGAAAAACTGCTTTGTTGACTTTAAAAAGGGATGCAAGGGACAACTCAACTCCATAGTTTTATTTTTTATTTTCCTTGAAGGTGGGTTTGGTTTTATCGGTTAACAGGTCAGAACAGATAATGGATGGGTCAGGGTAGGGTGGAGTAGGTTGATAATCTACGATAACAGAAAATGTGAATTAGTTTCAAATCAATCAATAAACATTTTCTTCAAAAGATTTCTAAATAAATGTAAATGTACAAATGTAAGTAATAATTCAAATTAACTTAAGTCTCATTTGTTACATTAACTGAAAGTATTACAGTACATTTTTCAATCATTTAACTACTCCATAAATAATATATATATAGGCAATAAAGTAAATCACTTAAATCATGATACAACCAATTCAACTTAATTTACTTTGCCTACAAATTTCACAAAATATCCACAATTAAAATTTGATTTCCCCTACCAGTTGCATCCTTCGGTCAACCAACAGTTGCGGTCGTGTGTGAGGTGAGAGAGCCTGACTGAAAGTGCAGACAAACATTTCAAACCTCCTGGGTGTGCAGGTGAATGTGGTCCACTTCCTGTTCCTGTTCCTGATTATTTTGGTATTTTGGCTCTGGGGTCGCCCTCTGCAGGTTTGGAGGGATAGGGTTCTTTTTTCCTTTTTCTTTTCCTTCTCAGTTGACACAACAATCAGACAGACAATTAACAGATTTTTAACTAGAGTGACACACTTGAGTTTATACTGTAATCTGTCTCCACTTCAAACTTAAAGTGACATTTGCAAGTGATTATGATTGTTGAGATGCTCTTTTAAGAAAAAGCCAGGCCAAGCCAGGCAAATAAAGATATGTTTGTGTTTCAAATAACGAGTGAAATCTGTGTCTGTGCGTATTGCACATTCAAACCTTACTACCGTTTCATAACAGCGAAATACAGGATTAATTCAATCTGCGTCTGGAATAGTAGTAAGGTTTTGACTCCTCTCCTCTGTCTCCTCTCACAGGGAGAAGATGATCTGCAGGATCCTTCTGCTCATCAGCCTGACCTCCTGTGTCTCTGGTTAGTTTACATCCTCACTTCATCATCCAAAAATGACATCCACACGATTTGATGACTTTAGTTGTAAAACATATCAGTTCTTCATTACAGTTGGGAAGATGATCTATATTCAGTTATTGCTTAGATTGTATTTATTATTGGTGTAGCGATTGTTCTTTTAAAAAAGTCACTGAGAGACTTAGTAGGCTTTTATCTGTGACACGTCCATACAAATCCATACTGAAGTCCAGATGCAGCTTTATGAAGGAAGACTCTAACCCTAACCCTTCTGCAACATGTTGACTGATCACAAAAACCCAGTCCTGTATCGTGTACATGAGGGTGTTGCGGTCCCGGAGTTTCAACATGAACAGTTTGCAGGATGAGTTCAGTGTGACAAAGACGCTCTCAGAGAAGGACGAGTCAGATTTTATTATTTCATCTTTTTAAAATGTCTTGTGTTACAGATGCTTGTCTAAATTCCTCTTTTTTTGTTTTAGTTTTTACTTGACACCTTCAGCTGTAAGAGGTACAACAAAATAATTAAATAAATTAGCGTATACAGGACAAATCAGTATACAACACAAATGTCAATCAGACTAAATTAAAATGGTACAGATAGGTGTAACAAGTGTGACCTTTTTTACTGTGTATGTTTAAACTTTCCCTCTCTGTCTGCTCAACAGGAACACTTGTAGTGAACGTGACACAGAGGCTCTATCAGGCAGAGGAGAACCAAGACATCACACTGGAGTGGACCTTTATAACCAATCCTAACAGTTCCTTCACCTACGACAGCATCTTCTGCGACAAGTTGACTGAATACAAGATCGCAGTCATGTATTATACACATGAAGGTGCCAAGATCAAACAGTTTCAGAGTCCACAGTTTAAAGGACGAGTTCAGGGTGACATAGACGCCCTCAAAGAAGGACGAATCAGACTTCATATGTCCAGACTCAGGACTGAAGACTCGGGTCTGTACAAGTGTATAGTGTTCACAAAGGGTGGTTTGCGCTCTGACAAATGCCTCCTCAATGTCACTGGTAAGATGATTCAGTAATCCAATCCGATCCAACATTATATTTAAGCACTTTAACACCAAAGATGACCAAAGTGCTGTACAGAAGAAAAGCTTCTTTTATGTATGTTATCAGTGATGTACAGACTGGACTGCTAAACTTTATGAGTGTGTTTGCACTCAGCAGTCACTATATTGTTAAAAATATGCTGTATGTGGACACAAACATCACCAAGTTCAAACAAAAAGAGTTTGACATGAACAATGTGAAGTGTCACAAGTAGGAGAGTTGAATGCTGCAATAACATGATTTGTGGAATAAAAGTAAAATTATTATGTTTCTGTCCTTTACAGCATCTCTTGATCAGCCCAAACCTCAGGACCAACTAAGGAGTTCGGGAATGATCGGCCTCTACGTTGGAGTGATAGTAGCTGTACTCGCTGTCGGTTCTGGACTCTTCTTAGTCTCCAGACATTGTTCTAAACTTAATGGGAGAGGACACTTAGTGGTACATGAGACAGAAAAAATCAATGCAGGAGTATAGAAGTTGTGTTTCTCAGAGAGCAGACTTTTTTTTTCTTTTCCAGATTATTTTCCGTTTTCCGTTTGGCCTTTTTCTTATTTTGTCAGTGGGTGGCAGAGGTGGGAGTAAGTCACTCATGTCAAGCGAGTCACAAGCAAGTCTCAAGTCGCTGTGGTGAGAATCAAGCAAGTCAAGTCATACAAAAATCTAATGATCTACCCCAGTTTCCACTTCTAAATCAGTAAAGACAGTGGTACACCAGTTGAGTTTTATTTCAACATTAACAACTCAAACTATTGCAGCCTGCTTACAGTTACCTAACTTACTTAACTGCTTACTTCCCCCTTCAGGAGGGTCACGCCATTTCTCCATGGTCTGTTAACGCATCTGTCTAAAGTGCTTCTCATTAACATTTCTGTGCACAAAAAAAGTATTGCAACTGAGTATCAACTGAGTTGTACATAAAATAAGTATATAAAAATAAATAAAAACTTATAGCCTGATATGTAAACATTACTGACATGACAAAACATTACATCAAACCATGAAAACGTATTCACATAATGGTTTTAGTATGCTGCATGCTGTTCATGTTATTTTGTCCAGTTCATATCCACACTAGCAAGCATCTCTGCCACAACGCTAAAGGAATACTTCACTTTAGTATAACTTGACAAGTTTAAGCATCTTATCTTTATCGAACGATGGACAATGGCATGTTGTAATTTATAATGAGGTCCTACAGTATTGAGTTTGTAATGACTGTTGCAGTTGTATAGTTACACACTCCTCGATTCGATGAATTGGGAGATTGGAGGCTGATTAAGATGGATGTACTCTTCATATCTGTAGACAGTAAAAAGAAGAGAGAGAGAGAATAAGATGATTATTATCGTGCATGTGTATGCTATTCAGGGACCCTTAACAAGGATCCTCAGAAAATAATGTTTTTATGAAGAATTGGTTTGAAGAGTATACAACGATCAACCAAAACATAAAAACTACCAACGGGCAAAGTGAATAACATTAATTATCTCGTTACAATGGCACCCGTCATGAGGTGGGATATAAAAGGCAGCTCGGTTCTTGAAATTGATGAGTTGAAAGCAGGAAAAATGTTAAAGGGAGAGTGAAAGGATCTGAACATCTCCAACACAGCAGGTCATGTGGGGGTCTTCTCAGTCAGTATCTACCAAATGTAGTCCAAGGAAGGACAATTGATGAACCCTTCATGGCAGCAGTATAACAATGAAGGGGTTTATGTGTCTTTTGGAGTCTATGACTAGGTCTAGGTCTAGCCTGATTAGGCAGGTGGTTTTAATGTTATGGCTGATCGGTGTATAATATTCGAGGTAGATGGCTGTCCACATAGAGTCCGGTTCTGCCTCAGGTTTCTCCTTGCCACTGTCACCAAGTGCTTTCTCATGTGGGAATGAGTCTCTTTAAATGAAATTAAAGAGTACAGTCTAGACCTGCTCTATGTTTAAAGTGCCTTGAGATATTGGTTGGATGTTTTAAATGAATTGAATTAACATTAAAAGATACCTCAATTAAAGTGACACTAACCTGCATGCAACGTTACACAATTTTAAATGTATATGGAAGAAATGACGTGCCTTAAATGTGTTTGAATATGTTTGTGTTTGTATGTATTTTAAATATTTGGGTATTTTGTGGACCACTTTATTATCGCCTGTGAGATAATTGATTACCAAATATTACTGAATGTCTTTTAGTAGGACCCAGCTGATATATAAAAGGAAGCTGCTGTTCGAGGGAGATGTGTCTGAAGCCAATGTGGAGAGCTGCCGGGGCTCCAGAGTTGAAGGGGCATAACCGAGTGCAGACCTTTGCTTTGACTTTGTCTCCCAAAGTTTTTGTATTACTGCACAGGATTGCTGGTTTACACTGATAAATAAATATAAATGCACTGCAGACTGGATTTCTGTCTGAGTTTTTTGCCATAACCACTCAGCCAACCTTAAAGGACATGCGTATAGGATAAAGCAGGGGTGTTATACTTATTTTAGTTTAAGGGCCATCTATAGCCCAAATTCGATCTCAAGTGAGCCAGATTAGTAAAACCTACAGCAACCCTGTATACTGTGTGTATATACACACACAGTATACAGGGATAAGTATCTCACCCTGCCCTGTGATTGATAATATAATATTTACATTTATGAATGCTAATAGCCTTATGATGATACACCTACTCTTTGGAGATGAACTGGGAAGCTGAAGATGGATGGAATAACACCATCTCTGAGTCGGACAATCTGACCTGTCCTATCGAAATCGTCCTGCTTAAAATGCTCACTGCAAACCACGGATGAATTACTTGCAGTCAATCCTTCCCTCTTCAAAGCCACTTCCCACTTCTTCCTAACATCTTTGGGAAACCTTCAAAATGAAAACGGGAGATTTGGGAGAAACATTTTACAAAGGAGGTCAAGCTTATTGTATACCTTCTTCTTCCTATTTTTCCATTTCCTATTATTCCTATTTACTTCTTCTTCCTATTTTCTTGTTTCAAATGTCATCAAAACTCCTATTTTGATGTTGATAATGAACCAAAGCTGCTGAAATTGTGAGTTAGCTTGTTTGCTAACTATTCTACAGTCAGATGTTCTGTTGTCTGATTTTGCGGGTGGACATAAATACAGTACAGTAATATTCTATTCACAAAGTACAACCAATAATAATGTTCAATCTTACTTGTGAAAAGTAATCCCCCGAGCCCTGTTTTGAACAGTCCGACGATTTTTACAGGAATAAGCCGCACAGTGCTCAGGCATCTTGCTGCTTTGGTGGTTGTCAACAGGTAGGATGACCGGTCCAAGATGGCGGCCGCATTTCTCCTGCCCCAGCAGCCCATGCGGCGTCTACTCTTTATTATGTCTTTGTTTACCTGCGCCACAATAATTATTGTAGTGTCATGGCAACGGAAAAATGCTCCGTCTTTATGAAGTTGTTAAGTTAGTTATATTTGTTTATAGCCCTTTGAGTGGAAATATAAGTAAGTGAACATGTTATAGATAATTACTAGAATGTACACTGTTAATGTCTGTGACATATTCGTAACGTTTAGCAACGTTTTTGAGTAACTTTGTTGGCACGTATGACCGTTGATGCCGTATAATAACGGTAGATTTCAGGCTTCAAGCGACCGTTGAATTGGCCGATAAGCTAACTTGTATATACGACAAGCTATTCTGTATTGTTTATTAATGAATGTTTTTCTGTATTTTTATATGTCCATTTCAATTTCACACTTTATTGTAATAAATCCTAACCTACTACAACACCTGCCTGTTCCTTGGAGGATATGATGCAAGGGAGAGTTTAGCTGGCTGTGAATCTCAATACACGACAAGAGTCACATTGGGTGCAACAGTTCACTCACCATATCTTTTCTTTCTCCCTCAAGGTGCTTTGCTTAAATTTCTAAGCCCTCTTCCTCGGGATGCCTCCACTGATGAAGGTGAGTGAAATGACCAGTGTAGTTTCTGATGTCATGGTACTAAAGCATCTTTAACAATGCCACTGAGTGCTGCTGAGAACACTGCAATACTATGGCTGCATATACAACAAAATAAGCATAGTAAGTTATTACATTCATAATGATGTTTACAAACTTTGCAACTTTGTAGGATCTCCTTTAACACTCTGTTATTCAGTTAGTACCTTTAACTGTATCCTTTGTTACTCTATGAATCTATGATTAAAACTATGGGGTAAAATAAATAAAAATTATTAGGCTTTTTTTCTTTCATTATGATAATAAATACTATTTCGAATTAATATGTACTGGGGCCTGTTTCAGAAAGCAGGTTTAGTGAAAACTCTGAGTTAGTTAACCCTGAAATGAGGGAAACTCTGTTTTTTTGGTTTCACAAAGCCAGTTCAGCTTAACTCTGAGTCAGTTACCCTGGCAACATACTCCGGATGTCCAGTAGGTGGTGCTATACTTTCATTATGACCAACTTTATTATTTCCAGGATTTTGTAACACCATAGTCCCTAAATCTATGTATAAAATACAGGAAATGGGATTCAATCAAAAACATGTTTATGGTGGAGGACACCCAGGACCCCTTGTTTACTCCCTTGATTTGACCTGATAGTGTTTTGTGTGTTGTTGTGTTGCTGTTAATGTTTCTCAACACTATTGAAAATGAGGATTCCTCTTCAATGGTGTTTCGAGGTGAAAGAAAGGTTAATAGTACTTTTAGTAGTAATATTTAATAGTTTAAGGGTACTTTGATTGGTACGATACCCAGCCTCAGTCTTAGGCAGTGACTTAATTGAGGATCATAGTAGTCTGAGGGCAGAAACTCATCCTGACCCTCTCAGTGCTGGCCTTGTGTATCTGGTACCAGCAGTGAGAGGAGACCATTATCTGGATGGTTGAGATCCTTATCATTGCAGCGCCTGGTGTAAATATACTTTATACAGGTTAAAACACCACCTGTTGTATATTCAGCTGAATGAGCCTCTCTATGGCTACATTCACACCGGAGGTCTTAATGCTCAAATCCCATTTTTTTCTTTGGCTGTTAATATTCCACTTTTAAACATGGCCTCCTGAAGTGACCCGCATGCTCAGTTGATCATTAATGACGCCACACACAGAACGGTCTTTACGGAAGCTACCATGGCAACAGTAACAGCCGGTGAAGTTACTGTTAGTCTCATTTATGATCAAATGTTAAAAACAGTGTGTGGCTGCAGCCGGCAAATTTGTGAGCGGGTGATGTTAAGAAGGAGGAAGAGGTGAAAGAAAATTAATAAGAAGGCCCTCTGATCCTGTTTGGTGCTGTTTTCTATACCAGGCAGTGATGCTTCCTGTCAGGATGCTCTCGATGTTGCAGGAGTAGAAATTCAATAGTATTTAAGATTATATCTGGAATTTCCTCAAGCATCTGAGGGGATACAATATTTATAATCTGAAGTTTGACAGATATTGTGTTTTTGGTGTGTGGAGGTGGGCGTAGTTTAGGCAGTGAGCTGTAGGAGAGAGAAGCTGGGTAGAGCTGGCTCAGCAGGAGCAGCACCAGGTGACTTGATGAATACAGCTGGGATGAGTTGACTAATCAAAGGCTGTTTACACGGCAAAAGTGTACTTTAACTGTACTTAACTTTATTATAGCAGTTTTTTATTTGCCTTGGGCTGCAGCAGTGGACTTCTGCTAGAGTTGCAGAATAGATACATTCAGGATGTATTAAGGATGCAAACAGTAAAGTTATTTAAAGAGTTATTTATTGATTTGTCCGTGCCTTATCCTTTTAGACTGAGGATAAGGCACGTACAAATGAATAGATATTCAATTCTACCAGCAGTCAGTTGAAACCAGGAAACTGGTAGAATTGGCTTATTCTTTGATAGAAATCTTGGTCATTTTAGAAACCTGATGTGTGATGTTAATAACCAAAGAAAACATTAATGAATCTCTTCTCTTCATCAAATAAAACTTTAAAATCTTCACCATTATGACTGATTTAAACCTTAAGCCTGAAGTCGTACTTACTCAACATAAACTGGAAGATACAACTGATAAAATCCAAAATATACAAAATATTTTAAAGTTGTTTAAATCTGTTTTACAGATGCGTAGTCACATGAGATTATATTATTAATGACAGAACTATCCAACTGTTGGGAGTTGTGCAATATCGTAGCAGGAAGTGTGAGACTTACAACAACATAATTTATTTAATTTTAGGGGTGCTGAGATCAAATTTAGGGGTGCTTGAGCACCTCTAAAAACGGTCTAAAATCGCCCCTGGTCCAGGTCATAGTTATCTCTGGGAAATTTGAATCAAAAGCAACTGGACTAGTAGTATAACTTTAAGACGTTTCGCCACTTATCCAAGAGGCTTCATCAGTCCATGCACGTCTGACTATGCTGGGCTAGTCTGACTCACTGGTGAAGTAACCCAGGTATTTATCCTCTGTGGAGGTGTTCAGAAAAGACACTTGAGTGATTGTTCGTGCTCCAAGGTGTGGCTTGAGTGAAACTCCCCACGACAGTTGTTGAGAGTCACATGAGGTAAATAGTGAACGACCTTTGCTCTTAGAGGCTGAGTTGTTGTATATCATGGGTAGAGATGAAAGGACAGCATTGTATATAGGGGATAGGTGGTGTCATAGACCTTCTCCTCTATTCAGAGATGGGTTTTCCACTTTCACATAGATAGCTTCTTTTACCCCTCTTTCCAACCATCTGTCCCTGTCCAAAATCTTGACATTGCTGTCCTCAAAGGAAGGTGCCTTTTCCGCAGTGCCTTCCTTTAAGGACAGCAATATTGGATGGCCCACAAAAATGCCTTGTGTAGAACTGGTTTTAGCAACAAAGAAATTCTCGCTCTTTTAGCGCAGAAACACAATGTTTCATAAGTGTGAGAACGTTGAAAAGGTTTGCCGAAAACTGTCTTTTCAGAAGGATAAACCATACAAATTTGGAGGAAGTGGCTGCATTCTTGCAAACTAAAATTGCTCAAACCGGGCAGATGCAAGGATGTCGATGGTTACACCTGCGTGCAGTACAGAGGGGTTATATTGTCAAGAATAAAGTCGACATGACATGACATGCCAACTTTATTCTCGACATTTCGAGTTTAATGTTGAAGTTCTGACTTTAAAGTCGTCATGTTGAGTTTAATCTTGTCCTCATGTGGCCTTAATACTCCTTCGTACTTTCTTTGAGTCATTTGGGGAACTTTACAACGCTTGTGACTTTGACCCGTTTTGATTTATAGATCTATAGATTTATGACTGTATTTATACTGTATTTGTGAACTAGTTTGAGATTTATAGGCTATCGTGTGGTTTTGTAGATTTTCCTTCTCACACCTGTGATGACTGAACTTTGACCTCATGTGTTCATGACTCCTCTCCTCTGTCTCCTCTCACAGGGAGAAGATGATCTGCAGGATCCTTCTGCTCATCAGCCTGACCTCCTGTGTCTCTGGTTAGTTTACATCCTCACTTCATCATCCAAAAAGAGAAAAGTCAAAAGATTTGATGACTTTAGTTGTCAAACGTATCAGTGAAAACATCGACAGAATTAAAGCAAGTAGAAACTCTTAATTACAGTTGATCTACATTTAATTATTGCTTAGATTATATTTATTATTGGTATCAAGTGTGACCTTTTTTACTGTGTATATTTAAACACTTTCCCTCTCTGTCTGCTCAACAGGAACATTTGTAGTGAACGTGACACAGACCTATCAGGCAAAGGAGAACCACGACATCACACTGGAGTGGACCTTTACAACCAATCCTAACAGTTCCTCCACCTCACTGAACATCTTCTGTCAACTGTTCACTAATAAAAAGGACCCAGTCGTGTATCGTGTAGATCAGGGTGTTGAGGTCCCAGAGTTTCAGGATGAACAGTTTAAAGGACGAGTTCACTGTGACAAAGACGCCTTCAGAGAAGGACGAATCAGACTTCATGTGTCCAGACTCAGGATTGAAGACTCAGGTCTGTACAACTGTGAAGTAATCACAGATTATGGTCGGGGCTCTGGCGAATGCGACCTCGATGTCACTGGTAAGATGATTCAGTAAAACTCAGAAAGCTTTTTTAATGTATGTTATCAGTGATGTACAGACCGGGTGTGTTTGCACTCAGGAGTCACTATATTGTTAAAATATGCTGCATGTGGACACAAACATCACCAAGTTCAAACCCAAACAGTCCAGATTTGAATTTTGGACATGAGCAATGTGAAATGTCACATGTAGGAGAGTTGAATGTTGGGATAACAGAATTTGTTTTTCTGTCCTTTACAACAGCTGTTGATGAGCCCGAACCTGAGAAACCTGTGGAATGGATAATGATCCTCATCTACTGTGCAGTGACAGTAGGTGTAGTCACTGTCTTTCTTAGAGTCTTCTTAAACTTCAGACGTTGTTATATACGTAGTAAAGAAAATGCAGCGGTATAGAAGATGTGTTTCTCAGAAAGAAAAGACACTGTTCTCATGTGGCATATTCCTCAACCACTCAGCCACCAAGGTGCTCTAGAAAGCAAACTTCTGTCTGTCACTTCATTTTTTACTTCCTGTTTCCATGAAGCTGCTTCTTCTCTGCACATCCAACCTGACCTCTGTCTCAACCCTGATGAAAGATGATGAACACAATTACAGATAAACCTATAGCACTCCAAACCATTACATTTAGGTTTATTTAAAAACTTTTAGTCTGACCAAAAGGGGGAGCCACAAATGTGTTTCTGAAACCCTGACTCTGGAGGAAGGAATTAACCAAAATCTTAAGTGCCATATGAATCAGTCCAAGTGGGAATGGTCTACCACATATTTATTTATACCTCAAGGTGCCTTAATAAACTCACTAGATATTTCCTTCACTCTCCGGAACATAAATGCCAAGTTTCATTCACACCTGATGAAGGGAGACGAACGGCAGAACTTTGAGTGCGGCAGGTTTTGTGATATTGAAATGACGTTGCTCTCCTTTGTGAGGAATGAAACCTGATCATCGCTGCTGCTTTAAACTGTTTACACATCTTTACACAGGTTTATATTTTGATTGTTTCATTTAATTCTCTCAAATTTTTTAAAATACTTTGTATATATTTTTGATTGTTATGCATCTCAACATTGAGGTAAAGTTCTCGTATGTGCAAACCTTTTCTGAATCAGATTTAATGTCTAAAATGTATTTTTATTCTTTTGCAAAGCAATTCTTTACTTTATGAAACACTTAATCATAAAATGTGACTCCATTAGTTTTCATAAAATGAAAATCCAGTTTGTGTTTTGTGTTTTACAGATGTGTAACAGGTGTTTGTCTAAACTCCTCTTCTTTGTTAATAATTAGTTTTTTATGTTTGACATCTTCAGCTGTGCTGCAGATTTAAGAGGATTTATTTCCATCTCTAAATGTTTCAGTGATGTCCTCTGGGAACCTTGTTTGGTTTACATTTACAATATCTGAATTTTTTTTTATGAAGACCAGAATAAAGTCCAGCAGGTAACCAGACAGCAGTTGTTATTTTTGTCCTTCACACTTTAAATAAAGTCAACAGAGATTCTTCAGTCACAGTTCATGTGAGGCTGCTCTTAACCAGACTGCCTCGATCTTTATTGACACAAAAAGCTACAACATCTTGTTTTATTGTGATCTTTAACACAGAAACAGCAGCTCAGGCGACTGAAGTCTTCATTGGTTCCTAAAAAAGTTCAGTTTTAAGTCATAAGACAAAAAATCACAAGTGAGAAGTTGCTGAGAGTAAGATACTTCTGTGAAGTATTTATTCATGTGTTATGTGAGAGAGAAAGTTTGTGTGTGTCTTTTGATTCTGCTTTTACTTTGTTTTGCTTACTTTTATTGTGTAAAACACGTGCTACATTTTACTGCATGAAAAATGCTATATAAATAAAGTCTGATTGATTGAGACAGAGGCTGAACTGAACAGCTGCATAAAGGACCAGTAGAAACAGGAAATCATGCAAAGATATTCCAGTAGAGCCCCAGAATATAAATATAAAGCTGGAAATGTAAAGAATATGTCCTTACTTAAACTTAAATCTGTTTATTTAGGCCCAGAGGACCTGTTTTTTCACTTGACCTGAGTAATCTACAGAAATAAATGTGTAAATATGCTTTGTTATAGCACCACCATGTGGACAAATGATGTAATTACTGTTATATGGCTGGCAGCTAAATGATTCCATGTAGAATATTTGACATGATTTATTTTCCTCATTTCTACATTTGCTGAATTAATACAGATGTTCTCCAACCTGCTGATGGTTGATTGGTCTGATATTTGTATTACACGCTCAGCTGCAGGATTTCTTGCAACATCTGTTTGTTGAGTTAAAAGAAGATTTTTAATCAATGTGTGGTTGATTTCATCCTCACAGTAAAAGAGTTGATGAGAGAAGTGAGTGTTTGGTGTGTCAGTTTGTCTTCTTTGTGATTTTCCCCTCTCACTGATTCTAACACAACTTGGAGACAATAACTTATGATTAACCAAACTATTTTGAATACTTTACGTTCTGCACTTTCTCACACATACATTTACTACTTATCATTGTCATAAGAACTCAGTAGTGATGTGTATTTGTACATGTTTCATTGTGTTTATTTCATATTTAAATACAGTTTTGTTTTGTTTTGACACGAAAAAAGGGAGGAATGATGAGTTAGTGAGTGGCTGCTTCCTGTTTTAAAATGGGTGTGCCCAGCGGTGGTAGGCAATTAGACACCAGCAGGACCCAGGAACAGTAAGAGGAGAACAGAAGCGAAACTAAACGGAAGTGTTTTCTGTACCCAGCTTCAGCATCAGAGGCCAGAGAGATGACTTTAATTTTAAAAGGACCCAGGATGATAAAACAGTAAGTATAGACGACTGCTTTTCCTCGGTGTTTTAACTTAGTCTTTCTTTATCCTCCTGCAACCTCATATGGGGACATTACATTTTAGGTTTGTTAAAAATAGGACGGACATTCACAGTTTGTTGTATGGAGCAAGGAAAAAATCAGACTCTCATATTAACACAAAGCTAGAAAGACTCTCACAGTGATGCTGAAGCTGAGTTTAAACCACACCCAAGCAGCCGAAGTTTGTTTGCTGCTCGTTAATCTCCATCTGTCAGAAACGGTCTCAGCAAACTATGTAATATAATATATAATGTAATACTAGTAAACGGACTACGATATTATGTATAATATATAATAGTGAACGGACTGTGTAATATAATATATAATAGTGAACGGCCTATGATATAATATATAATATAGGCTATAATAGTGAATGGACTATTACATATAATATAAAAAAGTGACAGGGCTATATAATATAACATATAATAGTGAATGGACTGTGTAGTAGTATAATATATAATATGGTGAACTATCTGGACTGGTGTTTATCAGGATGGAAACGCCATCTAGTGGCCGTGTAGAGGCTCTTCAGCCCGGACAGTCCGGTGCTGACTCATAGGAGAAACATGTCTGTACTTTCTTATATACAGTCTATGGTCTGTACCAGTGTCAGAAGGTAGAGGAGGGATGACTGGTGAAGAGATCCAATCAGAATTAATCACTTTCACTGTAAGGAGGAGAAGCACACATGTGATCGACCCCCAAGAAGACGGTGCAACTAAAGCAGCCATGCTATGGGTGTGTCGTTTATGTTATTTGTCAATTATTTGCATCTGTAGGCTATTTATTGATATTCTGATTGTGAATTAGGCTAATTATTTAATCACCCAGAATATGACCAGGGTGTTTTTTGAAATACTGAATTTTTTTTTTATTAGGCTGAATGTTTCAGGAATTATTGATATGATGAAACTTAAGTAAACTCATATCAAACCCGATTCTCAGGAATTTTCAACCTCGCATGGAAATGACATCACATTATATAAAATAAAAATGTGTTTAAAAGGTGTCTCTGACAGACAGACGCTCCCTTATGTTAATTTTATCCATAACAACATAAAGGCTAATATCCATCCATAGTAACAGTTAATGGGAGAAATCTTTCTAATAAATGAAGAAAGTCATTTACCTTTCTTTTGTTGATCAGTGTCAAGTTATGTCATCTTCGACCACAACTTTGCCCAAACTTGAAAAACTGCTTTGTTGACTTTAAAAAGGGATGCAAGGGACAACTCAACTCCATAGTTTTATTTTTTATTTTCCTTGAAGGTGGGTTTGGTTTTGTCGGTTAACAGGTCAGAACAGATAATGGATGGATCAGGGTAGGGTGGAGTAGGTTGATAATCTACGATAACAGAAAATGTGAATTAGTTTCAAATCAATCAATAAACATTTTCTTCAAAAGATTTCTAAATAAATGTAAATGCACAAATGTAAGTAATAATTCAAATTAACTTAAGTCTCATTTGTTACATTAACTGAAAGTATTACAGTACATTTTTCAATCATTTAACTACTCCATAAATAATATATATATAGGCAATAAAGTAAATCACTTAAATCATGATACAACCAATTCAACTTAATTTACTTTGCCTACAAATTTCACAAAATATCCACAATTAAAATTTGATTTCCCCTACCAGTTGCATCCTTCGGTCAACCAACAGTTGCGGTCGTGTGTGAGGTGAGAAAGTCTGACTGAAAGTGCAGACAAACATTTCAAACCTCCTGGGTGTGCAGGTGAATGTGGTCCACTTCCTGTTCCTGTTCCTGATTATTTTGGTATTTTGGCTCTGGGGTCGCCCTCTGCAGGTTTGGAGGGATAGGGTTCTTTTTTCCTTTTTCTTTTCCTTCTCAGTTGACACAACAATCAGACAGACAATTAACAGATTTTTAACTAGAGTGACACACTTGAGTTTATACTGTAATCTGTCTCCACTTCAAACTTAAAGTGAAATTTGCAAGTGATTATGATTGTTGAGATGCTCTTTTAAGAAAAAGCCAGGCCAAGCTAGGCAAATAAAGATATGTTTGTGTTTCAAATAACGAGTGAAATCTGTGTCTGTGCGTATTGCACATTCAAACCTTACTACCGTTTCATAACAGCTAAATACAGGATTAATTCAATCTGCGTCTGGAATAGTAGTAAGGTTTGATAGATCGATAGATAGACTCCTCTCCTCTGTCTCCTCTCACAGGGAGAAGATGATCTGCAGGATCCTTCTGCTTATCAGCCTGACCTCCTGTGTTTCTGGTTAGTTTACATCCTCACTTCATCATCCAAAAACGACATCCACACGATTTGATGACTTAGTTGTAAAACATATCAGTTCTTCATTACAGTTGGGAGGATGATCTATATTCAGTTATTGCTTAGATTGTATTTATTATTGGTGTAGCGTCTGTTCTTTTAAAAAAGTCACTGAGAGACTTAGTAGGCTTTTATCTGTGACACGTCCATACAAATCCATACTGAAGTCCAGATGCAGCTTTATGAAGGAAGACTCTAACCCTAACCCTTCTGCGACATGTTGACTGATTACAAGAACCCAGTCCTGTCACAAAAACCCAGTCCTGTATCGTGTACATGAGGGTGTTGCGGTTCAACATGAACAGTTTGCAGGATGAGTTCAGTGTGACAAAGACGCTCTCAGTGAAGGACGAATCAGATTTTATTATTTCATCTTTTTAAAATGTCTTGTGTAACAGATGCTTGTCCAAATTCCTCTTTTTTTGTTTTAGTTTTTACTTGACACCTTCAGCTGTAAGAGGTACAACAAAATAATTAAATAAATTAGCGTATACAGGACAAATCAGTATACAACACAAATGTCAATCAGACTAAATTAATATGGTGACCTAGTGTGACCTTTTTTACTGTGTATGTTTAAACTTTCCCTCTCTGTCTGCTCAACAGGAACACTTGTAGTGAACGTGACACAGAGGCTCTATCAGGCAGAGGAGAACCAAGACATCACACTGGAGTGGACCTTTATAACCCATCCTAACAGTTCCTTCACCTACGACAGCATCTTCTGCGACAAGTTGACTGAATACAAGATCCCAGTCATGTATTATACACATAAAGGTGCCAAGATCAAACAGTTTCAGAGTTCAACGTTTAAAGGACGAGTTCAGGGTGACGTAGACGCCCTCAAAGAAGGACGAATCAGACTTCATATGTCCAGACTCAGGACTGAAGACTCGGGTCTGTACAAGTGTATAGTGTTCACAAAGGGTGATTTGCACTCTGACACATGCTTCCTCAATGTCACTGGTAAGATGATTCAGTAATCCAATCCAATCCAACATTATATTTAAGCACTTTAACACCAAAGATGACCAAAGTGCTGTACAGAAGAAAAGCTTCTTTTATATATGTTATCAGTGATGTACAGACTGGACTGCTAAACGTTATGAGTGTGTTTGCACTCAGCAGTCACTATATTGTTAAAAATATGCTGTATGTGGACACAAACATCACCAAGTTCAAACAAAAAGAGTTTGACATGAACAATGTGAAGTGTCACAAGTAGGAGAGTTGAATGCTGCAATAACATGATTTGTGGAATAAAAGTAAAATTATTATGTTTCTGTCCTTTACAGCATCTCTTGATCAGCCCAAACCTCAGGAACCCACTGTGAGACCACAACAACTGAAGAGTTGGGGAAGGATCGGCCTCTACGTTGGAGTGATAGTAGCTGTACTCGCTGTCGGTTCTGGACTCTTCTTAGTCTTCAGACATTGTTCTAAACGTAATGGGAGAGGACACTTAGTGGTACATGAGACAGAAAAAATCAATGCAGAAGTATAGAAGTTGTGTTTCTCAGAGAGCAGACTTTTTTTTTTCTTTTCCAGATTATTTTCCGTTATTTGGCTTTTTTCTTATTTTGTCAGTGGGTGGCAGAGGTGGGAGTAAGTCACTCATGTCAAGCGAGTCACAAGCAAGTCTCAAGTCGCTGGTGGTGAGAATCAAGCAAGTCAAGTCATACAAAAATCTAATGATCTACCCCAGTTTCCACTTCTAAATCAGTAAAGACAGTGGTACACCAGTTGAGTTTTATTTCAACATTAACAACTCAAACTATTGCAGCCTGCTTACAGTTACCTAACTTACTTAACTGCTTACTTCCCCCTTCAGGAGGGTCACGCCATTTCTCCATGGCCTGTTAACGCATCTGTCTAAAGTGCTTCTCATTAACATTGCTGTGCACAAAAAAGGTACTGCATCATCAACTGAGTAGTACATAAAATAAGTATATAAAAATAAATAAAAACTTATAGCCTGATATGTAAACATTACTGACATGACAAAACATTACATCAAACCATGAAAACTTGGGGCGCGCTTGAGCATGCGAAGTGAGTAGACGTGTCTTCCACAGCTCCCGCAGAAGTTTGCTAAATTTATACATTTTGGACCTCGTAACCGTTCAAACTTCGTTGGAAACACAGATTGAGTGACTTTATTGCCTCGCAAGTGGACAAATGCCTCCCAAACCGGCCAAACAACAACAACAACAGCAGAGTGGGAGAAACATCCCGGTCTCCCCGGTTAGCGCTAGCAAAGAAACAGATGCTAATGCTAACAATATGAAAGCGCTAGCTGATGCAGTTACTGCTGTGCAAGCCTCTATCAACTCATTTCGGGAGGAAAACCGGGCGTCAATTGCCTCTCTACATTCGATTCTGAGTGTTTATGGCCAAAGAATTACTGATGTAGAGGAAGGTATGAACGAGTTCGACAAGAGGCTGAGCAGCGTGGAAACTTCTCAAACTTCACTGGCTAAAGAAAACGATGCTTTGAAGGAGAAGGTGGCGTACTTGGAAAACTACACCAGACGGCAGAACATTCGCATTGTGGGGATACCAGAAAATGCGGAGGGCCCACGACCATCGGAATTCATTACCAAACTACTCATTGACGTGTTTGGGAAAGACAACTTTGAGAAGCCACCGTCGGTGGACAGAGCCCACAGAAGTTTGGCCCCCAAACCAGTAGATGGCGACAATCGACCACGGCCGTTTATTGTCAAGCTCCATCACTTTCAAACTAAAGAGCTGATCCTACGCTTCGCCAGACAGAAGGGCCCGCTCTCCTACAACGGATCAAGATTTCACATCTTTCCTGATTACAGTCCGGATATCAACAAACGACGCGCAGCCTTCTCCGAGTCCAAAAAGAAGCTCCACGCCGCAAAGATCCAGTTCGCCCTCTACTACCCAGCCACTCTGCAGTTCACACACAACGGGAGACGCATGAAGTTCACTGACCCCGCGACGGCGCTGACCTATATCAATAAAAACGTGGCTGCTGATGACGGAAGCTCCGTTTCACAAGTTACAGAAGATGGTGATTGAGGTAATATTGATGATCGGGTCAAAATACAAATAACTAATTAAAAGAGACGATGATATCACTATATATGGTTATTCTGTCAGTGTTTACTGATAGTATTTTTTATTTTTAGAATATTATTTTATTAGTACTGTTGATGTAGCAGCTGGACATTTTGTATGAATGTGTGTAACTTTACACATCACATGTAATGCTACAGATGTACGCCCTCCTAATTATTTTTTATTTTATTTTTTATTTTTTAATGATTACCACCGATCTCGTTACACTGTTTTTCAAAGGCCTATAGATATCATGGTCTCAACAGGGTGAAAGGATATCGCAGGTCATTTAATACATTGTTTGAGAGGTTCATTAATGGTTGAGAAATGTATACTCATTATTGCGGGTAGCATGCAAATGCAGGTTTGCAACAGTTTGACGTTGTTTGGGGGGGGGGTAGCCTTCTTAAGGCTTGTTTATGTGTTATATGTAGTGGTTATTATGTCTTATTTGTTTTGTATACAGTTTGTGCACTTACTTGTGTTTTTTATCATCTAAAAGGGGTAGACAATGCTATTTTTGAATCGAGTAGTTCTAATGGCACAGAGTAATTCACATTTTGTCCCAGGTAAAGATGATATGAAAATTATAAGCTGGAATGTTAAGGGTCTAAATCAGGCAGTCAAAAGAAAAAGGGTCCTCTCTCATTTGCAACACCTTAGGGTTGGTATTGCCTTTCTACAGGAAACCCACCTTCCAAATCAAGACCAGTCAAAAATTCATAAAGAATGGGTAGGGCAAATGTTTCATTCACAATTTAACTGTAAGGGTAGAGGAGTAGCTATACTCATTCACAAAAAGATTCCCTTCATTGTATCAAACACTATCTTGGACCCAAATGGCAGATATGTGATGGTTGTAGGAGAGCTGTTTCAACTTCGCCTAGTATTGGTTAATATCTACGGCCCGAACTTTGATGATGACCATTTTTTTAAAAAGATGCTAAGCTCCATCCCTAATCTGGATAGTCATCATTTAATTATGTCTGGGGATTACAACCTGGTGATGGATTCCACTTGGGATCGCTCTTCTCAATCTGTACCAAGACCATCTAAATCGGTGCAAACAATTAAATCGTTCATAGATATACATAAATTAATAGATCCATGGAGATTTAAGCATCCCACTAAACGGGAGTATTCGTATTACTCTAATGTACATAAGTCATTTTCCAGGATAGATTTTTTTTTGGTTGACCCCTACTTGTTGAATGTTATTACAGATTGTAAATATGACCCAATTATTATTTCTGACCATGCCCCAGTGAGTATTAAAGTAACTCTTCCAATTCAGAGGACAAAACGGACATGGCAACTTGATACACTCCTGCTGGCAGATTCAGATTTTGTAAAGTTCATTGCAGAACAGATAGATTTCTTTCTGCAGGTAAACAGAACTGATAACATTTCAGCCTCAACTCTCTGGGAGACACTCAAAGCATATCTCAGAGGGCAGATTATTTCTCGTTCTGCTCATATTAGGAAAATGAAATATAAGAAAATTGAGGAGTTATCTTCGGAAGTTAAGGCTCTGGACGGACTCATAGCTGGTTCTCCGACCCCTGATTTGATTAAGAGGAGAGTAGGCATACAAACTGAAATCGATCTCTTAACTACCACTCAAGCAGAGAGGCTCATCCTTAAATCTCGTAGCAGATTTTATGAAGAGGGGGATAAGCCATCCAAATTATTAGCCAGTCAACTTCGTCAAAAAGCAGCATCCCGTAATATTTCGCAAATTATGCTACCTGATGGCTCCTCAACAGAAGATCATCAGGCTATTAACAACTGCTTTAAAGAGTTCTACTCTAAATTATATTCTTCAGACTCAACGTCGGATCACAGCCAATTTGACTTTTTTTTTTCTAATCTGAATATTCCTACAATTGACTCTGACTCTAAAGAGAGATTGGAAGAAAATCTGACACTGGTGGAAATTAATAATGCTATAATGTCCCTTCAGAGTGGAAAAGCCCCTGGCCCGGATGGGTTTCCAACTGATTTTTATAAAAAATTCAAAGATAAACTTGCCCCTCTTCTTCTCTCAGTCTATGCAGAAGCACTGGAGAATAATATTCTTCCGCCTACTCTTCGCCAAGCATCTATTACACTGTTATTAAAGAAGAATAAGGACCCTCGTGACTGCTCTTCTTACAGACCGATTAACTTGACAAACTGTGATGGTAAAGTGTTCTCAAAGGTCATTGCACTCCGGCTTGAGACAATTCTTCCTCATATCATCTCGGGGGACCAGACTGGATTTGTTCAGGGCAGACAATCATATTTTAACCTGAGACGATTGTTTAATATCATTTACACTGAATCTAACACTCCATCTCCAGAAGCAGTAATATCGCTTGATGCCGAAAAGGCGTTTGATCGGGTCGAGTGGAATTATCCTTTTTATACACTTAGCAGATTTGGTTTTGGCCCTAGTTTCATTCAACTTATCAAGCTCATTTACACTGATCCTACTGCCTCAGTTTATACCAATGGTATCTCATCGGAGTACTTTCCTCTTCACAGAGGGACGAAACAAGGGGATCCAGTGAGTCCGTTGCTTTTCGTTCTAGCTATAGAACCACTCGCTATAGCTCTCAGATGCAATGATATTATACAAGGTATTTCACGTGGTGACCTAACTCACACTGTCTCGCTTTATGCAGACGATTTATTACTATATGTTACCAACCCTATTACATCTACCCCTGAAATCCTTAGAATCTTGCAGGAATTTGGAAGTATATCTGGATATAAACTAAATTTGAATAAAAGCGAATACTTCCCCATTAGTGATAATGCTGGAGAATATCCCAACCTGCCATTTAAGTTGTCTGCCAAGTCCTTCACATATCTAGGTGTAAAGGTCACCAAATCCTATTACAGTCTATTTAAAAGTAACTTCACTCCTCTACTGGAACAGTGTAAACTAGATATTAAAAGATGGTCTATTTTGCCTCTTTCTCTCATCGGGAGAACAAATTCTGTAAAGATGACTATTGTGCCAAAATTTTTATATTTGTTTCAGGCGTTGCCTGTTTTCATACCACAATCTTTTTTCAAGGCATTTAATCAAATTATTTCTTCCTTTATATGGAATAATAAACCAGCTCGCATAAGAAAAGAATTTATGGAAAGACCAAAAGGTGTAGGTGGGCTTTCACTTCCAAATCTGCGTACGTATTATTGGGCTGCAAATCTTAATGCCATTTCTCTGTGGTTAAAAGATTGGAATGGTAAGATCCCCGCGTGGCTCCAGATTGAAAAGATCACAAGCAGCCCACATTCACTCCCTGCCTTACTTTGTGCTCCTTTACCACCACTAGTTAACAATATTAAAGATAATATAATTGTAACTCAATCCTTACGTATCGTGAACCAGTTCAAAAGATGTCTGGGTATTCAGAGTATTTCTATTCACTCCCCAATAATACATAATCACCTTTTTCAGCCATCTTTATTGGACAATGGCTTCAAAATTTGGTATAATAAGGGTATTTATAGTATTGAGGACTTGTATGTTAACAACACTTTTGCTAGCTTTGAACAGCTATCCAGAAAATTTGGTCTGACCAATAATCATTTTTGGCGATACTTGCAGATTAGAGATTTTACTCGCAAAAAGTTTGCTAATTTTCCTACTCTTCCCCCTTCTTCCTGTTTGGATTCTCTATTAAGGGTTAAAATGCTGAACAAAAGCAGAATATCATTTATTTATTCCCATATTATGGATTGCTGCAACCACTCTATTTCACATATACGAGAACAATGGGTCTCTAAATGTGTTTTTATTCTTTTGCAAAGCAATTTTTTACTTTATGAAACACTTAATCATAAAATGTGAGTCCATTAGTTTTCATAAAATGAAAATCCAGTTTGTGTTTTGTGTTTTACAGATGTGTAACAGGTGTTTGTCTAAACTCTTCTTTGTTAATAATTAGTTTGTTTTTTGTGTTTGACATCTTCAGCTGTGCTGCAGATTTAAGAGGATTTATTTCCATCTCTAAATGTTTCAGTGATGTAATCAATCAGTCCTCTGGGAACCTTGTTTAGTTTACATTTACAATATCTGAATTTTTTTTAATGAAGACCAGAATAAAGTCCAGCATGTAACCAGACAGCAGCAGTTATTTTTGTCCTTCACACTTTAAATAAAGTCAGAGATTCTTCAGTCACAGTTCATGTGAGGCTGCTCTCAACCAGGCTGCCTCAATCTTTAGTGACACAAAAAGCTACAACATCTTGTTTTATTGTGATCTTTAACACAGAAACAGCAGCTCAGGCGACTGAAGTCTTCATTGGTTCCTAAAAAAGTTCTGTTTTAAGTCATAAGACAAAAAATTACAAGTGACAAATTGCTGAGAGTAAGATACTTGTGTCAAGTATTTATTCAAGAGAGAAAGTGTGTGTGGGTGTGTCTTTTGATTCTGCTTTTGCTTTGTTTTGCTTACTTTTATTGTGTAAAACACGTGCTACATTTTACTGCATGAAAAATGCTATATAAATAAAGTCTGATTGATTGAGACAGAGGCTGAACTGAGCGGCTGCATAAAGGACCAGTAGAAACAGGAAATCATGCAAAGATATTCCAGTAGAGCCCCAGAATATAAATATAAAGCTGGAAATGTAAAGAATATGTCCTTACTTAAACTTAAATCTGTTTATTTAGGCCCAGAGGAACAGTTTTTTCACTTGACCTGAGTAATCTACAGAAAAAATGTGTAAATATGCTTTGTTATAGCACCACCATGTGGACAAATGATGTAATTACTGTTATATGGCTGGCAGCTAAATGATTCCATGTTAGAAGAATATTTGACATGATTTATTTTCCTCATTTCTACATTTGCTGAATTAATACAGATGTTCTCCAACCTGCTGATGGTTGATTGGTCTGATATTTGTATTAGACGCTCAGCTGCAGGATTTCTTGCAACGTCCGTTTGTTGAGTTAAAAGAAGATTTTTAATCAATGTGTGGTTGATTTCATCCTCACAGTAAAAGAGTTGATGAGAGAAGTGAGTGTTTGGTGTGTCAGTTTGTCTTCTTTGTGATTTTCCCCTCTCACTGATTCTAACACAACTTGGAGACAATAACTTATGATTAACCAAACTATTTTGAATACTTTACGTTCTGCACTTTCTCACACATACATTTACTACTTATCATTGTCATAAGAACTCAGTAGTGATGTGTATTTGTACATGTTTCATTGTGTTTATTTCATATTTAAATACAGTTTTGTTTTGTTTTGACACGAAAAAAGGGAGGAATGATGAGTTAGTGAGTGGCTGCTTCCTGTTTTAAAATGGGTGTGTCCAGCGGTGGTTGGCAATTAGACACCAGCAGGACCCAGGAACAGTAAGAGGAGAACAGAAGCGAAACTAAACGGAAGTGTTTTCTGTACCCAGCTTCAGCATCAGAGGCCAGAGAGATTACTTTAATTTTAAAAAGGACCCAGGATGATAAAACAGTAAGTATAGACGACTGCTTTTCCTCTGTGTTTTAACTTAGTCTTTCTTTATCCTCCTGCAACCTCATACGGGGACATTACATTTTGGGTTTGTTAAAAATAGGACGGACATTCACAGTTTGGAGTACGGAGCAAGGAAAAATCAGACTCATATTAACACAAAGCTAGAAAGACACTCACAGTGATGCTGAAGCTGAGTGTAAACCACACCCAAGCAGCCGAAGTTTGTTTGCTGCTCGTTAAAATCTCCATCTTTCAGAAACGGTCTCAGCAAACTATGTAATATAATATATAATATAATGTAATACTAGTGAACGGAATATGATATAATGTATAATATGTAATAGTGAACGGACTGTGTAATATAATATATAATGGTGAATGGACTATAACATATAATAGATAATAGTGAACGGCCTATGATATAATATATAATAGTGAATGGACTATAACATAATATAAAATAGTGAACGGACTATATAATATAACATATAATAGATAATAGTGAACGGCCTATGATATAATATATAATATATAATAGTGAATGGACTATAACATAATATAAAATAGTGAACGGACTATATAATATAACATAATAGTGAATGGACTGTGTAATATAATATATAATATATAATATGGTGAACTATCTGGACTGGTGTTTATCAGGCTGGAAACGCCATCTAGTGGCCGTGTAGAGGCTCTTCAGCCCGGACAGTCCGGTGCTGACTCATAGGAGAAACATGTCTGTACTTTCTTATATACAGTCTATGGTCTGTACCAGTGTCAGAAGGTAGAGGAGGGATGACTGGTGAAGAGATCCAATCAGAATTAATCACTTTCACTGTAAGAAGGAGAAGCACACATGTGATCGACCCCCAAGAAGACGGTGCAACTAAAGCAGCCATGCTATGGGTGTGTCGTTTATGTTATTTGTTAATTATTTGCATCTGTAGGCTATTTATTGATATTCTGATTGTGAATTAGGCTAATTATTTAATCACCCAGAATATGACCAGGGTGTTTTTTGAAATACTGAATTTTTTTTATTAGGCTGAATGTTTCAGGAATTATTTGATATGATGTAATTTAACTAAGTAAACTCATATCAAACCCGATTCTCAGGAATTTTCAACCTCACATGGAAATGACATCACATTATATAAAATAAAAATGTGTTTAAAAGGTGTCTCTGACAGACAGACTCTCCCTTATGTTAATTTTATCCATAACAACATAAAGGCTAATATCCATCCATAGTAACAGTTAATAGGAGAAATCTTTCTAATAAATGAAGAAAGTCATTTACCTTTCTTTTGTTGATCAGTGTCAAGTTATGTCATCTTCGACCACAACTTTGCCCAAACTTGAAAAACTGCTTTGTTGACTTTAAAAAGGGATGCAAGGGACAACTCAACTCCATTCCATAGTTTTATTTTTTATTTTCCTTGAAGGTGGGTTTGGTTTTGTCGGTTAACAGGTCAGAACAGATAATGGATGGATCAGGGTAGGGTGGAGTAGGTTGATAATCTACGATAACAGAAAATGTGAATTAGTTTCAAATCAATCAATAAACATTTTCTTCAAAAGATTTCTAAATAAATGTAAATGTACAAATGTAAGTAATAATTCAAATTAACTTAAGTCTCATTTGTTACATTAACTGAAAGTATTACAGTACATTTTTCAATCATTTAACTACTCCATAAATAATATATATATAGGCAATAAAGTAAATCACTTAAATCATGATACAACCAATTCAACTTAATTTACTTTGCCTACAAATTTCACAAAATATCCACAATTAAAATTTGATTTCCCCTACCAGTTGCATCCTTCGGTCAACCAACAGTTGCGGTCGTGTGTGAGGTGAGAGAGCCTGACTGAAAGTGCAGACAAACATTTCAAACCTCCTGGGTGTGCAGGTGAATGTGGTCCACTTCCTGTTCCTGTTCCTGATTATTTTGGTATTTTGGCTCTGGGGTCGCCCTCTGCAGGTTTGGAGGGATAGGGTTCTTTTTTCCCTTTTCTTTTCCTTCTCGGTTGACACAACAATCAGACAGACAATTAACAGATCTTACTACCGTTTCATAACAGCGAAATACAGGATTAATTCAATCTGCGTCTGGAATAGTAGTAAGGTTTTGACTCCTCTCCTCTGTCTCCTCTCACAGGGAGAAGATGATCTGCAGGATCCTTCTGCTCATCAGCCTGACATCCTGTGTTTCTGGTTAGTTTACATCATCACTTAATCATCCAAAAATGACATCCACACGATTTGATGACTTTAGTTGTAAAACATATCAGTTCTTCATTACAGTTGGGAAGATGATCTATATTCAGTTATTGCTTAGATTGTATTTATTATTGGTGTAGCGATTGTTCTTTTAAAAAAGTCACTGAGAGACTTAGTAGGCTTTTATCTGTGACACGTCCATACAAATCCATACTGAAGTCCAGATGCAGCTTTATGAAGGAAGACTCTAACCCTAACCCTTCTGCGACATGTTGACTGATCACAAGAACCCAGTCCTGTATCGTGTACATGAGGGTGTTGCGGTCCCGGAGTTTCAACATGAACAGTTTGCAGGATGAGTTCAGTGTGACAAAGACGCTCTCAGAGAAGGACGAATCAGATTTTATTATTTCATCTTTTTAAAATGTCTTGTGTAACACATGCTTGTCTAAATTCCTCTTTTTTTGTTTTAGTTTTTACTTGACACCTTCAGCTGTAAGAGGTACAACAAAATAATTAAATAAATTAGCGTATACAGGACAAATCAGTATACAACACAAATGTCAATCAGACTAAATTAAAATGGTACAGATAGGTGTAACAAGTGTGACCTTTTTTACTGTGTATGTTTAAACTTTCCCTCTCTGTCTGCTCAACAGGAACACTTGTAGTGAACGTGACACAGAGGCTCTATCAGGCAGAGGAGAACCAAGACATCACACTGGAGTGGACCTTTATAACCAATCCTAACAGTTCCTTCACCTACGATAGCATCTTCTGCGACAAGTTGACTGAATACAAGATCGCAGTCATGTATTATACACATGAAGGTGCCAAGATCAAACAGTTTCAGAGTCCACAGTTTAAAGGACGAGTTCAGGGTGACGTAGACGCCCTCAAAGAAGGACGAATCAGACTTCATATGTCCAGACTCAGGACTGAAGACTCGGGTCTGTACAAGTGTATAGTGTTCACAAAGGGTGGTTTGCGCTCTGACAAATGCCTCCTCAATGTCACTGGTAAGATGATTCAGTAATCCAATCCAATCCAACATTATATTTAAGCACTTTAACACCAAAGATGACCAAAGTGCTGTACAGAAGAAAAGCTTCTTTTATGTATGTTATCAGTGATCTACAGACTGTAGCTGCACTCAGGAGTCACTTTATTGTTAAAAATATGCTGTATGTGGACACAAACATCACCAAGTTCAAACAAAAAGAGTTTGACATGAACAATGTGAAGTGTCACAAGTAGGAGAGTTGAATGCTGCAATAACATGATTTGTGGAATAAACGTAAAATTATTATGTTTCTGTCCTTTACAGCATCTCTTGATCAGCCCAAACCTCAGGACCAACTAAGGAGTTCGGAAAGGATCGGCCTCTACGTTGGAGTGATAGTAGCTGTACTCGCTGTCGGTTCTGGACTCTTCTTAGTCTTCAGACATTGTTCTAAACTTAATGGGAGAGGACACTTAGTGGTACATGAGACAGAAAAAATCAATGCAGGAGTATAGAAGTTGCGTTTCTCAGAGAGCAGACTTTTTTTTTTCTTTTCCAGATTATTTTCCGTTATTTGGCTTTTTTCTTATTTTGTCAGTGGGTGGCAGAGGTGGGAGTAAGTCACTCATGTCAAGCGAGTCACAAGCAAGTCTCAAGTCGCTGTGGTGAGAATCAAGCAAGTCAAGTCATACAAAAATCTAATGATCTACCCCAGTTTCCACTTCTAAATCAGTAAAGACAGTGGTACACCAGTTGAGTTTTATTTCAACATTAACAACTCAAACTATTGCAGCCTGCTTACAGTTACCTAACTTACTTAACTGCTTACTTCCCCCTTCAGGAGGGTCACGCCATTTCTCCATGGTCTGTTAACGCATCTGTCTAAAGTGCTTCTCATTAACATTGCTGTGCACAAAAAAGGTACTGCATCATCAACTGAGTAGTACATAAAATAAGTATATAAAAATAAATAAAAACTTATAGCCTGATATGTAAACATTACTGACATGACAAAACATTACATCAAACCATGAAAACTTATTCACATAATGGTTTTAGTATGCTGCATGCTGTTCATGTTATTTTGTCCAGTTCATATCCACACTAGCAAGCATCTCTGCCACAACGCTAAAGGAATACTTTACTTTAGTATAACTTGACAAGTTTAAGCATCTTATCTTTATCGAACGATGGACAATGGCATGTTGTAATTTATAATGAGGTCCTACAGTATTGAGTTTGTAATGACTGTTGCAGTTGTATAGTTACACACTCCTCGATTCGATGAATTGGGAGATTGGAGGCTGATTAAGATGGATGTACTCTTCATATCTGTAGACAGTAAAAAGAAGAGAGAGAGAGAATAAGATGATTATTATCGTGCATGTGTATGCTATTCAGGGACCCTTAACAAGGATCATCAGAAAATAATGTTTTTATGAAGAATTGGTTTGAAGAGTATACAACGATCAACCAAAACATAAAAACTACCAACGGGCAAAGTGAATAACATTAATTATCTCGTTACAATGGCACCCATCAAGAGGTGGGATATAAAAGGCAGCTCGGTTCTTGAAATTGATGAGTTGAAAGCAGGAAAAATGTTAAAGGGAGAGTGAAAGGATCTGAGCATCTCCAACACAGCAGGTCATGTGGGGGTCTTCTCAGTCAGTATCTACCAAATGTAGTCCAAGGAAGGACAATTGATGAACCCTTCATGGCAGCAGTATAACAATGAAGGGGTTTATGTGTCTTTTGGAGTCTATGACTAGGTCTAGGTCTAGCCTGATTAGGCAGGTGGTTTTAATGTTATGGCTGATCGGTGTATAATATTCGAGGTAGATGGCTGTCCACATAGAGTCCGGTTCTGCCTCAGGTTTCTCCTTGCCACTGTCACCAAGTGCTTTCTCATGTGGGAATGAGTCTCTTTAAATGAAATTAAAGAGTACAGTCTAGACCTGCTCTATGTTTAAAGTGCCTTGAGATATTGGTTGGATGTTTTAAATGAATTGAATTAACATTAAAAGATACCTCAATTAAAGTGACACTAACCTGCATGCAACGTTACACAATTTTAAATGTATATGGAAGAAATGACGTGCCTTAAATGTGTTTGAATATGTTTGTGTTTGTATGTATTTTAAATATTTGGGTATTTTGTGGACCACTTTATTATCGCCTGTGAGATAATTAATTACCAAATATTACTGAATGTCTTTTAGTAGGACCCAGCTGATATATAAAGGAAGCTGCTGTTCTGGAGAAATTTGTCTGAAGCCAATGTGGAGAGCTGCCGGGGCTCCAGAATTGAAGGGGCATAACCTAGTGCAGACCTTTGCCTTTACTTTGTCTCCCAAAGTTTTTGTATTACTGCACAGGATTTCTGTTTTACACTGAAAAATAAATATAAATGCATTGCAGACTGGATTTCTGTCTGAGTTTTTTGCCATAACCACTCAGCCAACCTTACAGGGAGTATTTAACAGAAATGTCAGGACTTTACTAAACAGAACAAAAGACTGGACCCACAATGCAGATCTGAAACCGATGATGGTTTATTCAGGCAACAAAACAGAAACAAAAATGCAGCAGGAGATGACAGGGCTGGGCGAGGCGAGGCTGAGGGCAGGCAAATGGCTGGAAGAGAGGAGAAATACAAAAACAGGTAAGTCCAAAGCAAGGTAAATCCACAAAAATCCAAAACAGGGTCAAGGTTTACAAAATACTCGATCGAAGAGCCGAGAGCGTTACCACAGTGGGTGAAACAACGAACTGGCGATGAGTAGAGGAAGAGACCGGCTTATAAATGCTGTAGAGCAGGAAACGAGGTTGATGAATGTCAGGTGTGCAGAGGAGGGTGGATGCAGAAGCTGCCAGAAGGCCCCGCCCAGCCCTGGGAGAAAGAAAACATGGAGACAGAAAAAGCAGAGGCGAACTGGATCCTGACAATAAAGCGTTGGATGTTTTAATTAAAACTATTTAAAGGACATACGTATAGGATAAAGCAGGGGTGTTATACTTATTTTAGTTTAAGGGCCATCTATAGCCCAAATTCGATCTCAAGTGAGCCAGATTAGTAAAACCTACAGCAACCCTGTATACTGTGTGTATATACACACACAGTATACAGGGATAAGTATCTCACCCTGCCCTGTGATTGATAATATAATATTTACATTTATGAATGCTAATAGCCTTATGATGATACACCTACTCTTTGGAGATGAACTGGGAAGCTGAAGATGGATGGAATAACACCATCTCTGAGTCGGACAATCTGACCTGTCCTATCGAAATCGTCCTGCTTAAAATGCTCACTGCAAACCACGGATGAATTACTTGCAGTCAATCCTTCCCTCTTCAAAGCCACTTCCCACTTCTTCCTAACATCTTTGGGAAACCTTCAAAATGAAAACGGGAGATTTGGGAGAAACATTTTACAAAGGAGGTCAAGCTTATTGTATACCTTCTTCTTCCTATTTTTCCATTTCCTATTATTCCTATTTAATTCTTCTTCCTATTTTCTTCTTTCAAATGTCATCAAAACTCCTATTTTGATGTTGATAATGGACCAAAGCTGCTGAAATTGTGAGTTAGCTTGTTTGCTAACTATTCTACAGTCAGATGTTCTGTTGTCTGATTTCGCGGGTGGACATAAATACAGTACAGTAATATTCTATTCACGAAGTACAACCAATAATAATGTTCAATCTTACTTGTGAAAAGTAATCCCCCGAGCCCTGTTTTGAACAGTCCGACGATTTTTACAGGAATAAGCCGCACAGTGCTCAGGCATCTTGCTGCTTTGGTGGTTGTCAACAGGTAGGATGACCGGTCCAAGATGGCGGCCGCATTTCTCCTGCCCCAGCAGCCCATGCGGCGTCTACTCTTTATTATGTCTTTGTTTACCTGCGCCACAATAATTATTGTAGTGTCATGGCAACGGAAAAATGCTCCGTCTTTATGAAGTTGTTAAGTTAGTTATATTTGTTTATAGCCCTTTGAGTGGAAATATAAGTAAGTGAACATGTTATAGATAATTACTAGAATGTACACCGTTAATGTCTGTGACATATTCGTAACGTTTAGCAACGTTTTTGAGTAACTTTGTTGGCACGTATGACCGTTGGTGCCGTATAATAACGGTAGATTTCAGGTTTAAGCGACCGTTGAATTGACCTTTAAGCTAACTTGTATATACGACAAGCTATTCTGTATTGTTTATTAATGAATGTTTTTCTGTATTTTTATATGTCCATTTCAATTTCACACTTTCTTGTAATAAATCCTAACCTACTACAACACCTGCCTGTTCCTTGGAGGATATGATGCAAGGGAGAGTTTAGCTGGCTGTGAATCTCAATACACGACAAGAGTCACATTGGGTGCAACAGTTCACTCACCATATCTTTTCTTTCTCCCTCAAGGTGCTTTGCTTAAATTTCTAAGCCCTCTTCCTCGGGATGCCTCCACTGATGAAGGTGAGTGAAATCACCAGTGTAGTTTCTGATGTCATGGTACTAAAGCATCTTTAACAATGCCACTGAGTGCTGCTGAGAACACCACAATACTATGGCTGCATATACAACCAAATAAGCATAGTAAGTTATTACATTCATAATGATGTTTACACACTTTGCAACTTTATAGGAACTCCTTTAACACTCTGTTCAGTTAGTACCTTTAACTGTGTCCTTTGTTTACTCTATGAATCTATGATTAAAACTATGGGGTAAAATAAATAGTAAAAATGATTAGGTTTTTTTTCTTTCATTATGATAATAAATACTATTTCAAATTAATATGTGCTGGGGCCTGTTTCAGAAAGCAGGTTGATGGTGGTGAAAACTCTGAGTTAGTTAACCCTGAGATGAGGGAAACTCAGTTTTTTCAGTTTCACAAAGCCAGTTCAGCTGTTACCATGTGATCTTCCCCATTGATAAAATGGTCAAACATATTTTCCGCTGTACATTTCACTGGACATTTCAGATTTTTTTTAAATGGGCCCTCCTAATGTCTATGTTATGCACTCTGTACATGAAAAATATGATACATAGACTTAATTGTTTTCCCAGCTGCACCAAAACTTCATCTCCCATTCATGAGGAAGAAGAAGACATAGGAGAGACTACATCCAGTGGTACCATGGCCTCAACATCAACACAAATTGAGTCTGCACCACTTCCCAGCACCTCAACAACACAAGGTACCACAAGCTCTGTAATTATAGCTGATATCCTGCACAGTTGCCCAGAGTCTTAACTGATCGCGCATTAACTGTCACATTATATACGCACTGTCATATTATTATAAAAAACACCAGTGCAAATCACAGATATTGAATTCCCCCAAAACTGTGAAAATACCAGTCACTTTGCCCATGGACATTTCAGATTTCTGAATATGGGGCCTGTACTAATGTCTAGGTGTTAGACACTCAGTGATGCACTCTATACATGAAAAGTGTGTTATATAAATAAAAACGTTCTTCTTTTCTCAGCTGTACCATCAACTCCAGGGGCCCGTTTCAGAAAGCAGGTTTAGTGAGAACTCGTGAGGGAAACTCTGGTTTTTCGGTTTCACAAAGCCAGTTCAGCTTAACTCTGAGTCAGTTACTCTGGCAACATACTCCGTGAACCTAACCTGCTCGCTAGCAGGTTTTCTTCTACTAACCCTGAGTTTCTCCTCCTTTTTAGTTGAAGTCTGCAGACTGAAGGAGGTGTCAGACATGGTGTGTCCTTTTCTTAAAGAGTCAGTTAATATTGAAGCACAAATACGAAGCATAAATCTCCGTCAGGGTGATCAGACCACGCTGGGATGTTTTATCATTCTCTGATGATGTTCTGTTTGAGTGTTTCCATTTTTCTGTACAATCAATAATTTATCTGAACAATATTCTCAGCCCTCGTATCGTCTGTACGACACCACATGGACATGCTCTCAGTTCAGAATAAGTTCTCTGTTCAATTTCATGTTTCCAAGGCAACCGTCTGTCAGGCTGTCACAAAGGCAATATTTGAAGGTGATTGATAGCCAAGTGGTTACTGCTCATGCTTCACAGTGGCAATGTCGCTGGTTCGCTACCAGTGAGGAACTTTCTCTCTCTCTATACCAGCTACTGTTAAATTACGGTGAAAGTGCCAAGTGCCCAAACATAAAACTAAATTTGACTATTACACTTAAACGTTTACTTTTTTAGTGTTGTATGTATAAAGGCATGTAGTTGTTGCTTTCAAATAGACAATATTAAATACTGGCAGTGTTGGGATGGCTGAAAAATTGACTTTCTTCTTTGCTTAGAAGATTTCATCAACTACTGAAATATATATCACATGTTGAATGTAGCATTTAAATGCTGTTTAATGAGGTAGGGCAGGCTAAACACCACAATTGCTTGTAATCAATACCTTACTTGTTTGAGCTATATTTTTATTTTTCATATTCAGTTGCTGCCAAATAGGCCTACGTTTTGTACCTGTTGGGGTCCGCATGAATGTTAAATGTGCCACGCACACACATACACAGAATATAAATGTTGAATAAGTCGACCACTCGAGACAAAATGTTTCTCTTTTTTTCATTAATACTTTTTTTAAATATACTCATCGTCTGCATGTGTTCATTAATATTTCTAAATCCTTTGGGGAGAAGTGGGAGGACTGAGCCCTTTGTTTCTCCTGTTGTCATGGTGAATCATGTTATCTGTGCTCCATTGATGAGGGCTTGGTATCTCCTCATGCAGAAGCTTCACTCAGAGTTACTTTGACTCAGAGTTGATTGAAATAACTGTTAACACTTGTTCTGAAACCGAAAACTCTGAGTTTGACAGCTCAGAGTTGGTCAACCTAGAGTAAAGGTTTAACTCAGAGTTAGTTAAACCTGCTTCCTGAAACAGGCCCCTGCTCTCATTCATGAGAAAGACAACGAGGAAAGAAGACATGGAAGAGACTACATCCAGTGGTTCCATGGCCTCATCATCAACATAAAGTGACTCTGCACCACTTCTCAGCACTGATGTTATTTTACATTCTTGAAAATGATCATTGCACCTGTTCCGTGCAATGATCATTTTTGTCAGTACAGCTAAGAGTATTATTAAGAGGTTATTTGATATACAGAGGAAGAAAGAATGTAAAATAGTTAAGAATGTTCTGGCATTCCAATTTTACATGCACTGGGTTGCTTTAATTAATTAAAATTACACAAAGATTAAAGCTAGTGTTGGTGTTGGGCATTGTACAGTTCAATGACATTCAAATAATTATTTTAAGATTACTGTTCCTTCCCATGATAAATCCATTCTTGCATCTTTTATTCACAGTTTGCTGAGTGCATCTTGGGTGGACTGCCCTTGGAGTTTGACAACTCCACTACAGGTGTCAACCATATAAGAGAGGGCATTGCAGTCTCTCTTCTTGAGAACACAGGTTATTCTTTTTTCTTACATTTTAAAATTAGCATATATTAGGCTCTTTTGCTCTGACAAACATTGCTCATAGTTAGGAAAATTATCTTTATTCCTTGTTTTGGCAGATGACTTGTCCAACCTCTGTCATATCTGTGGGGAGCTGGATGGGGACACCATTTGGGTAACTGCTTATGTTTTCCTTGTCCTTCTTAAGCTTTTTTTTTTATTTTTATCTAAACATTATTTCAAATTTCATAAAAAAAATGAATACACAAAACAAAATACATTTCAGTGTTTAATATTGTAAATGTCTAATAATTTCAGATTGGCTGTGACATGTGCCCACGGTGGTACCACAGGACATGTACAAAGAAGCCACACAGAGATAAAAAGAAGACATTTATTTGTGCAGCATGCCAGTAGCAAGGGTAGCTACTGGCTGGCAACCCCAATTGTATATAGTTGCATATTGTTATATTTTTGTATATTTGTATATAGTAGTATTTTTGTATATATTTGTTAGCATGCTGTTAAGACATTTTATGACAGTTCATAGTTCATAGTTAATGTATTTAAGTATGTATGTATGTATGTATGTAAAAAATAATAATATTTTGTGATGACATGTGGCTTACTTATTTTAAGACGTGGTTTCTATGGTCATAAGGTAGGAACATCGTTTTATTGAAGACATTCAACAGTAAAGTACTGGTTAAGGTATAATCAGGTAAATATAAATCTGAAGAGTTACATGAAGACATATCGTGGCAGAAAACCATTTTAAGTATCAAATTTGGAGCAGGAATCAATTTTTGGCAAGTAAAAAACTGCATTTTATGCGTAGCATTGGCCCTTTACACCATTCCCAGAGGGTACAGAGTAAAGGTTAATCTATAATGAGCTAAATATTGCTCTGTTGAGTAATAGGAAGTCATTTTAAGCAAGAAAACACTTTTCATTATCAAATTAATGGCAATAATCAATTTTTGGCAGGTGAAAGGGGCCATTTTGTGTTGAAATGGTCCTTTAAAAGAGTTCCAAAGTGTCCTGTGAGCTCTAGTGTTTATATTATGAAGCTCTTGAATGAGATCAAGTCACATTTAGGCAGAAATCACCATTCAGTAACTGCATTTGGCCTCCAATCAATTTTTGGCAGGTGAAAGGGGCCATTTTGTGTTGAAATGGTCCTTTAAAAGAGTTCCAAAGTGTCCTGTGAGCTCTAGTGTTTATATTATGAAGCTCTTGAATGAGATCAAGTCACATTTAGGCAGAAATCACCATTCAGTAACTGCATTTGGCCTCCAATCAATTTTTGGCAGGTGAAAAAGGCCATTTTGTGTAGTAATGTTCCTTTAAAAGAGTTCCAAAGTGTCCTGTGAGCTCTAGTGTTTATATTATGAAGCTCATGAATGAGATCAAGTCACATTTAGGCAGAAATAACCATTCATTTGGCCTCCAATCAATTTTTGGCAGGTGAAAACTGTTTGTTATTTTAATAGTAGGCATAAACAATAATATTAGATATACAAAACACATCCAAACATGGGAAGCAAATACTACGTAGGGCCCAGATCAGATAAAAAAACAATGCAGAGTCACAAGGATCATTGCAAAAGTGATAATTTCTTTATTGAAAACACACCCATAAATCAAACACACTGTAGAGACATGTTTATCACGTAATTGCCATGCCTTATTTCGCTACAAACTACACTTCTTTTGGCCACAGTTGTGCTATTGTGTGATAATTGTGTGTATATGCATATTATGACCGTTTAATCCAAAGAAAATCAGACGTTTTATAGCGCTACCGCTCAACGGGCTGCTGTGCGCGCTCCCGCGGCCACAGATCAGATTCTGGCAGACGATCACTTTTTGGCACGACACCTGTCCCAGGAGGATCGGTTTCCTGTTTTTTCCACAGTTGGGTTGCTGCAGTTTAGTTTCACTTCTGTGACGCAGTTTGTTTTACACTTTAAAAGGTATGTAACTCCGCTTTATATACTTTAATAAATATTACTATCAGTCTTAATATATCATATTTAGGGTTTATTAGTAGAACTCAACAGTTAAAGTGTTTTCTTTCTTTCATCAGACCTACAACAGTTGGACAGTAAAGCGTTATGTTTCCTCTCACGTTCATTTGACTCGTTTAAAGAAAGTATAGACTATGTGCTGAATATAATAAGTTAATCGTTTACATCTTATTATAACAATTTTTGATTGCATTAGTCGATGACATCATCAGTTTGAAGTGCAGCAGCTGTACTTTCAATTTTGGAGAAACATCGAATTTGCAGTTAGTTTATCATTTAATGGAGGATTTTTAGGTTTAACAGAGCAGAACTGATCTGAAATGTCAGGATATCAGTTTAATATAAAATACTGCCGAGTAATTTTGTTTAAGGAGATACAGTAGTTAAGAAAATGCGAAGTGTTAAACCAGGAAGACATTGAAAAGTTGGATTGCAGCACGTTGTGACGCAGTTTGTTTGTTTCACACTCTAGAAGTATTGTGCTTTATATACTTTAATCTACTTTAATCTTATTGTCAGTCTTAATATATCGTATTCAGGCTTTATTAGTAGAAAACAACAGTTAAAGTGTAACATTTTGTCATGTTACATTGATGGCCTGCAGTTCTCTTTTCTCACGCCTGTGACGCAGTTTGTTTTGCACTCAAATGGTATATTATTGTAACTGCGCTTTATATACTTTAATAAATATTACTTTATGTACTCAGTGATTAGTGAGGAACTGGAGAGAAGCTGAGTCTGATCTGTTAAATGTGCAAACAAACAGATTCTGATTGATCCTGTTGTGTCCACTGCTAGTAAAGGCAAATTATCCCAGGACATCTAGTGGACACATGAAGCAGTGCATGTGAATATTATATGGACACAGTGTCAGTGAATTTAGCAGCTACAATCAGACAAGATGTATTTCTGTGGTGAAGGAGGAGTGATAATTACAACTTAGTGATAACAGTGTTCAGTCAACTCATGAACTGGGTTTCTGTTTGTTATTTTACTTACATTAGTTTGATGTATTTGCATACAGGTGCACGCTTAAAATGGATCAGTGTGAGGAGACAGAGGAGGGGGTCCATCCCTCTGAAACCCCTCTGGGTGGGAAACATGATGACAGTCAGACTAAAGCTCAGAGGTGAGATGAGGATCTCTAAATGTTTAAAATCATTCAGTGGAAACAGAATCAATAATAAATCTGACATTGATTTTATCTGCAATCACTTTATAATCATCTTTACTGTCTGCACTTGTCAGTGTGATACTAAATTCTCCATGATATAATTTCTCTGATGTATATCACACATTGAAGAAGAACATGTTTGTTTCCATTTCATCAAATTTCATTTTATTTCCTCCATATTTATATATTATTATAACAATGACTATTACTTGCTGCAGGTCGGACTGGGAGTGGAGCTTCAAGAAGGACACTAAAGCACGTGTTCATTCAGTCCGGCCTTCAGTCAGAAGGTGAGTCAAACCTTTAACCTGTTTATACATTCTTTCACACTTTTTAAGAAGAATCAACCTTTTTTGATTTCTACTTCAAAGTTTGTGTTTATCCAACATTTGATGTGACTAGATGGTAAATGTTGTAATTTACCACTCTGGTGGTTTTTCTCTTTGTGTCTGTCAGAGTCTGAAATATTGAATATTGAAATATTTTCATCATTTAAAAATCCTCAACGTTTAAAACATATATTGACATATGGAGGCTGCCATTACACTACGTGCACCATGAACTTTGGGTTGATGATGTAAATTGGTTGCATTGGAGAGGCGACCGTTATACATTGTTGGTATTTTAACGTCCCACAGTAGAGAAAATATGAACACAATGCTGCACTGTGCAGCCCATAAAACATCCTGACTGAGACAAACTGCCTCCAAGTTCTCCTGCTGCTGCTGCTGTGATACACTCAATACCTGTGAATAATATCAAACCTGTTAGCATCTTGTTAGCATGCTTTAATGTTACCTTGTATATAATCTCATCATGTGTAAAGCATACGATAGATCTGAAATGATTTTTATTAGAATATGTTTTATCATACAACGATAGTTTGATCCAAACAGCTGCTGACAGAAAGCAGAGCTCTCTATAACACACACTCTGTTAGCATAGACACTCTCTCCTCTCCTCCATGTTTATCTCGCTTTAGTGTAAACAGACTGGGACTGAAGACCACTGCAAACATTGACATCCTACCCACAATGCATTGTGACATAATCAACAATGGCGACTTAAGAGTGATAGGATTTTTTCTAATTTCATGAGAAATTAAGACACCATGATTGAAGCAGAATGTTGCTTCATTTGCATCCAATTTCCTTGTATTTCCTCCATATTTATATATTATTATAACAATGATTATTACTTGCTGCCAACTGTACAGGGAGGAGAGCAACAAGGACGACTTTGAAGCACGTGATGATTCAGTCCAGTCAAACGATCAGTGAGTCAAACCTTTAACCTGTTTATAAATTCTTTCACACTTTTTGAGAAGAATAAACTTTTTTGATTCCTACTTCAAAGTTTGTGTTTATCCAACATTTGATGTGACTAGATGGTAAATGTTGTAATTTACCACTCTGGTGGTTTTTCTCTTTGTGTCTGTCAGAGTCTGAAATATTGAATATTGAAATATTTTCATCATTTAAAAATCCTCAATGTTTAAAACATATATTGACATATGGAGGCTGCCATTGCACTACGTGCACCATGAACTTTGGGTTGATGATGTAAATTGGTTGCATTGGAGAGGCGACCGTTATACATTGTTGGTATTTTAACGTCCCACAGTAGAGAAAATATGAACACAATGCTGCACTGTGCAGCCCATAAAACATCCTGACTGAGACAAACTGCCTCCAAGTTCTCCTGCTGCTGCTGCTGTGATACACTCAATACCTGTGAATAATATCAAATGAATGAATCTGAAATGATTTTTATTAGAATATGTTTTATGAGAAATTAAGACAGAGAGTGTATTTACATCACATTTATAAGTGCTATCTTTTCTTATAAAAGATCAGCTTGTTTCTCTCGGTTCACGTGCATCCATGTCTGACGCGCTCCACAGTGACCATAAAATCCAACATTTCTATCCTGTTGTTCAAGACATTTTATTTCCACAAGCTTATATGGTTCAGAGTTCTTACCGCAGCTTGGATTGACAGACAGATCAAATCTGGTCATTTGTCTTTTTCCATATACGTTCAAACAAAACAAAAAACAAAAACAACACTAGCAGCGCTCTAAAACTGTACGGCTGCCTGCCTCCAAACCGAGAGCCACACCAGCTCCAATAGCCAACACCAATATATCACAGGTGATGCAGTCACCTGTCCATAAAGAGGAGGCGGAGGTGAGAAATGGCATCAATTATCAACTCAACTCATAATTCAAATCACAATATTTCATGTTAATATCTCAATAAATCAGATAAATAATAATAGTAAACCAGAAGAAAACATTTAATATTAATCAAAACATAAATCAAGCATTTGGCTCCAACAACATTTATATAGTTGATGCCAACATTATCTAATAAGGTCTACAAGTCTTAATGGTCGAGGTTCCTTTTAAAAGTTGGTATTCTAACATTAATTGTAGAAATATCAGTTATGTGATTGATAACTGCTCTCAGCCCTCATGTACTCAGTGATTAGTGAGGAAATGGAGAGAAGCTGAGTCTGACTGACAGCTGATCTGTTAAATGTGCAAACAAACAGATTCTGATTGATTAATAAAGTTACCACTGCTGATAAAGACAAACTAACTGAGGACATCTAGTGGTCATATAAAGTAGTGCAGTGAACGTCACAGCTACAATCGGACCAGATTAATATCTGTAGAGAAGGTGGGGTGATAGTTACAACTCATTAACAGCAACATTCAGTGTGAGGAGACAGAGGAGGGGTCCATCCCTCTGAAACCCCTCTGTGTGGGAAACATGATGACAGTCAGACTAAAGCTCAGAGTGAGATGAGGATCTCTAAATGTTTAAAATGACTGTTCTCTGTTCCTGAGTCAGAAATCAGCAATAACATTATACTGTGTGTGTGTGTGTGTGTGTGTGTGTGTGTGTGTGTGTGTGTGTGTGTGTTTTACAGCCCACACATCATATCGCCCACAATGTCCAGTCCACCACCTCCACCACCGTAAGTCACCATGATGTAACTTTGTAATGTTAATGTGTATGTTGGTTAATGTGCTGCTTTGCTATGTGACCTTTGTAGACAAGGAATAACTGTTCTTTGATTCAGTACATCTCTGGTTTCAGAGGTTTTATTGTTAGCTGATCATATTTACATTGATCTTTTCTGTCACTTGTATCCACACTGACAGACACTTGAATCAATAAAATCTACTTTACTTTTCTTCTACATCAAAATGACCTCAAATGTTAGGACCAGAAATGATTCAGTATGAACAGAATACAAATTATCCCGAACATTTCTGATGTCTATTTAATGGATTTGTATCCACCATTTGTGTCTGGATTAAAAATTGTCATGTTGGGTCTTGATCAACTTTTATTTTTGGTCTTTCTTGATCTGATTTGTTTCAGTTTGATTTATATCTCCATGACAAGAAAAGTGTGTTTTATTAAATGGTTAAAACTTTGTCTTAGTTAACAGAGAAGTTTTCATCAGGAGTCAGTCCTTCTGTTTTATAAACTCATAAATGATCATCCATCAGTTTGGTCTGTATGTAATAATAATAATAATAATAATAATAATAATAGTACTGATTAACTTTCCTGTTTTACACTTGAGACAAAACAAATGACTAACAATGTAAAGTAGGTAGTTCAGATAAAGATGATGATGATCATCATGATATCAGTCAGGATGAATGGAAAGGAAGGCCATGAAACTTCAGTCCTCTTAATGAAGGTTTATTTAAACTAATCACAGGAAGTGAATTGATGCAGCAATAAATGGATCAAACTGACACAATAAATCAAATGATAGCTCCATATCTTAAAATAAGGATAATGATGATGTCAGTTAAACTAACATGTACATACGATAAGAAGTAAAGAGAAGAAAAGGATAAAAAGCTCTGAGCAGGTCTGCTGCCTCATGTGAAAGTGAAAGAATGAGTGAGAAGGAGAGCAGCTGTTAAATAAGGCTTGAGTGGACCAGTTGAACTAGAAGAAGAAAAAACATGAGCCAGTTAGTGAGAAGGAAAGGAGAAGAAAGGAAGAGAGGTAGGTGAGGAAAGAGAAGAGGAATAAAAAACAGAATAGTCTTTACTACAAACTAAATGTTAATTACATTTATTAAAGTAAACATTTGGACTTAAGGGAAGATAAAAACTGACAAAGTTGAGAATAAAAACTATTTATTAAACTTCTGTTGATTTAAAATGTTCTTAAATGTGATTGAGCTGCAGTACAGAAAACAGAGCCGAGCTAATCTCTGTTTTCTGTCTGATTGTAATAAATATTATTGGTTATGATGAATAAAATATTAAGCAGCATCATTATAAAAGAGGTTTAGTCTTTTATTAGCCTTTGAACATTTGATAGGATGTTACATCACTTTTTCCTTTTTATTATCATTTATCAAACAAACAGTAAGAATCCATCTGGTGAAGCTGTCAACATCATTAAAATCATTCAGTGGAAACAGAATCAATAATAAATCTGACATTGATTTTATCTGCAATCACTTTATAATCATCTTTACTGTCTGCACTTGTCAGTGTGATACTAAATTCTCCATTATATGATTTCTCTGTCCTATATTATAATTGTTCCTGGAGGTTTTCTTCTGGTACAGATAAGCTTCGCTGCTACTGATGTTTAACATCTTATTTTGGCCAGCAAACACTGCAAAACTAAAATTAAATACATATTACAAACATAAAGACATTATCAGTACAAAATTAATTTACAAACATAAATAGCCACAAAAATTAAATATACAAACACATACCATATGCGCCTGCTGAACAGAAATGTCTTAATGTCGCTCTGTTACTCTTCATTGATGAACTCTTTACCCTGTGCTTGGCTTCTGATAGCAGCTTCTGGCAGTACAGGCATTTCCCCTCTAATTAGTGATCATGTGAACATGACACGTTGTCCCTTCAATGTCATTGACAGGTTTAACAGCAGGTGTTTCCATAACAACGGAGAAACCAAGTTACACTTAAATAAATTATTTATAACTTGTTTAGAAAGCCACTTTCTTTAAAAAGGACTTCAAATATTAGGAATCAGCACATTTTCATATGACAGCTACATATATCACACATTGAAGAAGCAGAATGTTGCTTCATTTGCATCCAATTTCCTTGTATTTAATCTCTATTTATATAATTATTATAACAATGATTATTACTTGCAGCCGGCCAAACTTCAAGAAAGACGATGAAACAGATGATGATCTAGGCCAGTCTTCAGACAGTGGGTGAGTCAAACCTTTAACCTGTTTATAGATTCTTTCACACACTTTTTTCATATCTATTATCTCTCTGTATCTATTATTCACTACCTAGAGAATTATCCTGAGCTTAATCATGACCACTACATGTTTAACCCAAATATAACCTTAAACCAAGTCTTTACTTTACACACACACACACACACACACACACACACACACACACACACACACACACACACACACACACACACACACACACACACAGCGTTGGGTTGGTGATATATTGAGTATACTTGATGTATCGTAGCTCGTTCTGTGTGATTTAGTAAATGACTTTATTACAAACATCAAACAACAAACTGTCACATATTTTTGATACTGCTGTTATGAGACTCATTTTGCTTCTCTGACTCTCTCACACACAGAAACCTTTGTAACAAGAAACTTTGTGTTTTATTGAATGATTGAAATAATCCATCTTAGTTAACATAGAGAGAGAGAGAGAGGTGTTCCTTATAGGTCACAACTATTTTCTACACATGTAGAAAATGTACAAAATATTATTGGTTATGATGATTATGTGAGGCATCATCATTTTTATTAGCCTTTGAACATTTGATAGGATGTTACATCACTTTTTCCTTTTTATTATCATTTATCAAACAAACAGTAAGAATCCATCTGGTGAAGCTGTCAACATCATTAAAATCATTCAGTGGAAACAGAATCAATAATAAATCTGACATTGATTTTATCTGCAATCACTTTATAATCATCTTTACTGTCTGCACTTGTCAGTGTGATACTAAATTCTCCATGATATGATTTCTCTGATGTATATCACACATTGAAGAAGAATATGTTTGTTTCCATTTCATCAAATTTCATTTTATTTCCTCCATATTTATATATTATTATAACAATGATTATTACTTGCTACAGGTCGGACTGGGAGTGGAGCTTCAAGAAGGACACTAAAGCACGTGTTCATTCAGTCCGGCCTTCAGTCAGAAGGTGAGTCAAACCTTTAACCTGTTTATACATTCTTTCACACTTTTTAAGAAGAATCAACCTTTTTTGATTTCTACTTCAGAGTTTGTGTTTATCCAATATTTGATGTGACTTGATGGTAAATGTTGTAATTTACCACTCTGGTGGTTTTTCTCTTTGTGTCTGTCAGAGTCTGAAATATTGAATATTGAAATATTTTCCTCAACGTTTAAAACATATATTGACATATGGAGGCTGCCATTACACTACGTGCACCATGAACTTTGGGTTGATGATGTAAATTGGTTGCATTGGAGAGGCGACCGTTATACATTGTTGGTATTTTAACGTCCCACAGTAGAGAAAATATGAACACAATGCTGCACTGTGCAGCCCATAAAACATCCTGACTGAGACAAACTGCCTCCAAGTTCTCCTGCTGCTGCTGCTGTGATACACTCAATACCTGTGAATAATATCAAACCTGTTAGCATCTTGTTAGCATGCTTTAATGTTACCTTGTATATAATCTCATCATGTATAAAGCATACGATAGATCTGAAATGATTTTTATTAGAATATGTTTTATGAGAAATTAAGACAGAGGGTGTATTTACATCACATTTATAAGTGCTATCTTTTCTTATAAAAGATGAGCTTGTTTCTCTCGGTTCACGTGCATCCATGTCTGACACGCTCCACAGTGACCATAAAATCCAACATTTCTATCCTCTTGTTCAAGACATTTTATTTCCACAAGCTTATATGTTTCAGGGTTCTTACCGCAGCTTGGATTGACAGACAGATCAAATCTGGTCATTTGTCTTTTTCCATATACGTTCAAACAAAACAAAAAACAAAAACAACTCTAGCAGCGCTCTAAAACTGTACGGCTGCCTGCCTCCAAACCGAGAGCCACACCAGCTCCAATAGCCAACACCAATATATCACAGGTGCTGCAGTCACCTGTCCATGAAGAGGAGGCGGAGGTGAGAAATGGCATCAATTATCAACTCAACTCATAATTCAAATCAGAACATTTCATGTTAATATCTCAATAAATCAGATAAATAATAATAGTAAACCAGAAGAAAACATTTAATATTAATCAAAACATAAATCAAGCATTTGGCTCCAACAACATTTATATAGTTGATGCCAACATTATCTAATAAGGTCTACAAGTCTTAATGGTCGAGGTTCCTTTTAAAAGTTGGTATTCTAACATTAATTGTAGAAATATCAGTTATGTGATTGATAACTGCTCTCAGCCCTCATGTACTCAGTGATTAGTGAGGAAATGGAGAGAAGCTGAGTCTGACTGACAGCTGATCTGTTAAATGTGCAAACAAACAGATTCTGATTGATTAATAAAGTTACCACTGCTGATAAAGACAAACTAACTGAGGACATCTAGTGGTCATATAAAGTAGTGCAGTGAACTTCACAGCTACAATCAGACAAGATTAATATCTGTAGAGAAGGTGGGCTGATAATTACAACTCATTAACAGCAACATTCAGTGTGAGGAGACAGAGGAGGGGTCCATCCCTCTGAAACCCCTCTGTGTGGGAAACATGATGACAGTCAGACTAAAGCTCAGAGTGAGATGAGGATCTCTAAATGTTTAAAATGACTGTTCTCTGTTCCTGAGTCAGAAATCAGCAATAACATTATACTGTGTGTGTGTGTGTGTGTGTGTGTGTGTGTGTGTGTGTGTGTGTGTGTGTGTTGTTTTGCAGCCCAGTGCAGCAGCAGAGCATCAGCAACATCTCAGCCAATCCCCATGAGCCATATCCTTTTCTACAACCACCACCGTAAGTGACCATCATGTAACTTTGTAATGTTAATGTGTTTGTTGGTTAATGTGCTGCTTTGCTATGTGACCTTTGTAGACAAGGAATAACTGTTCTTTGATTCAGTACATCTCTGGTTTCAGAGGTTTTATTGTTAGCTGATCATATTTACATTGATCTTTTCTGTCACTTGTATCCACACTGACAGACACTTGAATCAATAAAATCTACTTTACTTTTCTTCTACATCAAAATGACCTCAAATGTTAGGACCAGAAATGATTCAGTATGAACAGAATACAAATTATCCCGAACATTTCTGATGTCTATTTAATGGATTTGTATCCACCATTTGTGTCTGGATTAAAAATTGTCATGTTGGGTCTTGATCAACTTTTATTTTTGGTCTTTCTTGATCTGATTTGTTTCAGTTTGATTTATATCTCCATGACAAGAAAAGTGTATTTTATTAAATGATTAAAACTTTGTCTTAGTTAACAGAGAAGTTTTCATCAGGAGTCAGTCCTTCTGTTTTATAAACTCATAAATGATCATCCATCAGTTTGCTCTGAGTGTAATAATAATAATAATAATAATAATAATAATAGTACTGATTAACTTTCCTGTTTTACACTTGAGACAAAACAAATGACTAACAATGTAAAGTAGGTAGTTCAGATAAAGATGATGATCATCATGAGCATCAGTGAGGATGAATGGAAAGGAAGGTCATGAAACTTCAGTCCTCTTAATGAAGGTTTATTTAAACTAATCACAGGAAGTGAATTGATGCAGCAATAAATGGATCAAACTGACACAATAAATCAAATGATAGCTCCATATCTTAGAATAAGGATAATGATGATGTCAGTTAAACTAACATGTACATACGATAAGAAGTAAAGAGAAGAAAAGGATAAAAAGCTCTGAGCAGGTCTGCTGCCTCATGTGAAAGTGAAAGAATGAGTGAGAAGGAGAGCAGCTGTTAAATAAGGCTTGAGTGGACCAGTTGAACTAGAAGAAGAGAAAACATGAGCCAGTTAGTGAGAAGGAAAGGAGAAGAAAGGAAGAGAGGTAGGCGAGGAAAGAGAAGAGGAATAAAAACAGAATAGTCTTTACTACAAACTAAATGTGAATTACATTTATTAAAGTAAACATTTGGACTTAAGGGAAGATAAAAACTGACAAAGTTGAGAATAAAAACTATTTATTAAACTTGTGTTGATTTAAAATGTTCTTAAATGTGATTGAGCTGCAGTACAGAAAACAGAGCCGAGCTAATCTCTGTTTTCTGTCTGATTGTAATAAATATTATTGGTTATGATGAATAAAATATTAAGCAGCATCATTATAAAAGAGGTTTAGTCTTTTATTAGCCTTTGAACATTTGATAGGATGTTACATCACTTTTTCCTTTTTATTATCATTTATCAAACAAACAGTAAGAATCCATCTGGTGAAGCTGTCAACATCATTAAAATCATTCAGTGGAAACAGAATCAATAATAAATCTGACATTGATTTTATCTGCAATCACTTTATAATCATCTTTACTGTCTGCACTTGTCAGTGTGATACTAAATTCTCCATGATATGATTTCTCTGATGTATATCACACATTGAAGAAGAACATGTTTGTTTCCATTTCATCAAATTTCATTTTATTTCCTCCATATTTATATATTATTATAACAATGACTATTACTTGCTGCAGGTCGGACTGGGAGTGGAGCTTCAAGAAGGACACTAAAGCACGTGTTCATTCAGTCCGGCCTTCAGTCAGAAGGTGAGTCAAACCTTTAACCTGTTTATACATTCTTTCACACTTTTTAAGAAGAATGAACCTTTTTTGATTTCTACTTCAAAGTTTGTGTTTATCCAACATTTGATGTGACTAGATGGTAAATGTTGTAATTTACCACTCTGGTGGTTTTTCTCTTTGTGTCTGTCAGAGTCTGAAATATTGAATATTGAAATATTTTCCTCAACGTTTAAAACATATTGACATATGGAGGCTGCCATTACACTACGTGCACCATGAACTTTGGGTTGATGATGTAAATTGGTTGCATTGGAGAGGCGACCGTTATACATTGTTGGTATTTTAACGTCCCACAGTAGAGAAAATATGAACACAATGCTGCACTGTGCAGCCCATAAAACATCCTGACTGAGACAAACTGCCTCCAAGTTCTCCTGCTGCTGCTGCTGTGATACACTCAATACCTGTGAATAATATCAAACCTGTTAGCATCTTGTTAGCATGCTTTAATGTTACCTTGTATATAATCTCATCATGTGTAAAGCATACGATAGATCTGAAATGATTTTTATTAGAATATGTTTTATCATACAACGATAGTTTGATCCCAACAGCTGCTGACAGAAAGCAGAGCTCTCTATGACACACTCTCTGTTAGCATAGACACTCTCTCCTCTCCTCCATGTTTATCTCGCTTTAGTGTAAACAGACTGGGACTGAAGACCACTGCAAACATTGACATCCTACCCACAATGCATTGTGACATAATCAACAATGGCGACTTAAGAGTGATAGGATTTTTTCTAATTTCATGAGAAATTAAGACACCATGATTGAAGCAGAATGTTGCTTCATTTGCATCCAATTTCCTTGTATTTCCTCCATATTTATATATTATTATAACAATGATTATTACTTGCTGCCAACTGTACAGGGAGGAGAGCAACAAGGACGACTTTGAAGCACGTGATGATTCAGTCCAGTCAACCGATGAGTGAGTCAAACCTTTAACCTGTTTATAAATTCTTTCACACTTTTTGAGAAGAATACATTTTTGTGAACTTTTTTGATATCTACTTCAAAGTTTGTGTTTATCCAACATTTGATGTGACTTGATGGTAAATGTTGTAATTTACCACTCTGGTGGTTTTTCTCTTTGTGTCTGTCAGAGTCTGAAATATTGAATATTGAAATATTTTCATCAACGTTTAAAACATATATTGACATATGGAGGCTGCCATTACACTACGTGCACGATGAACTTTGGGTTGATGATGTAAATTGGTTGCATTGGAGAGGCGACCGTTATACATTGTTGGTATTTTAACGTCCCACAGTAGAGAAAATATGAACACAATGCTGCACTGTGCAGCCCATAAAACATCCTGACTGAGACAAACTGCCTCCAAGTTCTCCTGCTGCTGCTGCTGTGATACACTCAATACCTGTGAATAATATCAGACCTGTTAGCATCTTGTTAGCATGCTTTAATGTTACCTTGTATATAATCTCATCATGTATAAAGCATACGATAGATCTGAAATGATTTTTATTAGAATATGTTTTATGAGAAATTAAGACAGAGAGTGTATTTACATCACATTTATAAGTGCTATCTTTTCTTATAAAAGATCATCTTGTTTCTCTCGGTTCACGTGCATCCATGTCTGACGCGCTCCACAGTGACCATAAAATCCAACATTTCTATCCTGTTGTTCAAGACATTTTATTTCCACAAGCTTATATGGTTCAGAGTTCTTACCGCAGCTTGGATTGACAGACAGATCAAATCTGGTCATTTGTCTTTTTCCATATACGTTCAAACAAAACAAAAAACAAAAACAACACTAGCAGCGCTCTAAAACTGTACGGCTGCGTGCCTCCAAACCGAGAGCCACACCAGCTCCAATAGCCAACACCAATATATCACAGGTGCTGCAGTCACCTGTCCATAAAGAGGAGGCGGAGGTGAGAAATGGCATCAATTATCAACTCAACTCATAATTCAAATCAGAACATTTCATGTTAATATCTCAATAAATCAGATAAATAATAATAGTAAACCAGAAGAAAACATTTAATATTAATCAAAACATAAATCAAGCATTTGGCTCCAACAACATTTATATAGTTGATGCCAACATTATCTAATAAGGTCTACAAGTCTTAATGGTCGAGGTTCCTTTTAAAAGTTGGTATTCTAACATTAATTGTAGAAATATCAGTTATGTGATTGATAACTGCTCTCAGCCCTCATATACTCAGTGATTAGTGAGGAAATGGAGAGAAGCTGAGTCTGACTGACAGCTGATCTGTTAAATATGCAAACAAACAGATTCTGATTGATTAATAAAGTTACCACTGCTGATAAAGACAAACTAACTGAGGACATCTAGTGGTCATATAAAGTAGTGCAGTGAACTTCACAGCTACAATCAGACAAGATTAACATCTGTAGAGAAGGTGGGGTGATAATTACAACTCATTAACAGCAACATTCAGTGTGAGGAGACAGAGGAGGGGTCCATCCCTCTGAAACCCCTCTGTGTGGGAAACATGATGACAGTCAGACTAAAGCTCAGAGTGAGATGAGGATCTCTAAATGTTTAAAATGACTGTTCTCTGTTCCTGAGTCAGAAATCAGCAATAACATTATACTGTGTGTGTGTGTGTGTGTGTGTGTGTGTGTGTGTGTGTGTGTGTGTGTGTGTGTGTGTGTGTGTGTGTGTGTGTGTGTGTGTGTGTGTGTGTGTGTGTGTGTGTGTGTGTGTGTGTGTGTGTGTTATTTTACATCCCAAACTCCACATCGTCCAGAATGTCCAGTCGTTCAAAATCACCACCGTAAGTCACCATCATGTAACTTTGTAATGTTAATGTGTATGTTGGTTAATGTGCTGCTTTGCTATGTGACCTTTGTAGACAAGGAATAACTGTTCTTTGATTCAGTACATCTCTGGTTTCAGAGGTTTGTGTTGTTAGGTATTTATAAACTTCTGTTGATGTAAAAATGCTCTTAAATGTCAGAGAGCTGCAGAAGTCTGTTAAGTTGTTCACAGAGATGGCTGCAGTACAGAAAACAGAGCCGAGCTCAGCTGATTGAACAACATATAATTGGTCAAGATGAATAATATGTTAACATTTGATAGGATGTGACATCACTTTTTCCTTTTTATTATCATTTATCAAACAAACAGTAAGAATCCATCTGGTGAAGCTGTCAACATCATTAAAATCATTCAGTGGAAACAGAATCAATAATAAATCTGACATTGATTTTATCTGCAATCACTTTATAATCATCTTTACTGTCTGCACTTGTCAGTGTGATACTAAATTCTCCATGATATGATTTCTCTGATGTATATCACACATTGAAGAAGAACATGTTTGTTTCCATTTCATCAAATTTCATTTTGTTTCCTCCATATTTATATATTATTATAACAATGATTATTACTTGCTGCAGGCCGTACTTCAAGAAGGACGTTGAAACAGGTCCTTCTTCAGTCCTGTCTTCACTCAGTGGGTGAGTCAAACCTTTAACCTGTTTATATATTCTTTCACACTTTTTTGAAAATAATCAATTTTTATTGAACATTTTTTTCATATCTATTATCTCTCTGTATCTATTATTCATTACCTAGAGAATTATCCTGAGCTTAATCATGACCACTACATGTTTAACCCAAATATAACCTTAAACCAAGTCTTTACTTTACACACACACACACACACACACACACACACACACACACACACACACACACACTCTCTAACACACACACACACACACACACACACACGCACACACACACACAGTGTTGGGTTGGTGATATATTGAGTATACTTGATGTATCGTAGCTTGTTCTGTGTGATTTAGTAAATGACTTTATTACAAACATCAAACAACAAACTGTCACATATTTCTGATGCTGCTGTTATGAGACTCATTTTGCTTCTCTGACTCTCTCACACACACAAACCTTTGTAACAAGAAACTTTGTGTTTTATTGAATGATTGAAAAAATCCATCTTAGTTAACATAGAGAGAGAGAGAGAGGTGTTCCTTATAGGTCACACCTATTTTCTATACATGTATAGAAATTATACAAAATATTATTGGTTATGATGATTATGTGAGGCATCATCATTTTTATTAGCCTTTGAACATTTGATAGGATGTTACATCACTTTTTCCTTTTTATTATCATTTATCAAACAAACAGTAAGAATCCATCTGGTGAAGCTGTCAACATCATTAAAATCATTCAGTGGAAACAGAATCAATAATAAATCTGACATTGATTTTATCTGCAATCACTTTATAATCATCTTTACTGTCTGCACTTGTCAGTGTGATACTAAATTCTCCATGATATGATTTCTCTGATGTATATCACACATTGAAGAAGAACATGTTTGTTTCCATTTCATCAAATTTCATTTTATTTCCTCCATATTTATATATTATTATAACAATGATTATTACTTGCTGCAGGCTGTTCAGGGAGTTGGACGACATTGTAATACATGAAGTAAAACGCCAGTCTCCTTTCAGTCGGTGAGTCAAACCTTTAACCTGTTTATATATTCTTCCACAGACTTTTTAAGAATCAACCTTTTTTGATATCTACTTCAAAGTTTGAGTTTATCCAACATTTGATGTGACTAGATGGTAAATGTTGTAATTTACCACTCTGGTGGTTTTTCTCTTTGTGTCTGTCAGAGTCTGAAATATTGAATATTGAAATATTTTCATCATTTAAAAATCCTCAACGTTTAAAACATATATTGACATATGGAGGCTGCCATTACACTACGTGCACCATGAACTTTGGGTTGATGGTGTAAATTGGTTGCATTGGAGAGGCGACCATTATACATTGTTGGTATTTTAACGTCCCACAGTAGAGAAAATATGAACACAATGCTGCACTGTGCAGCCCATAAAACATCCTGACTGAGACAAACTGCCTCCAAGTTCTCCTGCTGCTGCTGCTGTGATACACTCAATACCTGTGAATAATATCAAACCCGTTAGCATCTTGTTAGCATGCTTTAATGTTACCTTGTATATAATCTCATCATGTATAAAGCATACGATAGATCTGAAATGATTTTTATTAGAATATGTTTTATCATACAACGATAGTTTGATCCAAACAGCTGCTGACAGAAAGCAGAGCTCTCTATAACACACTCTCTGTTAGCATAGACACTCTCTCCTCTCCTCCATGTTTATCTCGCTTTAGTGTAAACAGACTGGGACTGAAGACCACTGCAAACATTGACATCCTACCCACAATGCATTGTGACATAATCAACAATGGCGACTTAAGAGTGATAGAATTTTTTCTAATTTCATGAGAAATTAAGACACCATGATTGAAGCAGAATGTTGCTTCATTTGCATCCAATTTCCTTGTATTTCCTCCATATTTATATATTATTATAACAATGATTATTACTTGCTGCCAACTGTACAGGGAGGAGAGCAACAAGGACGACTTTGAAGCACGTGATGATTCAGTCCAGTCAACCGATGAGTGAGTCAAACCTTTAACCTGTTTATAAATTCTTTCACACTTTTTGAGAAGAATAAACTTTTTTGATTCCTACTTCAAAGTTTGTGTTTATCCAACATTTGATGTGACTAGATGGTAAATGTTGTAATTTACCACTCTGGTGGTTTTTCTCTTTGTGTCTGTCAGAGTCTGAAATATTGAATATTGAAATATTTTCCTCAACGTTTAAAACATATGTTGACATATGGAGGCTGCCATTACACTACGTGCACCATGAACTTTGGGTTGATGATGTAAATTGGTTGCATTGGAGAGGCGACCGTTATACATTGTTGGTATTTTAACGTCCCACAGTAGAGAAAATATGAACACAATGCTGCACTGTGCAGCCCATAAAACATCCTGACTGAGACAAACTGCCTCCAAGTTCTCCTGCTGCTGCTGCTGTGATACACTCAATACCTGTGAATAATATCAAACCTGTTAGCATCTTGTTAGCATGTTTTAATGTTACCTTGTATATAATCTCATCATGTATAAAGCATACGATAGATCTGAAATGATTTTTATTAGAATATGTTTTATGAGAAATTAAGACAGAGGGTGTATTTACATCACATTTATAAGTGCTATCTTTTCTTATAAAAGATCAGCTTGTTTCTCTTGGTTCACGTGCATCCATGTCTGACACGCTCCACAGTGACCATAAAATCCAACATTTCTATCCTCTTGTTCAAGACATTTTATTTCCACAAGCTTATATGTTTCAGGCTTCTTACCGCAGCTTGGATTGACAGACAGATCAAATCTGGTCATTTGTCTTTTTCCATATACGTTCAAACAAAACAAAAAACAAAAACAACACTAGCAGCGCTCTAAAACTGTACGGCTGCGTGCCTCCAAACCGAGAGCCACCCCTGTCCCAATAGCCAACACCAATATATCACAGGTGCTGCAGTCACCTGTCCATAAAGAGGAGGCGGAGGTGAGAAATGGCATCAATTATCAACTCAACTCATAATTCAAATCACAATATTTCATGTTAATATCTCAATAAATCAGATAAATAATAATAGTAAACCAGAAGAAAACATTTAATATTAATCAAAACATAAATCAAGCATTTGGCTCCAACAACATTTATATAGTTGATGCCAACATTATCTAATAAGGTCTACAAGTCTTAATGGTCGAGGTTCCTTTTAAAAGTTGGTATTCTAACATTAATTGTAGAAATATCAGTTATGTGATTGATAACTGCTCTCAGCCCTCATGTACTCAGTGATTAGTGAGGAAATGGAGAGAAGCTGAGTCTGACTGACAGCTGATCTGTTAAATGTGCAAACAAACAGATTCTGATTGATTAATAAAGTTACCACTGCTGATAAAGACAAACTAACTGAGGACATCTAGTGGTCATATAAAGTAGTGCAGTGAACTTCAAAGTTACAATCAGACTAGATTAATATCTGTAGAGAAGGTGGAGTGATAATTACAACTCATTAACAGCAACATTCAGTGTGAGGAGACAGAGGAGGGGTCCATCCCTCTGAAACCCCTCTGTGTGGGAAACATGATGACAGTCAGACTAAAGCTCAGAGTGAGATGAGGATCTCTAAATGTTTAAAATGACTGTTCTCTGTTCCTGAGTCAGAAATCAGCAATAACATTATACTGTGTGTGTGTGTGTGTGTGTGTGTGTGTGTGTGTGTGTGTGTGTGTGTGTGTGTGTGTTTTACATCCCAAACTCCACATCGTCCAGAATGTCCAGTCGTTCAAAATCACCACGGTAAGTCACCATGATGTAACTTTGTAATGTTAATGTGTATGTTGGTTAATGTGCTGCTTTGCTATGTGACCTTTATAGACAAGGAATAACTGTTCTTTGATTCAGTACATCTCTGGTTTCAGAGGTTTGTGTTGTTAGGTATTTATAAACTTCTGTTGATGTAAAAATGCTCTTAAATGTCAGAGAGCTGCAGAAGTCTGTTAAGTTGTTCACAGAGATGGCTGCAGAACAGAAAACAGAGCCGAGCTCAGCTGATTGAACAACATATAATTGGTCATGATGAATAATATGTTAACATTTGATAGGATGTGACATCACTTTTTCCTTTTTATTATCATTTATCAAACAAACAGTAAGAATCCATCTGGTGAAGCTGTCAACATCATTAAAATCATTCAGTGGAAACAGAATCAATAATAAATCTGACATTGATTTTATCTGCAATCACTTTATAATCATCTTTACTGTCTGCACTTGTCAGTGTGATACTAAATTCTCCATGATATGATTTCTCTGATGTATATCACACATTGAAGAAGAAGATGTTTGTTTCCATTTCATTACATTTCAATTAATTTCATTTTATTTCCTCCATATTTATATATTATTATAACAATGATTATTACTTGCTGCAGACCGTACTTCAAGAAGGACGTTGAAACAGGTCCTTCTTCAGTCCTGTCTTCACTCAGTGGGTGAGTCAAACCTTTAACCTGTTTATAGATTCTTTCACACTTTTTTGAAAATAATCAATTTTTATTGAACATTTTTTCATATCTATTATCTCTCTGTATCTATTATTCATTACCTAGAGAATTATCCTGAGCTTAATCATGACCACTACATGTTTAACCCAAATATAACCTTAAACCAAGTCTTTACTTTACACACACACACACACACACACACACACACAGTGTTTGGTTGGTGATATATTGAGTATACTTGATGTATCGTAGCTTGTTCTGTGTGATTTAGTAAATGACTTTATTACAAACATCAAACAACAAACTGTCACATATTTCTGATGCTGCTGTTATGAGACTCATTTTGCTTCTCTGACTCTCTCACACACAGAAACCTTTGTAACAAGAAACTTTGTGTTTCATTGAATGATTGAAATAATCCATCTTAGTTAACAGAGAGAGAGAGAGAGAGGTGTTCCTTATAGGTCACACCTATTTTCTATACATGTATAGAAATTGTACAAAATATTATTGGTTATGATGATTATGTGAGGCATCATCATTTTTATTAGCCTTTGAACATTTGATAGGATGTTACATCACTTTTTCCTTTTTATTATCATTTATCAAACAAACAGTGAGAATCCATCTGGTGAAGCTGTCAACATCATTAAAATCATTCAGTGGAAACAGAATCAATAATAAATCTGACATTGATTTTATCTGCAATCACTTTATAATCATCTTTACTGTCTGCACTTGTCAGTGTGATACTAAATTCTCCATGATATGATTTCTCTGATGTATATCACACACTGAAGAAGAACATGTTTGTTTCCATTTCATCAAATTTCATTTTATTTCCTCCATATTTATATATTATTATAACAATGATTATTACTTGCTGCAGGCTGTTCAGCGTGTTGGACGACATTGTAATACATGAAGTAAAACGCCAGTCTCCTTTCAGTCGGTGAGTCAAACCTTTAACCTGTTTATACATTCTTTCACAGACTTTTTAAGAATCAACCTTTTTTGATTTCTACTTCAAAGTTTGTGTTTATCCAACATTTGATGTGACTAGATGGTAAATGTTGTAATTTACCACTCTGGTGGTTTTTCTCTTTGTGTCTGTCAGAGTCTGAAATATTGAATATTGAAATATTTTCATCAACGTTTAAAACATATATTGACATATGGAGGCTGCCATTACACTACGTGCAACATGAACTTTGGGTTGATGATGTAAATTGGTTGCATTGGAGAGGCGACCGTTATACATTGTTGGTATTTTAACGTCCCACAGTAGAGAAAATATGAACACAATGCTGCACTGTGCAGCCCATAAAACATCCTGACTGAGACAAACTGCCTCCAAGTTCTCCTGCTGCTGCTGCTGTGATACACTCAATACCTGTGAATAATATCAAACCTGTTAGCATCTTGTTAGCATGCTTTAATGTTACCTTGTATATAATCTCATCATGTATAAAGCATACGATAGATCTGAAATGATTTTTATTAGAATATGTTTTATCATACAACGATAGTTTGATCCAAACAGCTGCTGACAGAAAGCAGAGCTCTCTATAACACACTCTCTGTTAGCATAGACACTCTCTCTTCTCCTCCATGTTTATCTCGCTGTAGTGTAAACAGACTGGGACAGAAGACCACTGCAAACATTGACATCCTACCCACAATGCATTGTGACATAAACAACAATGGCGACTTATGAGTGATAGAATTTTTTCTAATTTCATGAGAAATTAAGACACCAAGATTGAAGCAGAATGTTGCTTCATTTGCATCCAATTTCCTTGTATTTCCTCCATATTTATATATTATTATAACAATGATTATTACTTGCTGCCAACTGTACAGGGAGGAGAGCAACAAGGACGACTTTGAAGCACGTGATGATTCAGTCCAGTCAAACGATCAGTGAGTCAAACCTTTAACCTGTTTATAAATTCTTTCACACTTTTTGAGAAGAATCAGTTTTTATGAACTTTTTTGATTTCTACTTCAAAGTTTGAGTTTATCCAACATTTGATGTGACTAGATGGTAAATGTTGTAATTTACCACTCTGGTGGTTTTTCTCTTTGTGTCTGTCAGAGTCTGAAATATTGAATATTGAAATATTTTCATCGTTTAAAAATCCTCAACGTTTAAAACATATATTGACATATGGAGGCTGCCATTACACTACGTGCACCATGAACTTTGGGTTGATGATGTAAATTGGTTGCATTGGAGAGGCGACCGTTATACATTGTTGGTATTTTAACGTCCCACAGTAGAGAAAATATGAACACAATGCTGCACTGTGCAGCCCATAAAACATCCTGACTGAGACAAACTGCCTCCAAGTTCTCCTGCTGCTGCTGCTGTGATACACTCAATACCTGTGAATAATATCAAATGAATGAATCTGAAATGATTTTTATTAGAATATGTTTTATGAGAAATTAAGACAGAGAGTGTATTTACATCACATTTATAAGTGCTATCTTTTCTTATAAAAGATCAGCTTGTTTCTCTCGGTTCACGTGCATCCATGTCTGACACGCTCCACAGTGACCATAAAATCCAACATTTCTATCCTCTTGTTCAAGACATTTTATTTCCACAAGCTTATATGTTTCAGGGTTCTTAACACAGCTTGGATTGACAGACAGATCAAATCTGGTCATTTGTCTTTTTCCATATACGTTCAAACAAAACAAAAAACAAAAACAACACTAGCAGCGCTCTAAAACTGTACGGCTGCGTGCCTCCAAACCGAGAGCCACCCCTGTCCCAATAGCCAACACCAATATATCACAGGTGCTGCAGTCACCTGTCCATAAAGAGGAGGCGGAGGTGAGAAATGTACGGTGGCCCTGAAGGGCAAACGACACCAACAAAAAGAAAAACACAACGACATTAACAAAAACACAACGACAAAAAGGAAAACACAACGACATTAACTCCTAACGGAAAGGGTTGGTACCTGCTATGACAAGGATAATTGCTGATTGGACAAAAGCACGTCCGTCTTTTTAACAGGTGGGAAAGGCTGCTTTACGCCATACCAGGTAATCAATTTCATATTTGGTCATATTGCTTTCCTCGCTCCACTACCCACTATCCATTCAGTCTAAACTTCTTCATATCAACAAGTGATGTGATGAATGATTTTATAACTGAGTGCCAATATGTGTGGATATCCTATATGCCACACGTTACTCCGCTCGACTTCAAATTGTTTTATTTTACACACTGTTGCTCCAACATGATTTACAACACACGGACTGATGGACATAAACGTGTCTAAAACATCAAATGCGTGATTTTCCTAGACCATCTTTACCAGACGTGATCTTTGATCATCGTGAAATGTTTTTCAGAGGTGCAACAAGCTGGACCTGTAAGGTGTTAGAGTGTTATCATTGCAATAACAGTGGTCACAAGTTAATTTGGCCATGGTGTGTTGACAGTCGTGGCTATGCAAACGTGATTTTTAATTCAACAGTAATTATATCACTTTATGACAAATACTTGTTGTATAGCTACGTGGCCTAATGGTAAATCATTAGGCTGGGAATTTTTTGCAGTTGGTTCAAATCCCGTGTCGGGTGACTTTTTATTTATTTATGTAGCAGTCCTTGGATTGAAGACAACAGAGCCCCGACTGATGCGTAAGGTTTTCTTTTATTTCTTTCACCAAACAGCAGGTTGATGCCAAGCTGCAACTTTATTCTTTGAGTCCTTTACGCACCGTGAAAACTGTATTGACGACATACAAAAAAAATATTTCACACATATGTTTCCACAATGCACATCAATATTATGAAAGAAAGTCACCTTAATTATACTACAAAAAGCTAAAAAGCATACACAAATATTTCTACATATTATAAATATAAACAATCAAAGCATCATACCTCGCTGCGCTCTCCAAGGAAAGCAAACATGATATACGTGTCTTTTCTTCCGTCATTAAACCTTCAACTGGCAAATGCGATCGTCCCTTCAATCGTGAACATGTGAACTGACCAAACAAAGCTCTAGATTGTGCAAATTTAGCATAAAGTGCCAACAATAATCGAACAGGCCCGAGCGGAGTATTCACTCACCGCCGGCTGCCATGAAGACAAAGCAAAACTCCCGCTGTGCCGCCTACGGGACTGATTTCAATGGTACTGGATAGGATATCCGGTCAATTCACACATACAGATCATATTAAACACATACAAATTCAGAATATTTAAGTCGTTACAAAAACAAACAAATAAATAAATGAAACATTAAGCTCATAACCCATCCTATGTTATTATCAAAAAATATCGAACCAGCACAAATACAAATCTTAGTATGGTCCTTTACAATTTATTTTTATTTGAACATGTATACAGAATATGGTGTCCAGTATTTCGGATCCCACAATTGTACTTCACAACATGAGGCATCATGCTTGGATTAAGCAGATGGAGATCATCAGATATATATATATGGACGTGCATTCACTAAACTACCTGGTATGGCGTAAAGCAGCCTTTCCCACCTGTTAAAAAGACGGACGTGCTTTTGTCCAATCAGCAATTATCCTTGTCATAGCAGGTACCAACCCTTTCCGTTAGGAGTTAATGTCGTTGTGTTTTTGTTAATGTCGTTGTGTTTTCCTTTTTGTCGTTGTGTTTTTGTTAATGTCGTTGTGTTTTCCTTCTTGTCGTTGTGTTTTCCTTTTTGTCGTTGTGTTTTCCTTTTTGTCGTTGTGTTTTCCTTTTTGTCGTTGTGTTTTTGTTAATGTTGTTGTGTTTTCCTTTTTGTTGGTGTCGTTTGCCCTTCAGGGCCACCGTACAAATGGCATCAATTATCAACTCAACTCTTAATTCAAATCAGAACATTTCATGTTAATATCTCAATAAATCAGATAAATAATAATAGTAAACCAGAAGAAAACATTTAATATTAATCAAAACATAAATCAAGCATTTGGCTCCAACAACATTTATATAGTTGATGCCAACATTATCTAATAAGGTCTACAAGTCTTAATGGTCGAGGTTCCTTTTAAAAGTTGGTATTCTAACATTAATTGTAGAAATATCAGTTATGTGATTGATAACTGCTCTCAGCCCTCATGTACTCAGTGATTAGTGAGGAAATGGAGAGAAGCTGAGTCTGACTGACAGCTGATCTGTTAAATGTGCAAACAAACAGATTCTGATTAATAAAGTTACCACTGCTGATAAAGACAAACTAACTGAGGACATCTAGTGGTCATATAAAGTAGTGCAGTGAACGTCACAGCTACAATCGGACCAGATTAATATCTGTAGAGAAGGTGGGGTGATAGTTACAACTCATTAACAGCAACATTCAGTGTGAGGAGACAGAGGAGGGGTCCATCCCTCTGAAACCCCTCTGTGTGGGAAACATGATGACAGTCAGACTAAAGCTCAGAGTGAGATGAGGATCTCTAAATGTTTGAAATGACTGTTCTCTGTTCCTGAGTCAGAAATCAGCAATAACATTGTACTGTGTGTGTCTGTGTCTGTGTGTGTGTGTGTGTGTGTGTGTGTGTGTGTGTGTGTGTGTGTGTGTGTGTGTGCGCGTGTGTGTGCGTGTATATGTATATGTATATGTGTATGTGTATGTGTATGTGTGTGTGTGTGTGTGTGTGTGTGTGTGTTATTTTACAGCCCAACCTCCAAATCGTCCACAATGTCCTTTTGTTCAATGACACCACCGTAAGTCACCATCATGTAACTTTCTAATGTTAATGTGTATGTTGGTTAATGTGCTGCTTTGCTATGTGACCTTTATAGACAAGGAATAACTGTTCTTTGATTCAGTACATCTCTGGTTTCAGAGGTTTGTGTTGTTAGGTATTTATAAACTTCTGTTGATGTAAAATGCTCTTAAATGTCAGAGAGCTGCAGAAGTCTGTTAAGTTGTTCACAGAGATGGCTGCAGAACAGAAAACAGAGCCGAGCTCAGCTGATTGAACAACATATAATTGGTCAAGATGAATAATATGTTAACATTTGATAGGATGTTACATGACTTTTTCCTTTTTATTATCATTTATCAAACAAACAGTAAGAATCCATCTGGTGAAGCTGTCAACATCATTAAAATCATTCAGTGGAAACAGAATCAATAATAAATCTGACATTGATTTTATCTGCAATCACTTTATAATCATCTTTACTGTCTGCACTTGTCAGTGTGATACTAAATTCTCCATGATATGATTTCTCTGATGTATATCACACATTGAAGAAGAAGATGTTTGTTTCCATTTCATCAAATTTCATTTTATTTCCTCCATATTTATATATTATTATAACAATGATTATTACTTGCTGCAGGCCGTACTTCAAGAAGGACGTTGAAACAGGTCCTTCTTCAGTCCTGTCTTCACTCAGTGGGTGAGTCAAACCTTTAACCTGTTTATATATTCTTTCACACTTTTGAAAATAATCAATTTTTATTGAACATTTTTTTCATATCTATTATCTCTCTGTATCTATTATTCATTACCTAGAGAATTATCCTGAGCTTAATCATGACCACTACATGTTAAACCCAAATATAACCTTAAACCAAGTCTTTACTTTACACACACACACACACACACACACACACACACACACACACACACACTCTCTAACACACACACACACACACACACACACAGCGTTGGGTTGGTGATATATTGAGTATACTTGATGTATCGTAGCTTGTTCTGTGTGATTTAGTAAATGACTTTATTACAAACATCAAACAACAAACTGTCACATATTTCTGATGCTGCTGTTATGAGACTCATTTTGCTTCTCTGACTCTCTCACACACAGAAACCTTTGTAACAACAAACTTTGTGTTTTATTGAATGATTGAAAAAATCCATCTTAGTTAACATAGAGAGAGAGAGAGAGGTGTTCCTTATAGGTCACACCTATTTTCTATACATGTATAGAAATTATACAAAATATTATTGGTTATGATGATTATGTGAGGCATCATCATTTTTATTAGCCTTTGAACATTTGATAGGATGTTACATCACTTTTTCCTTTTTATGATCATTTATCAAACAAACAGTAAGAATCCATCTGGTGAAGCTGTCAACATCATTAAAATCATTCAGTGGAAACAGAATCAATAATAAATCTGACATTGATTTTATCTGCAATCACTTTATAATCATCTTTACTGTCTGCACTTGTCAGTGTGATACTAAATTCTCCATGATATGATTTCTCTGATGTATATCACACATTGAAGAAGAATATGTTTGTTTCCATTTCATCAAATTTCATTTTATTTCCCCCATATTTATATATTATTATAACAATGATTATTACTTGCTGCAGGCTGTTCAGCGTGTTGGACGACATTGTAATACATGAAGTAAAACGCCAGTCTCCTTTCAGTGGGTGAGTCAAACCTTTAACCTGTTTATAGCTTGTTTCACACACTTTTTAAGAATCAACCTTTTTTGATATCTACTTCAAAGTTTGTGTTTATCCAACATTTGATGTGACTAGATGGTAAATGTTGTAATTTACCACTCTGGTGGTTTTTCTCTTTGTGTCTGTCAGAGTCTGAAATATTGAATATTGAAATATTTTCATCATTTAAAAATCCTCAACGTTTAAAACATATATTGACATATGGAGGCTGCCATTACACTACGTGCACCATGAACTTTGGGTTGATGATGTAAATTGGTTGCATTGGAGAGGCGACCGTTATACATTGTTGGTATTTTAACGTCCCACAGTAGAGAAAATATGAACACAATGCTGCACTGTGCAGCCCATAAAACATCCTGACTGAGACAAACTGCCTCCAAGTTCTCCTGCTGCTGCTGCTGTGATACACTCAATACCTGTGAATAATATCACACCTGTTAGCATCTTGTTAGCATGCTTTAATATTACCTTGTATATAATCTCATCATGTATAAAGCATACGATAGATCTGAAATGATTTTTATTAGAATATGTTTTATCATACAACGATAGTTTGATCCAAACAGCTGCTGACAGAAAGCAGAGCTCTCTATGACATAGGGCTGGGCAATATATCGATATTATATCGATATCGTGATATGAGACCAAGTATCGTCGTAGATTTAGGATATCGTAATATTGTGATATGTCATCAGTGTTGTCTTTTCCTGCTTTTATATGTTGCGTTACTATAAAAATATGTAATTTTCTGAACTTACCAGACTCTTCTGACTGTAGCCTCAACACATGGGGCGGTTGCTCTACCCACTGAGCTCTGCTCAACCCTGTTATTAACCTTTTATCCACTTTGTCATTATAGCCACATTACCGATGATTATTTATCAAACATTTCATCGTGTTAACATTTTGTGAAAGCATCAAGAGTCATCTCTACATTATCGTTGCAATATCGATATCGAGATATTTGGCCAAATATATCGTGATACTTGATTTTGTCCATATCGCCCGGCCCTACTATAACACACTCTCTGTTAGCATAGACACTCTCTCCTCTCCTCCATGTTTATCTCGCTGTAGTGTAAACAGACTGGGACTGAAGACCACTGCAAATATTTGACATCACTACCCACAATGCATTGTGACATAAACAACAATGGCGACTTATGAGTGATAGAATTTTTTCTAATTTCATGAGAAATTAAGACACCAACAGTGTTTTTATATCACATTTATATAGTTGATGTCAACATTATCTAATAAGGTCTACAAGTCTTAATGGTCGAGGTTTCTTTTAAAAGTTGGTATTCTAACATTAATTGTAGAAATATCAGTTATGTGATTGACAACTGCTCTCAGCCCTCATGTACTCAGTGATTAGTGAGGAAATGGAGAGAAGCTGAGTCTGACTGACAGCTGATCTGTTAAATGTGCAAACAAACAGATTCTGATTGATTAATAAAGTTACCACTGCTGATAAAGACAAACTAACTGAGGACATCTAGTGGTCATATAAAGTAGTGCAGTGAACTTCACAGTTACAATCAGACCAGATTAATATCTGTAGAGAAGGTGGGGTGATAATTACAACTTATTAACAGCAACATTCAGTGTGAGGTGACAGAGGAGGTTTCCCACAGGACAGGCATCTATTTGTGGTGGTGGTGGTTTGTTCCAAGGGGGGTTGGGGGGGGCGGCTGCGACCAAGAAGAACGCAGAGTTTGAATACAACTACAACACTTTATGTACATATTTATGTACAGATTAGATATATTGATAAATAGACATACAGATAGCCAAGGCTTGATTAAGAATTCAGAGGCCCTTGGGCCAGACTCTTAGAGGCCCTCACGCGCACACACACGTGCACACACACACTTGTATGTGCACCAACACAACAGACAACTAGTTTACTAGTGCACAAGTGTGGATGTAGTAGATGTTGGAAACTCCTGGGGGGGTATTCCAGAAAGCGGATCATATGGAAAACTCAGAGTATGTTAACCCTGAGATGAAGAAACTCTGTGTTATCCATTCCAGAAAGAGAGGTAACTGAAACTCTAAGTCAGTCACCATGGTAACTGAAACTCTGAGTCAGTGACCATGGTAACTGACTCTGTGAACATAACCTGCTCGCTAGCAGGTTTACTTTAAGATAGCCCTAAGTTTCTACCTGTCTCCTCTTACCTGAAGCAAGCTGCCAGACATGGATGCTCTGCTTCTTTGCAATCCGATAGATATCGAGGCAGAATTAATTCGCAATGCCTTATGTTGGGAGATGCAGTTTTCTGAATTATGTTTTTTTATTTCATTTTTACCTGCTTCCAAATGCGTTACACCACTTTTCCACCTGAATTCTACAATTTTAAGTGAGGTACGTTAGTCAGTGGAGTGGTGCATTAAAACTTAAGCATTGACTCGCAGCAGGTTATGTTCTGGATAAGAGATCAGCGAGTATAAAAGCACCACCTCCTGACCAATCAGCTCTCTTAGAAAATGACCTGCCCATTCTTAGGAGCGCTTAGGAGAGAAAGAGTTTTTAGGGATAGATGCAATTTTTTAATTGGCCAAAATATATATATTAAAAAAATAATCCTTGAGGCACGTGAGGGATATTATTCTGTAGGTTTGACATCTTGAGATCAAAAGGTCAGGGAGCATAATAACTTTATTTTTTTGTTAATTGTAGAAAAACTGACGAAAATAAATATTTGTAAAATAATCCTTGAGGCACATGAGGAATATTAGTCTGTATGTTATACAGTTGGTTTGACATCACTCACTCAAATGGTTGAAGCGGGGTTTGTATTTTGAATGTTGAATATTAAACTTAATGTCACTATGAAAGGAAGGGCACTGAGGAAGCGCTCTGCCCGAAACGTCTGTGTCGTAATAAAGTGACATTGTGTGATCAAAGTGCTGTCTGTTTATATTGTCCAATTTATGAATATTGTAGCTATAATCTCACGAATTTACGCATTGACAGAGTCAACTATTTTCTGCCAGCATTCCCTCTTGGCTTTTGCTGCTGCATCAGTGTTGCATCAGTGTTGCTTTTGGTCTGGATGATGTGTTTGAATTCTTCATATTGTTGAAGAATAATTGTCTGCTCCTCCATGGTAAAGTAGTCTGCTCTGCAGGGTTTCTCCATGTTTGCGATTGGTCAGACGCTGCAAACACCTCCTGTAGGAGCCATAATGCATAGTTAAGAACCTAGATGGTAATTCATATTTCTAAGTTTATTTAATTTATAGGACTGCATGTTATTCTGCCACCTGCTGGTCAACAGTGTTAATATAAGTTAGATGACGTCACAGACCGCCTCAGTTTAGATGAGAGCGGCGAGCTGGAGACAGTTTTTCTACGGAAAGAAAGGAAAGAAAGGAAAGAAAGGAAAGAACGGAAAGAACGAAAAGAACAGAAAGAAAAGGAAGAAATGGATGTATATTGTTTGTTTATTTTTCACAAGTAAACCTTTTTTAAAAACAAGATAACGCCTAATTCTTTCCAGTACGAATACCTCCCCTCACCCTCTCATGTGGCTTTTGAAAGTCAGAAGGAAAGGCCACGACATTAGTAGAAAAACTACTCTGTGAGGATTAACAAGACGGAGCCGCGGGTGCGCAACGAGCTCGTTTACTCGCCACCGGAGGACATCCAGGTGACGCCCGACGCACGGCTTGGAGACCAGACGCAACACGACATCATGGTATGTGCTTGATGCTATGAAACCTCCGAAAAAGAATGAAAACATGACTTTTAAAGTCGGATCTGAATGAACATGAATGGTGAAGTTGCAGTCAATGAAGCTCGCCTCGCAGTGGATGCGCCGCACGCAATTAGGATAACTCGTCTTTTATGAAAGCCTTTGAAGATGTGCATCTTTCAGAAGTTGTGTTGCACACGTTTGGATGTGTAAAGTGGACATTCTTTACTCATTTGCACACAATTTATGCACTGCTTTGCTGAAGAATGGCCGAGAAAAAGGAGTTAATTGATGCGGCAGATGTGGAAAAAAAGAGACCACTTAAGCTGACGGAGAGGGCGCTAGAGGATAAGCTGCACAGACTCATTGGATCCAGAAGAGCTGTTTTAGCCAAGATCACTGGTAAGACAAGAGAAATTGAAAATTTGATGAGTGAGGATGACAATCTGCAAAAAGTGCAAAAGTTCATGGACAATGATTTTCGTTCTCTGATCACTGAGTTTGAAGATGTTACTTACCAAGTATGGAATCTTCTGCCAGAGGAGGAGAAGAATGCAGATAAAACCAGTTGGGTTGACCCTAAGATGCAAACAATCACTGAGTTTGCTAAAAATGTTGAAAAATGGATGGATGCTGTGCATAAAAGCAAAAAGGAAAAAGAACATTTGTCAGCTGTTGATGCAAATGATGACGTGACTCCTGAAGATAGTGCATCACAAGTGTCGGTTAAACCGTCAGGGAAAAAGAGTTCACTTTTGGGACGCACATCTGTCACCTCCTCCAGAACATCATCAGCTCGTGCTGCTGAAGAAGCAAAGTTAGCTGGACTTGTAGAACGTGCTGCAGTTTTGAGTCAAAAGCAAGAGCTTGAGATGGAAGAAGCACGCATCAGAGCCAAGCTGGAAAAATTGAATTTAGAAGCAGCTATTGCAGAGAAACGAGCTACAGTAAAAGTTTTAAAGGAGTATGAGAGATCTGAAGATGGCATGAATAGCTATGTCCGCTCACATGTAACAAGTGGAGTCCAACGAAAGAAAAGTGAAAGGAGACCATCTTCGCTCACAAACCAGCCTGCAGCTGAAATGAGGATTCCTTCCAGATTGTTTCACACGGAGCCACAGGTTGGTAGGACAAGACACACGGACAACACTGACAGACAAGAGCGTGACAAAAACAGTGATGGCATTCTCCAAGTAATGCAAAAACAGAATATGATCACAGAGATGTTGGTTACTCAACAGAAACAAGCTCAACTACCAATTAAAGATGTTGCAGTGTTCAGAGGTGATCCACTTACCTACAGATCGTTTATTAGAGCCTTTGAACAGGCTATTGAACAGAGAACTGATAACGATCAAGATAAGCTGTATTATTTGCAACAGTACACTGCAGGAGAACCACAAGAGCTGGTGCGAAGTTGCGAACATATGCCACCGCGCAGAGGATTCACAGAAGCAAAGCGACTGCTTCAGAAGCATTACGGTGATGAGCTAATGATAGCCAGTGCTTACATCAACAAAGCTTTGATGTGGCCACAGATCCGATCTGAAGACGGAAAATCACTCAATGCATATGCTGTGTTTTTGACTGGTTGCCGTAATACAATGGAAGATGTCGAGTTTATGGAGGAGATGGATAACCCGACAAATATGAAAATAGTGGTATCCAAACTGCCATATAAGATGAAAGAAAAATGGCGGAACGTGGCATATGAGATCCTGGAAAAGAGAGGATTCAGAGCAAGATTTGCTGACTTGGTTATGTTCATCGACCGTCAAGCAAAAATAGCAATGGATCCACTGTTTGGAGACCTCCAAGACAGTCGCACATCCGCTTCAGGAAAAAACAAAGAAAAGGAGAAACCTTTTACCAGAAGTGGACAGAAAGGAAGTACTTTTGCCACTAACATGTCTGTGGAGAAGAAAAAGACAGATGCAATGGTAAGACCGACCACCTCCTTTAAAGCAGCAAATGCCTTTGAAACACCGTGTCTCTTCTGCCACAAGAATCACATGTTTGAGTTCTGCATGAAGTTTAAAGAGCTAACCCACAAAGATCGTGTTGATTTTTTGAAGATGAAGGGGTTGTGTTTTGGATGCTTGACACCAGGCCATCTTAGCAAGACCTGCAAGAAAAGAATGGTGTGCAAGCAGTGCTCACAGAGACACCCAGACATTCTTCATGTGGACAAAGAAGGCAAAGAGAGTACAAATACGTCAACGAAAGATGATAACACTACAAGTGACGAGATCTCAGGCGCTCAGAAGTCTACAGCTCAAGAAATAGTTGGCTATACTGGGGCCGGAGAAGTTGACTGTTTGTTGTCTATTGTTCCAGTGAAAGTGCGGTCTCGGACAGGTGGAAAGTCTATCGAGACATACGCCTTCATGGACCCTGGCAGCACCGCCACTTTCTGTACACAGGAGCTGCAAAGGAAACTGAACATAAAGGGAAAGTCAACTCAAATCCTGTTGAGCACGATGAGTCAAGACAAACCGGATGGACAAAAGCTGATGAACAGTTGCATGCTCTCAGACCTGGAAGTATGTGGGTTGGAAAACACAGAATATCTACATTTTCCAAAGGTTTTCACACATAACAACATTCCTGTTCAGAGAGAAAACATCCCCAGACAACAACATCTGAAAAAATGGCCATATCTGAGTGAAGTGAACTTGCCACACATTGATGACAATGTGGATCTGCTTATAGGAGTCAACAACTCTAAGGCAATGGAACCATGGCATGTAATTAACAGTCAAGATGATGGACCATATGCCATTAAAACAGTTCTGGGTTGGATGGTTTGTGGACCTGTAAACAGTGAGAGCAAATCCATGGAGAATACACCTCACTACAGTGTGAACAGAGTCTCCGTGGCAGAAATAGAACAGCTACTGGTCCAGCAATATAACACAGACTTTCCTGAACGTTGCTACGACGACAAGGAAGAGTTGTCTCAGGAGGACAAACAGTTTATGCTGGCAGTGCAAAGAACAACAAAATATGAAGATGGACATTACTGTGTGGGTCTTCCTTTAAAGTGTGACACAGTGAAAATGCCCAACAACCGCTGTATGGCAGAACAGCGAGCTGCTAGTATAAAAAGAAAACTACAGAAAAATGAAGTTTTTCTTGAAGACTACAAGGGGTTCATGCACAGTCTACTTGACAAGGGCTATGCTGTTGAAGTCCCTCAGGAGCAGCTTAACCAGAATGACAACAAAGTCTGGTATGTCCCTCACCATGGGGTCTATCACCCCAAGAAAAAGAAGATTCGTGTGGTCTTTGACTGCACCGCCACGTATCAAGAAGTATCCCTGAATGGTGCATTACTGCAAGGCCCTGACCTCACCAACTCGCTTATTGGTGTCTTAGTCAGATTCCGTGAAGAGTCAATAGCGATGATGGCTGATATAGAATCAATGTTCTATCAGGTGAGAGTTCCTGAAGCAGATGCCAACCTGCTGAGATTTTTGTGGTGGCCGGATGGCAACCTGCAAGCACCATTGAAGGAGTATCGCATGGTGGTCCACCTGTTCGGTGCTACCTCCTCCCCTAGTGTTGCTTGTTATGCTCTGCGTAGAACAGCCGAAGATAGAAAAGACACAGCTGCTCCAGAAGTTGTTGAAACAGTTCAACATAATTTTTATATGGACGATTGTTTAACATCTGTGAGTTCAGAAGAAAAAGCTGTTGCCTTGGTAAAGAATCTGCGAGACCTGTGTGCAGAAGGAGGTTTTAACCTGACAAAATGGGTGAGCAACAGCAGAAAGGTTCTATCATCCATTCCTGAAGAACACCGAACCAGTGAGCTTAAAGATCTTGATCTCACTCATGATGCTCTGCCCGTTGAAAGAGCTCTCGGTGTACATTGGTGCACAGAAGATGATTCATTCACCTACAGGATCCAGCTACAGGACAAGCCAATGACCAGAAGAGGAATTCTGTCCGTTGTAAACTCCATCTACGACCCTCTTGGCTTCCTGGCGCCAGTGGTGCTTCCTGCTAAGCTTCTGTTGAGAGATCTGTGTAAAGAAAAGCAAGGATGGGATGAAGTAGTAAGTGGATGGAAAGTTGATCAGTGGTGTAAGTGGTTGGAAGATCTCACTCACCTCTCAGACTTCAGCATACACCGATGTGTTAAGCCCCTGGATTTTGGAGAAACATCAGAAGCACGGCTGCATCATTTCACTGATGCAAGTGAAATCGCCTATGGCGCAGTGTCTTATCTTGTGCTAGTGAATCATCAGGGAAGAATCCATTGTGCTTTTGTGTTTGGAAAGTCTAGAGTTGGACCACTTAAACAAATCACAATTCCAAGACTCGAGTTAACTGCAGCGGTCATCGCAGTTAAAGTGGACAAGATGCTGCGAGAGGAAATGCAAATTCCACTTCAGCCATCTCTTTTTTGGACGGACAGTACAACGGTCCTTAGATACATCAACAATGAAACAGCTCACTTCAAGACCTTTGTGGCAAACAGGATTACTCTCATACGAGAAGCGACCAAACCACAACAGTGGCGATACATCAGAACGTCAGAAAATCCTGCTGACCAGGCCACAAGAGGAATGAAAGTGAAGAGCTTGATCCAAGGAGAAACATGGATAAAAGGGCCACAGTTTCTGTTACAGCCAGAGAGTGAATGGCCAGAGAGACTGTACAATGTAAGTCAAAGCCTGCAAAATGATCCGGAAGTGAAAACCATCACAGCGAATGTCATCAGTGCTGAAGAAAAGTCTGATCCTGTGAACAAATTGCTCCAGTATTATTCCAGCTGGGACAGACTGAAAAGAGCAGTTACATGGCTTCTGAGAGTTAAAGGAACATTGATACACCTGAAAGAGAAAAGAAAAGAGTTGCAACACTCTATTCAGCAGACAGAAAAGGATCCTGAGAAACAGAAATTGTTTGTGCATCAAAACATGAACAATTACAAATCTGTCATGGAAAAGAAAACATTAACCTTGGATGAGCTGATGGCTGCAGAATCAGAAATCATCAGACACAGTCAAAACCAATGGTTTCCTGAAGAAGTGGATGCTCTTCAAAATAAGTTGCCTGTGAAGAGAAATAGTCAGCTATACAAGCTTGACCCGGTTTGGAATGAGAACATCCTGAGAGTAGGAGGCCGGTTGAACAGCTCTGCTATGCCACAGGATGCAAAACATCCAGTTATTCTCTCAAAACACTCCAGAGCTGCCACTCTGATCCTGCAAGATGTTCACAGAAAAATTGGTCATTGTGGACGCAATTATATGATGTCACAACTAAGACAAAGATTTTGGATACCTCAAGTATCCTCGGCCATCAGGAAACTCATATCAGAGTGTACAGTCTGCAGGAGACTACGAGGTCAAGTTGGAGAGCAAAAAATGGCAAATCTCCCGAAGGATCGTCTTTTGCCAGACAAACCGCCTTTCACGAATGTAGGCGTTGATTACTTCGGACCTTTTGATGTGAAACGGGGCCGGGGAACTGTCAAACGCTATGGTGTAATGTTTACATGCCTCACCATTAGGGCAGTACACATAGAAGTAGCAGACAGTCTTGATACCAGCTCTTGCATCAACGCTTTGCGCCGTTTCATAAGTAGAAGAGGCCAGATTGAAATAATGCGCTCTGATAACGGCACAAATTTTGTTGGTGCAGAAAAGGAACTAAGAGAAGCTATCAAAAACTTGGACCAGACAAACATTGAAAAGACTATGCAGAAGAAGGGCATAAAATGGATCTTCAACAGCCCTGCCGCCTCTCATCAAGGAGGAGTTTGGGAGCGGCAAATCCGCACTGTACGGAAAATCCTTGCTGCTTTGGTGAAAGAACAGACTCTCACAGATGACAGTCTTCAAACCCTCATGTGTGAGGTGGAAAATATCATAAATAATCGGCCGATCACAAGCATTTCTGATGATCCAAATGATATTGAACCCTTGACACCTAATCATTTGCTACTGATGAAAGTGCAGCCCAGTATGCCACTGGGAACATTCAACAAAGATGATCAGTATGCCAGAAGACGATGGAGGCAAGTGCAATATCTTGCCAACCTGTTTTGGACAAGGTGGACTCGTGAATATCTGCCTCTCCTCCAAGAACGCCAGAAGTGGTCGCAGTTGAGGAGAAACTTCAAACCTGGAGATGTGGTGTTACTCGTCGACAGTTCAGCTCCACGTAACACATGGATAATGGGAAGGATTCTCCAAACCATGCCTGATGCCAGTGGAACAGTTCGCCGAGTGAAAGTACACACCAAGAACACCACTCTGGAGAGACCAATAAATAAACTGTGTTTGCTGCAAGAAGCAATGTGAAGACAAGAAGATCACATAATGAAAAAATGTGAAGAAAAAGGACTGATACATAAGAGTTTGAGACAATGCTTTATTGAAGTTTGATTACTTATATAGTTTAATTAATATCATGGTTGTTTCAGTTTATGGCTCTGTATTTGAGTTAATTTGATAATGCTTAATCTTCCTGCTCAATCATTAGGGGCCGGATATGTAGGAGCCATAATGCATAGTTAAGAACCTAGATGGTAATTCATATTTCTAAGTTTATTTAATTTATAGGACTGCATGTTATTCTGCCACCTGCTGGTCAACAGTGTTAATATAAGTTAGATGACGTCACAGACCGCCTCAGTTTAGATGAGAGCGGCGAGCTGGAGACAGTTTTTCTACGGAAAGAAAGGAAAGAAAGGAAAGAACGGAAAGAACGAAAAGAACAGAAAGAAAAGGAAGAAATGGATGTATATTGTTTGTTTATTTTTCACAAGTAAACCTTTTTTAAAAACAAGATAACGCCTAATTCTTTCCAGTACGAATACCTCCCCTCACCCTCTCATGTGGCTTTTGAAAGTCAGAAGGAAAGGCCACGACACCTCCCCTTTATGTAAGCGCAGAGATCCAGATTGGAAAACCCAGGGTTCAATTACTGAGTTGATATCCAGCTTTGTAGTACCGCTTATCAGGATTGCAAATGTCTGGGTAAGTCAACCCAGGTAACGGAGAGATATCCTGGGTATGTTAATCTAGCTTCGTAGTACAGGCCTCAGGTCTATGACAAGTTCAGACTCTATTGCGTTTTTGTTTCATGCTTGTTCTCAACTCATTTTTGATTCTCCCCAAATGAGAAAATGAGCGCTCCCCCTCACAGTTTGTCACCGGCAATGTGAGGAACATCCTCAAAGCCACATAAACATCAGGGAAGACTAACTGTAAATGCAGCAGTTTTTGCCAGCCACATTCACTCAAGTCCCTGCTAGTCAAGTCATCACCCCAGCTGCACTTCTGCTCATGCAGCAAGACCCACCCACTCAAGTTCTGCCACTCAAGCCTTTCCAACCTCGCATGAAGCTCCCAATGACTTTGTGAGAACTGAAGTGATCACAGCTAACCGAGTTCCAATCCCAGAACCTGAAGTTTTCAAAGGAGATCCTCTCAAGTACAAAGATTGGAAGCTTTCCTTCTGTACTCTTGAGTTGGCAAGAACCTGCCAACTCAAGAAAAGCTCTTCTTTCTAGGCAAGTATGTTGGTGGCTCAGCCAAGAGAGCTATTGAAGGCCATTTCCTTGTAGGAACAGAAACAGCTTATCATGCTGCCTGGGACATACTTGAAGACAGGTTTGGTAATCCATTTATAGTTGCCAAATCATACCGTGACAAGATACACACATGGCATAAAATTGGCCCCAAAGACAGTGAAAATCTTCGTGAGTTTGTTGATTTTCTGAGCAGTGTGGAATCAGCTATGCCATATGTTCAAGGTCTACAAACTCTCAACGACTGTGTGGAAAACCAAAAGATTACTGTCAAGCTACCAGATTGGTTGAACTCACGCTGGAATAGAGAAGCCACGATTTATCAAGATGAACACAAAAGGTTCCCTGAATTCAGACACTTTGTGAGATTTCTCAACGTGGAGGCTCAAATTGCATGTATCATCACATCATTATATGCAGTGAAACCAACTGACCAAGAAAGATCAAAGCCAACAGAAAGAGAACAGTCTAAGTATCAAAGAAATCAAAACTTCAGTGGTAAGACTTTCACCACTAATACAAGTGAGAAGACAAGCTTCACGTGCATTTTTTGCAAGAAGAAAGGCCACACTCTCCTTAGGTGTCGCAAGATTATGGAGAAGCCAGTTGAAGAAAGGGTTAAGTTTGTGCAACTGGAGAAGTTATGTTTTGGTTGCCTTAAGATCGGCCATAACTCCAAAGCTTGTACATCCAGGAGTGTGTGTGACTTATGTGGGCAACCCCACCCCACATGCCTACATCAAGATCGTGGGAAAAAGGATCAAGAACAAGCTGTAAGAAACAAACAAGAAAAGTCAAATGAAAACAAAGACAAAAACCAACAGTCTGAACCAATTGAAACACAGCAAGCTACCTCTAACCGAGTTGTTCAAGAGATGAGCAGCACTCATACCTCGTACATTGTTCCAGTTTATGTCTCCACGACAACTCAACCAGATAAGGAAGTTGTATTGTATGCCTTACTTGATAGTCAGAGCGACACAACCTTCATCCTGAAAGATGCAGCTGAAACATTGTGTGCCAAGAAAGAGCCAGTAAGGCTTAAAGTGGCCAAGATAACATCAAAAACAAAGGTGGTGAATAGCCAAAAGGTGCAAGGACTACAGGTAAGAGGTATCAGCTCTGACATTTGTCGTGGAAATTCTGTGCTCTTGGTGAAGAATGAAATAGAGACTTCCGTCTTCTTCGTCGTCGTCTTCTTCTGACCGATCAGGTGCATTAAGTGCGTCTCCTTTGGTTTTATTGCTGGAGTTACTGCATAGTACCACCACCTACTGCACCAGAATTGTAACGATAAGCTACATTCACAGACAGAGTCCCATTATTATGCTTTTATGAGCGAGGTCAAGCGAGCCAAAAGCTGAAAAATCTATCCGTGGCGGACATAATTCTTTCGTGGTGGGTCGCCATGAATAAATGAATGTGTGGGAAACACTGACATTTACATTGATCTTTTCTGTCACTTGTATCCACACTGACAGACACTTGAATCAATAAAATCTACTTTACTTTTCTTCTACATCAAAATGAGCTCAAATGTTCGGACCAGAAATGATTCAGTATGAACAGAATACAGTTTACTGAACATTTCTGATGTCTGTCTAAGTGGTTTTGTATCCAGCTTTGTGTCTGGATGGTTAACATTGTAACATAGTCATGTTGAGTCTTGATCAACTTGTTCCTGATCTCTTTTGATCTGCTTTGATGTGGTTTCATTTATAGCATCATAAGAGCTACTCAGGGGTCAGACCTTCTATTTTATAAACTCATAATGATTTTCATTCAGTGTGCTCCTGATTGAAATTTCTGTTTCAGTCCAGAACTTGATATAAAATATTAAGCAGCATCATTATAAATATGTCTATTATTTGTCTTTGAACATTTGATAGGATGTCACATCAATTTCTAAAACAATTACTTTACTTTTTTAAATTAAACAGTAAGAATCCATCTGGTGAAGCTGTCAACATCATTAAAATCATTCAGTGGAAACAGAATCAATAATAAATCTGACATTGATTTTATCTGCAATCACTTTATAATCATCTTTACTGTCTGCACTTGTCAGTGTGATACTAAATTCTCCATGATATGATTTCTCTGATGTATATCACACATTGAAGAAGAACATGTTTGTTTCCATTTCATTACATTTCCTTTTATTTCCTCCATATTTATATATTATTATAACAATGATTATTACTTGCTGCAGGCCGACCTTCAAGGAGGACATTGAAACAGGTCCTTCTTCAGTCCTGTCTTCACTCAGTGGGTGAGTCAAACCTTTAACCTGTTTATATATTCTTTCACACTTTTTTGAAAATAATCAATTTTTATTGAACTTTTTTCATATCTATTATCTCTTTGTATCTATTATTCATTACCTAGAGAATTATCCTGAGCTTAATCATGACCACTACATGTTAAACCCAAATATAACCTTAAACCAAGTATTTACTTTACACACACACACACACACACACACACACAGTGTTTGGTTGGTGATATATTGAGTATACTTGATGTATCGTAGCTTGTTCTGTGTGATTTAGTAAATGACTTTATTACAAACATCAAACAACAAACTGTCACATATTTTTGATGCTGCTGTTATGAGACTCATTTTGCTTCTCTGACTCTCTCACACACAGAAACCTTTGTAACAACAAACTTTGTGTTTTATTGAATGATTGAAATAATCCATCTTAGTTAACATAGAGAGAGAGAGAGGTGTTCCTTATAGGTCACAACTATTTTCTATACATGTATAGAAATTATACAAAATATTATTGGTTATGATGATTATGTGAGGCATCATCATTTTTATTAGCCTTTGAACATTTGATAGGATGTTACATGACTTTTTCCTTTTTATTATCATTTATCAAACAAACAGTAAGAATCCATCTGGTGAAGCTGTCAACATCATTAAAATCATTCAGTGGAAACAGAATCAATAATAAATCTGACATTGATTTTATCTGCAATCACTTTATAATCATCTTTACTGTCTGCACTTGTCAGTGTGATACTAAATTCTCCATGATATGATTTCTCTGATGTATATCACACATTGAAGAAGAACATGTTTGTTTCCATTTCATTAAATTTCATTTTATTTCCTCCATATTTATATATTATTATAACAATGATTATTACTTGCTGCAGGCTGTTCAGCGTGTTGGACGACATTGTAGTACATGAAGTAAGACGCCAGTCTCCTTTCAGTGGGTGAGTCAAGCCTTTAACCTGTTTATACATTCTTTCACACACTTTTAAATAAGAATCAACCTTTTTTGATATCTACTTCAAAGTTTGTGTTTATCCAACATGTGATGTGACTAGATGGTAAATGTTGTAATTTACCACTCTGGTGGTTTTTCTCTTTGTGTCTGTCAGAGTCTCAATCAATCAATCAATCTTTATTTGTATAGCGCCAAATCACAACAAAGTTATCTCAAGGCTCTTTACACATAGAGCAGGTTCTAAACCGAACTCTTCAGGTTTTAACTTTAAAGAGACCCAACATTCCCACATGAGCAACAGTGGCAAGAAAAAACTCCCTTTTAACAGGAAGAAACCTCAGAACCAGACTCAGAAGTGGGTGGCCATCTGCCTCGACCGGTTGGGGTTGAGAGGAGAGAGAGGAAGGATAGAGGAGAGAAGCACAATGAAAATCAACAATGAAGCTAGAAGGTCCGGGACTGGAATCTGTCACCCGGACGTCTCCAGGCCCAGATTACCTGTGAGACGAGAAAGCACCGACAACTCCAGGAAGAAGTTTAGGTTATTGAATGCATTAATAGAACATGAATGTTAATGGATATAGATGGATGGATAGAGAGAGAGAGAGAGAGAGAGAGAGAGGGAGAAGGTACGGTGGCCGGTAAGTGCAAAACAAAATTACAAAGTGCAAAACACTTTTACAAAGCATGAAACAAATTTACATGTTGGGAAACATTTTTACATGTTGTTAAACAAAATTACATAAGCCAAACACTTTTACCACAGACAAAACAAATGTACTGTACATTTTAGAAAACAAATTTACAAGTTGCGAAACAAATTTACAAACGCCAGAATCTTACGGAAGGGGAATGTACCGAATGCCGGAAGTGATTGAGGATGAGGTCAAAAAGAACAGAACCGCGTGAATTGGCTCAAGTTGTTCCCACAAAACGGGCAAAACATCATTTACACCATAAACTTTCACTACATCCATGCACTCCACCAAGTCTTTTCCGCCATACAGACTTTTTGACCTCATCCTCAATCACTTCCGGCATTCGGTACATTCCCCTTCCGTAAGATTCTGGCGTTTGTAAATTTGTTTCGCAACTTGTAAATTTGTTTTCTAAAATGTACAGTACATTTGTTTTGTCTGTGGTAAAAGTGTTTGGCTTATGTAATTTTGTTTAACAACATGTAAAAATGTTTCCCAACATGTAAATTTGTTTCATGCTTTGTAAAAGTGTTTTGCACTTTGTAATTTTGTTTTGCACTTACCGGCCACCGTAAGAAGGAGAGAGGAGCTCAGTGCATCATGGGAGTCCCCCGGCAATCTAAGCCTATGTGAGAGATCAAAGAGCCCTAACTATTAGCTTTATCAAAAAGGAAAGTTTTAAGCCTACTCTTAAATGTAGGGAGGGTGTCTGCCCCCCGGACCAAATCTGGAAGATGGTTCCACAGGAGAGGAGCCTGATAGCTGAAGGCTCTACCTCCTGTTCTACTTTTAGAGATACTAGGAACCACAAGTAGACCTGCATGCTGGGAGCGCAGTGTTCTAGTAGGTACATAAGGTACTATCAGTTCTTTAAGATATGATGGAGCCTGACCATTGAAAGCTTTGAAGGTGAGGAGGAGGATTTTGAATTCTATTCTGAATTTTACAGGAAGCCAATGCAGTGAAGCCAAGATGGGAGTAATGTGATCTCTCTTTCTAGTTTTTGTCTGAAATATTGAATATTGAAATATTTTCCTCAACATTTAAAACATATATTGACATATGGAGGCTACCATTACACTACGTGCAACATGAACTTTGGGTTGATGATGTAAATTGGTTGCATTGGAGAGGCGACCGTTATACATTGTTGGTATTTTAACGTCCCACAGTAGAGAAAATATGAACACAATGCTGCACTGTGCAGCCCATAAAACATCCTGACTGAGACAAACTGCCTCCAAGTTCTCCTGCTGCTGCTGCTGTGATACACTCAATACCTGTGAATAATATCAAACCTGTTAGCATCTTGTTAGCATGCTTTAATGTTACCTTGTATATAATCTCATCATGTATAAAGCATACGATAGATCTGAAATGATTTTTATTAGAATATGTTTTATCATACAACGATAGTTTGATCCAAACAGCTGCTGACAGAAAGCAGAGCTCTCTATAACACACTCTCTGTTAGCATAGACACTCTCTCCTCTCCTCCATGTTTATCTCGCTGTAGTGTAAACAGACTGGGACTGAAGACCACTGCAGACATTTGACATCACTACCCACAATGCATTGTGACATAATCAACAATGGCGACTTATGAGTGATGATTTTTTTCTAATTTCATGAGAAATTAAGACATCAAGAGTGTTTTTATATCACATTTATATAGTTGATGCCAACATTATCTAATAAGGTCTACAAGTCTTAATGGTCGAGGTTCCTTTTAAAAGTTGGTATTCTAACATTAATTGTAGAAATATCAGTTATGTGATTGATAACTGCTCTCAGCCCTCATGTACTCAGTGATTAGTGAGGAAATGGAGAGAAGCTGAGTCTGACTGACAGCTGATCTGTTAAATGTGCAAACAAACAGATTCTGATTGATTAATAAAGTTACCACTGCTGATAAAGACAAACTAACTGAGGACATCTAGTGGTCATATAAAGTAGTGCAGTGAACTTCACAGCTACAATCAGACAAGATTAATATCTGTAGAGAAGGTGGGATGATAATTACAACTCATTAACAGCAACATTCAGTGTGAGGAGACAGAGGAGGGGTCCATCCCTCTGAAACCCCTCTGTGTGGGAAACATGATGACAGTCAGACTAAAGCTCAGAGTGAGATGAGGATCTCTAAATGTTTAAAATGACTGTTCTCTGTTCCTGAGTCAGAAATCAGCAATAACATTATACTGTGTGTGTGTGTGTGTGTGTGTGTGTGTGTGTGTGTGTGTGTGTGTGTGTGTGTGTGTGTTTTACATCCCAAACTCCATATCGCCCACAATGTCCAGTCCACCACCGTAAGTCACCATCATGTAACTTTGTAATGTTAATGTGTATGTTGGTTAATGTGCTGCTTTGCTATGTGACCTTTGTAGACAAGGAATAACTGTTCTTTGATTCAGTACATCTCTGGTTTCAGAGGTTTGTGTTGTTAGGTATTTATAAACTTCTGTTGATGTAAAATGCTCTTAAATGTCAGAGAGCTGCAGAAGTCTGTTAAGTTGTTCACAGAGATGGCTGCAGAACAGAAAACAGAGCCGAGCTCGGCTGATTGAACAACATATAATTGGTCAAAAGTGCACACAAACAGTGAAGCTGTCAACATCATTGAAGAAGAACATGTTTGTTTCCATTTAATCAAATTTCATTTTATTTAATCTGTATTTATATATTTTTATAACAATGATTATTACTTGCTGCAGGCCCAACTTCTAGGAGGAGTGAGTCAAACCTTTAACCTGTTTATAAATAATTTCACACACTTTTTGAGAAGAATCAATTTTAGTGAACTTTTTTTATATATCTACTTCAAAGTTTTTGTTTGTCCAACATTTGATGTAACTCAAAACCCTTTCTAATATTCTCTCTCTTTTTTCATTTCAGGAACCATGGGGGGCTCCACCCAGGACAGGATGAAGATTGATATGAGTTTATTAATCATCCCACGCCTTAAGACATCAAACTGGCACACTGATTCTCATGCCATCCACTTACCCCTTACCCTGCTGCTTTTGTTGCAATCAATCTTTCAACTCATATCGAAGATGCTGTGGTCTTTGTTTGTGAAGCTATATTTAAAATATAAATCTATTAATCCTGTTATTAATTTATTCTTTTAAAGCACAGGGCCACTAAGGATTAGCATAAGAGTAGAAGGATCATTAAATCCCTAATTATGATAATGCAGCCAATAATTCACAAGGATTGAAACAACAAGAAATTGCATTCATCTGCCCATGCTTGTATTAAGTTATGTCTATTTTTCACATTTTATTGGCTGCATTTGACATTTTGTACTTTGTGCAAAGACAGATTAACTGGTTTGGGTGGATTTTGGTGTTTCATGATCAAGTGGCTCTTAAATTGACTGTGCCCTGTTAGACTACGTTTACACGTGCCCGGCTATTTTCATAAACGGACATTTCACCCTCTCTGTGTGCACACCAGTCTGTTTTCAGAACAATTTCTGTTCACACTAACCCGTAAAGAGCAGCTCAAGCCCACGTTAGCCAATCAGAATCCCGCATAGCAACAACAACAACAACGTCACTTCATTCCTCCACATAGTACAGTACTAACACAAAGGGTTTGCACCAGCATGAATGTAACTGCTATTCTGCATGCATCCATCATCACCATAGTTCACCATTGTAAACATAGACTGTAGATTATAAACAATGTCGTATTCAACCCAGGAGCAGTTTCCGGCTGCCCAAATCTCCGTTTTTCTCTGTTTACATGCAAACGTGCAAACAGAGTTTTCCAAAATCTCCACTCTGGCCGGAGTTTTTAAAAAGCATCGTTTTCAGGGGCGAATTCTCCGTTTGCGTCTAAACGGAGGGTGCAAACGATGGTTAATGTCTCTGTTTTTAAAAAATAAGCGGGTACGTATAAACGGGGCCTTAGTGTGGCTCCCAAGACAACTGACATCACCATTCCCAAGGTCTCACTGCTAGCATGGCTAAAATAATTCAAAAGTTCCATTAAATTACTGTATCTGCACATTGGCATCTATCGCATCTATCTATCTATCTGAATAACGTTTGGAAATAAATCAATACCAGGTGAGTTGATGAACACAGCTGGGATGAGTTGACTAATCAAACTCTCCTCTGAAGTGCTTTAGTTTGTATATGAGTCATGTGCCTGAGCAGGGTTAGGGTTAGTTAGTAACTCTCACTGCTTCGTTTATTGAGTTCAAAGTAATACTTTTCATTTCATTATTTTTTTCAAAGTTGTATTATTACTGTTAAAGAATCTGAGTACATCTTCCATCACTGCAGCAGTGCCTTTAGCCCAAAATTTGACAAAAAAAGAGAATATAACTTGTAATGTGTAAAACAAAGAAAGTTTCTTCGTTCTCAAAGCTTTCCAAACAATGTGTAGTGTGCTAAAAATTAAAACACCACAAGTGTTTAAATATCACATTATATAGTTGATTGAGTTAATCTAATGAGGCCTGTGAGTCTTTATAGTCCTTATAACATCCGTTACCGTAGCATTACCTACTGTGTGTTTTAGTTACCATGGTTACACAGAGTTCGTTGCTGCGGCTGTATAAAAGGGCTGCACAGTAAAATAAATAGTTTGATAGTTTGATTTGACTCGTGTCACAATAAGCAGAATTTATCCATCTGTCCGATAACATCTGGACAGTCTGAAGAGCCACATTATTAAATTATTTCGTTGAAGTTAGCGGTTAGATAACCGGAAGTTAGCTTCTCAACCGGCAGACGTACATTCATCCAGCCAGTTCAGGAAAGAGGAAAGTTCCACAGACTGAAGATAATGTGAACTAGAGAGATTTCTATGGCGGTGATAGGCGTAATCAGTAGTGTGGTAACTCGTTTGGGAAGGGCTTAAATGTAATGGTTTATCATTTATTTATTTTAAATGTACATGGAAGAAATTACGTGCCTAAAATGTGTTTGAATATGTTTGTGTTTGTATGTATTTTAAATATTTTGGTATTTTGTGGACCACTTTATTATCGCCTGTGAGATAATTAATTACCAAATATTACTGAATGTCTTTTAGTAGGAGCCAGCTGATATATAAAGGAAGCTGCCGTTCTGGGGAGTTTTGTCTGAAGCCAATGTGGAGAGCTGCCGGGGCTCCAGAGTTGAAGGGGCATAACCTAGTGCAGACCTTTGCCTTTACTTTGTCTTCCAAAGTTTTTGTATTTCATATATTACTGCACAGGATTGCTGGTTTACACAGATAAATAAATATAAATGCACTGCAGACTGGATTTCTGTCTGAGTTTTTTGCCATAACCACTCAACCAACCTTACAGGGAATATTTAACAGAAAGCGTTGAGTGTTTTAATTAAAACTATTTAAAGGACATAGGTATAGGATAAAGCAGGGGTGTTATACTTATTTTAGTTTAAGGGCCATCTATAGCCCAAATTTGATCTCAAGTGAGACAGATTAGTAAAACCCACAGCAACCTACAGCTAAAATATAATGTAATATTATAACTTTACTATAATAAACCATCTACCAAATATTCATTGTTTTCATGTAAAACCTGTGAAGCGGTGTTTTACATGAAGTAGACTCCTCACAGTTTAACTTGCTCCTGAAACCTGGCATCATACTTTGCAAAATCATCCAGCGGGCTGGTTCTGGCCTGCGGGCCGTATGTTTAACACCCCTGTTTGAATTTTTCTGTAGACATCTCAGGCTGTTGATCTGTTTTTGTACATAGATGGTTTATTAATATTAAATTTATATTACATATTATATATATTAGAAATTATTGATACGTTATGGTGCAATGTTTTACTGGTCTGGCCCATTTGAGACCCAATGGAGGAACAACGGGAGGTGATCCAAATGCTGGGGAAAGAAAAGCTGGAATTTGACATTAGGGAATCTGTTAGGTTACACAAAAAGGGTTTTAATGAAATATTTAACCTCCTGTGACCCTGCGTCCTCATAAGGGAACATTATATTTTGGCTTTGCTGGACCTTTTACATCATTCTGCTGAACTTTGACCTGTTGTCCTCATTCGTACACCACATTTTGTGCCACCTAGTGGTAATAAAAGGACATTACAGTGTAAAAATCAATCAACAGCTGATCTCCAGACAAAATGTTATTGTTGAAACTTATTATTTATGCTTAATAACATTGGGACATTATTATCGTTTGTGCAAAGAAGAAATTAAAAATGCATACCAAACAAAAGCTCAGCAGGTCTCAGGAGGTTAAAGGACACAGCTGTAGGAAATAGGCTCTAGGACAGTGGTCACCAACTCTGCTCGTGGAAAGCTACTGCCCTGCATGTTTTAGGTATCTCATTACTCTAACACACCTGATTCTAATTATTAGTGCGTTATCAAGCAGCTGGAGCTTGTAAAGGGCTTGATAACGAGACAATTATTAGAATCAGGTGTGTGAGAGGGGGGCGACACCTAAAACATGCAGGGCAGTAGCCTTCTAGGAGCAGGGTTGGTGACTACTGCTCTAGGATATAGGGCAGGGGTGTTAAACATGCGGCCCGAGGGCCAGAACCAGCCCGCGGAAAGGTCCAATCCGGCCCAGTTTCCTTCTTCCTTTTTTCCTTCCTATCTTTTTCCCTTCCTTCCTCCCTGTCTTCTTTTCCTTCCTTCCTTCCTTCCATCTTCCCTTCCGTCCTTCCTACCTTTCCTCTTCCCTTCCTCCCTGTCTTCTTTTACTTCCTTCCTTTGATCTGCCCTTCTTCCCTTCCTTCCATCTTTCCATCCTGTCTTCTTTTCCTTCCTTTTTTCCTTCCATCGGTCTTCTCTTCCTTCCTTCCTTCCTTCCTTCTTTCCTTCCTTCTTTCCATCTTTCCATCCTTCTTGTCTTCTCTCCTCTTCTCTTCCTGCCGTCCTTCCTTCCTTTTAATGGTCCGGCCCATATGAGATCAAATTGGGCTCTATGTGGCCCTTGAATGAAAATGAGTTTGACACCTCTGGTATAGGGTTGTTTTTTTTTTGGTATGGTTTTGACCGTCTCATGATTCACACTCCAGTTCAATAGGTGGCGGTAAATGCACCTAAAAGTTGGTTGCCAATCGCCAATAAAACCCAATAGAAGAAGAAGAGGAATCATCTCTACGCGACAGCTACAAACAGAGAGCGACAGTGAGATGTAAACATCAGGTAACGTGTGCATAAGAAATTAGTCTCCATATAAACTCCACCGGAGGAGTTTACAGGTTCATTACACCCAGCAGAAGCGCCTGGAGGTCGGCTGTGAGGGTCCACTTCTTTCAACATGATTAAAAAATAAAAAAGATAAATAATAATAATAATGATGATAAGTAGCAGAAGAAAAGAAGAAGACAGGAGAAGGAGAGCTGCAACCAGTGTGACCCTTTGATGCGATTCATTTGACAGTTTTGGAGTAATAACCTGATGAAAAGCAAAAACCTCAAACGTAAATTACTCTGTTTTTTTTATTTTATTATTATGGCAGCGCCGTCTGCTCAGCTCTGTTTATTACTGGACTTATTTAACATTGTGCACAGGCTATACAATGTGTGTGTAACGTGTGTGTGTGTGAATCTTGGTCTATGATTTGTGTTTATGAGAAAAGAAGCAATGCAGTAATTACACTGGTGTTTATTTTATGTTTTAATGGCAGCGCCGTCTGTTGTGATTATTTTGGATTTGTCGCATGAACTTAACTACATATTTAACATTGTGTAATTAAAATAAACTAAAATGTTGTAAGTCATTTGGTGTAATGTGTGTGTATGAGAAAGAAACATACAGCACACATTATTATTATTATTATTATTATTATTATTATTATCATTATTATTATTGTTGTTGTTGGTAATTTTTGTAACTGATTAGCTATAGTTTCCTTATCTGGCAAACTTTAAACCAGGGGTGTCAAACATAAGGCTCGTGAATCCAATCCGGCCCACTGGATAAATTTGCAAAGTATGAAAATTGAAAGAATAGAAAAGTAAAGTTTTTTCTGCTGTTTCAGATATTTTTTTTCCGTCCTGATCAGAATACATGTTGTCATATTTAAAACATTGATATATTGAACATTGTGCAAACATCAGCAGCTTCTTTGCAAAAATAATCTGAAAAACAAACAAACTGAGACATAATATTGTTGAAATTTCATTATTTTTTTCTTAACACATCTCAGGCTGTTCATGTGTTTGTAAACAGATGGTTTATTATAGTAAAGTTAGCATTTATACTAGGGCTGGGCAATATCGCGATAAGAGACTACATATCGTCTCAGAATTTTGATAGTAGTATTTCTTTTCCTGGTTTTTACAGTCTGCATTTCTGTAAAATTATTTAATTTTCTGAACTTACCAGACTGTTGTAGCTACCACTTTGTCATTATATCCAAATTACTGTTTAACTACTATTTATCAACATTCTTATTGTGAAATCACCAATATTCATCCCTACAATATTGTTGCGATATTGATATCGAGGTATTTGGTTAAAAATATTGTGATATTTGATTTCTATCTATATCGCCCAGCCCTCATTTATAGGTTATTATGTAATGGTTTTACTGGTCCGGCTCACTTGAGATCAGATTGAGCTGTTTGTGGCTCATGAAACGAAAATGAGTGTGACACCCCTCCTTTAAGCCTTGAGTGTGTGTAGGCAGTATTATTATTCTTTTTTCTTTTTTTTTTTTTGAAGATTTCATAAAACACCACTGCACCACTGGGTGGGTGTGTGTGTGCAGAAGCAGCCGTGCTGGGTCAGATGGAGCAGGTGCCGCAGCTTCCTCCTGAACTTTGGGTCTACGTGTTCAGCTTCCTAAATGTGGAGGACCGACACTCCGTCCGCAGCTCCTGCCGCTCCATGAAGGAGCTGATCGACCATCCGCCCCTGTGGAGGGAGCACACGGTGCTGCTGTCCAACCTGCGCCGCTACACCTACGGCTTCTGGGACACGCTGTGCCGACGCAGGCTGACCCGGGTGATGGTGAGGCATCTGCGGCGTAAAGAGTGGCGCAGGCTCGTTACTTTCCTCCCGTCTCTCACCGCCGTCGTGTTCGTGGATGGAGGGAGGCAGTACAAGCAGAAGTACCTGGATAACTTGGCCCGCTTCCCCGAGTTGAGAGACCTAGGGGTGCGTAACGCCACCTGGGATGAGCCCATGCTGAGTTTGGGTCTGACCGAGCAGCTGCAGGACCGGCTCACGCACCTGAGCGTGTGCAACGTGAGGCTGCCGTGCACGGTGGAGTTCATCCACGCCGTGTCTCACCTGGTGAACCTGCAGCACCTGCTCTTCCATCAACAGGGGGAGGGATACGGGCTGGACACGGTGCGGCCGGTGCCCAGAGAGGTCTTCCATCACCTGATGCTGAACCTGAAGAAGCTCAGGCATCTGTCCTGGGGCATGAAGGGGGAACCCCGGGACCCACTGCCCGATGACTACCTGAGCCCCCCGGACCCGGAGCAGCCAGGTCAGCCGGTACACCTGCTGCCCAGAGTCTGTGTTGTAGTTTAAAAGCTTGTCATATTATCCATTGTCAAATCTTCACCCGAGAAGTAACTAAAGCTGTCAAATATAAATGTAGTGGAGTGGAAAATATAAAGTAACATCACATGGAAAGTTCAAGTACCTCAAAATTGTACTTAAAGGATGGATGCACAGCTCACAATCATTCCTCCTGACTATTAAAACCTTCAAATGTGCTTTCAATGTTGAGTGATGGAGGACTGTATCCGTCACACAGTCATGATAAAGTCTCTGATCAGCTTCTATTGAGCTTCATCAGTGTGAGTTACTATAGTTACTATGGTAACAGTGTGAGTTCGTCATATCAAGTGATATCTGACACATTTACAGTCTTTTTAGCATCATATCTCCTCTTAGTGTTTCCTGTTTCTCTGTGGTGGAAGTATAGTAACAAAAAGACTTTGCTACTAAAAACACTGTAACACTGAAACATAGAAGATGAAGATTTGACTCATTTGGACAAAACTGAAGCTTCATATTAGCTTCACATCAATGTTTAAATCCATGTTTCCACAGAAGGAGGTCTGTGGGTTTAGTCCTCCATCACTTCCATTGTAAGTAGTGATCTTCTAATGGTCAGAATGAACAGGAGGAATGATTACAGCAAGAAAAACACACTTAATGTTCATTTTTAAATAAAGATCTCTTAAATTTTGTGACCCAGATAAATACTCAGCATTCAGCAGGCTGTTCAATAGTTGAAAAATAAACTCATCAGCTTCTGTGCTCTCATTTCAAACACTTACACTGATACAAAACATCAGTGATAAGCTAAAATCAGCCTTCCTCTTTGGTTCCTCAGGAGTGTACGGAGGCCCAGCGCTGACCAGTCTGGAGCTGGTGGATTACCCAGAAACCATCCTGTCTGAGAACGCCCTGAGGAGCCTGTCGTCGCTGCGGTCGCTCACCATCCGCTACAGGTACATCAGAGAAGGTCTGGAGTGTCGCCTCGGGTCCTGGCTGAGTCCTCTGAGCCAGCTGGAAACTCTGACCATCATCGGTGAGTCTGGCAGAGTTTTATATCATACTTTTAAATATATATATATATATATATATATATATATATATATATATATATATATATATATGTGTGTGTGTGTGTGTGTGTGTGTGTGTGTTATTTTGAATTTCTTTATTAAGCCTCTGAGGTAAAGCATGTGTCGACACTGTTTTTGTAATTCCTCTCGCTGCCAGAAGGGGGAGACAAAGTCCTGAACTATACCTTTTAAAAAACTGAGCCATACTTTCTTTTTTTTTTTACCTTTTTACCCTTTACATATTTGTCTGTTCCTCTCTATAAACGTTTTCTATTCTTTTTAAATTTGCATTTTAATGCTTTAGTGTAATTGTAATTCTGTCCGACTTTATTACGTTATTTTATTATTATCATTTGTAATGGAGAGAGAGAAAATCATGAGTCCAGTAAATGAATTTAAATCACAAACTAGTATTTTAATAAATTTTGTACAAGGTAATGAACAGAGAACTGACTGTCTAACTAAAAAAAACAAAGTTATAATCTCTGTCTGCTCATCCCACACCGCTCTGAGAATCAGCCCATTATACTGAGACATACCAAGGCCTCACAGGTGTCTTATCAGAGCCTGCGTGGGAGCTCAGTCTGCAGCACTTTCACACACTATGAGACACACTGTTTACACCAAGACATGCAAAGAGTACAGGTTTCCTTTCAAGAAGACTAAAGTGGATATGAAACTATAATGAATATTATTTCTCTACTACACATCCCCCCTTGTTCATGTGATGTAAAATATAATCAAATATACAATAGTCAAACATTAAAGACATCAAACACATCAATCTGTTTTGCAGTTTAACCTTCCTGTCGTCCTCCCGGGTCAAAACGACCCATCTGTTTTGACTGTTCCTTCTTCCTTCCTTCCTTCCTTCCTTCCTCTCTCCTTCTCTTTCCTTCCTCCATCCCCCTTTCTTCTTTCCTCCCTCCCTCGTACCTTCTTTCCTTACTTACCCCTTTCCTCCGTCCTTCCTTCCTCCCCGCCTTTCCTGCCTTCTTTCCTTTACTCCCTTCCTTCCTTCTTTCCTTTACTCCCTTCCTTCCCTCCTTCCTCCCTCCCTCCCTTCTTCCTCCCTTCCTTCCTTGACTCGAACACAACAGGAGGGTTAAGAAACATCATCATTAAAATGTCTTAGAAAGCTGTTGCAAGGTTTTCTTCGAGAAATAAACTCAAAAACTAGGAAAATAAACTTTTCAACGTTTTACACGGCCGTGTCATCGTCTGGCTGGTGGGAGTCAGAATCAGAGCTGTCAGGGTACGAGTCTATAGTCTGAAGGTTTCCTGCTGTCGAGGGGGTCTCACTGATACTATTGAGTGTATTGTACGAATATAAGTTTAATTAAGTTTATTGATTTTATTCATGTTTCTTTTTTCTCTTAATCTCCCTTTTTTAAACCTAGTTTTAATCTTTAATCTTTTATTAATCTTTATCTCTTTGATTTCATTTTACTTTTGTCTTTTTAATCTTTTTTAACCTAGTTCTCTAACTTTTAATAAACTTTTTTTTTCTCTTATTATTATTTATTTATTTTAATATTCTCTAATTTATTTTATTTAATTTTTAAAAACATTTTTATCATTCTTATTTTCTCTTGTGTGTATTCGTCTATCATTCTATAGCCTATTTGTATCTACTTATTGATTTTATTCCTCTTTTTTTTAACCTAATTTTTATTCTAACTTTTTGTCTTATTTTTTATTTTATTTGATATTTTTATTATAAATCCTAAATGATTATTACATTTTTATCATTCATATTTTCAGTTTTTATTCCTTTTCTTCATGTTGTCATTTGTTCTGTCTTATTATCAGCCTGTATGAAATAGTTTAATTGTTTTACTTTTTAATTGTTTTAATGCATAATATAAAAGACCTTAAATTGTCCCTGTGTATGAAACATGCTCCAGATAAGCTCGTCTCTCTCGTCTCCTCTCAGGTGGTAACGCTCTCGCCGCCTACACGACCTCGATCCCGTCCAGCGTGACCCGGCTGACTCTGCGTGTGGCCATCACGCTGAAGGACATGGACTCCATCGCGCCCAAAGTGCCGGCGCTGGAGCACCTCGACATCGAGCAGAACCGGTCCAGCGGCAGCCTCTGCAGACGGATCCCCATGCTGTTCCCTCAACTCAGGACCCTCAGGATACGGTGAGCGGGAAGGGTTAAAAAGGGGTTTGCTACTGAGCTTTTATTCTACCCAAAATAATGAAAACTCACACCAGAGAGTCAAACTGGTGGCTCCATTATCCAGACAATCAACCAAACCACAGAGAGCTCACTGTGCCTCTGAAGTCCAGTAATGCTTCACAATTTAGTTTAATTTTGCTTTCTGTGACATATTTCTTCTTAATCCGCAATTGTGCATCATAGTTGAGCATTTAGCAGCTTAAAGAGTCAGATATGTTCCTCAGGAGTTGGTGGAGAGTTAAAAAAAAGAGTGAATATTGGACTTAAATTCAGCAGGTGGACGGAAGCATTCACTGGTTTCTAGGTTGACTCAACTAAATAGTAATTGGTAGATTAACCAGTAAGATGGAAGAATCGTTTAGTTCCAGCTCTACACGTGAAAACAGCTTGAAATGTGATCATGCTTATAGAGATGCTTTGTATCAATGTGTTTTTAAGGTTTATGTTGGATTATTTTCTTGGTTAAATCTTATGATTAGTCTTTTGGTCTTTTTAAATGACAATAAATGAAAATAGTTATAGGCCTAACGGTTGATCACTGTTTCCTAAAGCTCAATATGACGTCCTCAAATGTCTTATTTTGTCCACAACTCAAATATATTAAGTTTACTGTCATAGAGGACTAGAAAAAATAAATAAATCACATTTTAAAAAGGCTGGAAACAGAGAATTTTAGCATTTTTGATTATGATAATGACTCAAGACGTTTGAAGTGGAAGTGATTGGCGATTCATTTTCTGTTGATTGAGAAATGAAGCATCAATGTTAAAGTGTGTTTTTATCAGCCACAAACATTTATAATAATTGGCTATAAATAATGCACACATAATAATAATAATAAAGTTGAAGCTGAATTAACCCTTTATTGGGCAAATAATTATATTTGGTAACTTCTGTAAATATCCCAAAATATCCTTCCTTCCTTCCTTCCTTCCTTTCCTCCCTCCCTGCCTTCTTTCTTCCCTTCCTCTTTTCCTTTCTCCCTCCCTCGTTCCTTATTTCCTCCGTCCTTCCTTCCTTCCATCTGTCCTTCCTCCCTCCCTCCTTCTCTCCTCCCTTCCTTCCTTCCTTTCCTTCCTCCCTCCTTCTCTCCTCCCTTCCTTCCTCCGTCCTTCCTTTCCTTCCTTCCATCTGTTCTTCCTCCCTCCCTCCTTCTCTCCTCCCTTTCCTTCCTCCATCCCCCTTTCTTCTTCCTTCCTTCCTTCTTTCTTCCCTTCCTCCCTCCCTCCCTCCTTCTTTCTTTCTTTCCTCCCCCTACCTTCCTTCTTTCCTCCTTCCTTCCTTCCTTTCCTTCCTTCCTTCCATCCTTCCTTCCTTCCTTACTTCCTCCCTTCCTTTCAATGAGTGTCCTATAAAGGGTTTAGTTAAAATGAGGGCCAACTATTTACTCCTCGTATTAAGATGTGCTGTATTGTTCGGGATGTGAGATTTTTTTAATATCGCCCTAGTTTGATGTTGTTCTCATGCAGTAAAATCCTCTTTGTTGTTTCTCAGGTTTTTCCGTCGGGAGCCAGAGAAAGACCTGCTGAGCCTCCACCGGCTGCGTCACCTGGTCCAGCTGGAGCTGCTGGTGGAGCGCTCCTTCATCCTGAGGGACTACCTGAACGGTCACCCATGGCCCAGCCCCGGCGTCCAGGAGCTCATCAACCAGCTGAGAGAGCTCTCCGAAAACAGGATCAATGTCATCACCACCATGCGGCAGAGAAACCCGCTGCGGGAGTGCGACTGCGTGTGGGAGGGGGACTGAGGAGGAGGAGGATGATGGTGATGAAGAAGAAGAGGAGGCTTTAAAGCAGGAAAGTATTTGTTTCGTCCTGAAGTGAGACGAGGACGCGGTTACAGGTCGGGAACAGACGGAGAGACTCGCTGGAAGATGAAGGTGATAACAGCTGCTGATGAGAACCAGAACGAAGGCAGACGTCTAAATAAGATGAAATGAAGGTTTTAAAAAATCCGAAATCTTATGAAAAAAGAGCCTGAAAATAAGAGACTAATACAGACTAGACTTCTATGTTGATATAAAGATGACAAAACATTTCATTTAGTTTGGTTAATATTTATGTTGGAGTTTTTTGGTTACCCTTTAACAAACATCATTTCCTAGAAGTCCTGTAGATTTTGGAGACTAAACATCTCAGCTCGACTCGAGGAGACGTTCAGTGTGTTTGTAATCACTGGAGCTCAGATTACAGCTACAAACAGAGGCAGCAACTTTAGACAAACATTTCAGGGAGATTTATGGATATTGGACGAACCTAAATATATTAATTAAATTGATGGAAACACCCGCTGTGTGCTCATAAAGTAATTTGGTTAAAATCGCAAAGGTTTCTTTCCTTTTAAAATGAAGAAAACATGACATTGTTACACGGCAGATATATATAGGCTAGTTGTTGTAATTATAATACTGAGTACAACCGACGACTAGTCATTATATTCACTGCATGTTAAACAAACAACAAGCCTTAACTGTGAAAACGTGTATTAATTTAAATGATAATCAGCCTTAATTTCTTTATAAAAACACATTAATTAAAAATATAACAGCATGGATTTTTTTCTCTCCCCGTCATAAACAACGTTGAGCATTTCCTTTACAGTCATGTTAGCACTGAGAGACATATCGTTAGTTTTATCTCTGAGACGTTGACGTACTAGTTTGGTACGTCAACGTCAAGGTCCGTCTCCCTTAGTAACCGTCTCAGCAGACAGCAGCTTTTTGTCCATGTGGAACCACGATAGCTCAACTCTGCTCCACATATTTCAACATTATCTTTTACTTTCTGTGAGTTTGTCCTCGTCTGCATCATGTTCCCTCCATTCAGTCAGCTAGCTAGCAGGCTAATTTACTACTGAGTCAAAGTAGATGAGGGCAGCAGCAGTAAAAATGAACTGTCAGATTAACTTCAACACAAGGTGGAGGTGGTTTACAGAAGCTTAGAGCTCCTCCTAGTGGCTGAAAGTGACTACTGCGCTTAAGTAGCTGTTAATGAACCCTTCATACTCGACTACAAAGCTCAACTCTTGATCAAAAACAACCTTTCGGTGGTAAAATATGAAGTCTCCAGCCTTTCACACGTCAGTCGGCTTTTTCTTTGTGACGTGTTTTACAGGAAGTTTAAAGGAGTAGTTTGGAGGATTTAGTGACATCTAGTGGCGAGATTGGATATTGCATCATATTAAATACCCCCCATCCATCTCTTCCAAGCGTGCAGTGGCTGTTAAAACACGATAGCTCCTCTCTAGATCCGATCCAGTGTTGCTTTTTTCCGTTTTGGGCTACTGACCCGCTCCCTATGTAGATATAAAGGCTCATGAAATAACAGCAATTATTATGTTCAGGTGATTTATGCACTCATTAAAACATATTTAAACACTAAACTCTAATGCTGATGGAGAAAAAAAGCCAAAATGTAATTAATTTATGACTCAAACTTATATTTCTGTCTTCAAAAGAGAAACTGAGAGCATCAGAGTGGCGAGTTTTTAAGTTTTTCATGACTTAAGGTAATGATTATTTATATTACTGATTTATTCTTTCTTCAATTAATAGGTTAGTAAAGGGAATGCCACAATCTGAGTTTACCTGGTTAGCAGAGCAGAAGTGGGGTTACCCTCGAGTCAGCTGAGTTGTGTGTTGAATGAAGAAGAAATAATATGGAGCTACTTTTCTTTCTTTAATATGCAAACTGCTCAAAAAATGACTGAATCGATTAATCGGATAATATTAGAATTAATTATCTTTATTCTGTTGTTGCACTTACAGAGCTAAGTCTGTGGAAATGAATGTTATACTGAATTTATGACGTTTATTATTTATAGAGAAAAAGGTCAACATACATTTTTTGAGTTTCTATTAACTGGGGAAATCAGTGAAATTGGAAAATAAAAGCCAGTAAAAACCACCTGAGTCAGTTTTCAGGAGATCAGGGTGAATAATGTTTATTTGTTTTACATGATTTAAGTCAGCCAGCATTTAAACTGTGATAGTGTTTTATTATTAATATGTTTTTACAGCTGTGTGTTTGTTTGAAGTTTCCTCAACGTTTGGTTTAAATCAGAGGTGTCAAACTCATTTTCATTGAAGGGCCACAAACCTCCCAATTTTATCTAATGTGGGCCGGACCATAGGAAGGAAGGAAGGAAGGAAGGTAGGAAGGAAGCACAAAAGGAAGGACGGAAGGAAGGAAAGAAAAAAAGGAAGGCAGAAAGGGAGGAAGGGAGGAAGGAAGGAAGGAAGGAAGCACAAAAGGAAGGAAAAGGAGAAGGGAGGAGGGAAAAGGAGAAGGAAGAAAGGACAAGTGGAAGGAAGGAAAGATGGAAGGATGGGAGGAAGGACGGAAGGAAGGGAGGAAGGAAAAGGAGAAGGAAGGAAGGACAAGTGGAAGGAAGGAAGGAAGGAAGGAAGGAAGGAAGGAAGGAAAGTGGGCCGAAATGGACCCCTCGGCGGGCAGGTTCTGGCCCACGGGCCGCATGTTTGACACCCCTGGTTTAAATGATGTCGTCCAGAAACATTTCCAAGTTATATATTTGCTTCAGTTTATTGTACTTGAGTTTAATTTCTCTAATATATATAAAGATAAAAAATGTAATTTGCATATATTTTATTTCAAAGACTCATGTCAGTATTTTATTTAAATGTAGCTAAACCCCTTTGCACTTGTTAGGATCTGGAAAATGTGATAATTAAGAGTTTAAGGGAAACCATACAGGGTCATAATGCTGGACAAACTTTTATTTTATTGACATTTTGTGAAATTAGAACGACTGAATTGTGCTATGATTTAATTCTTTATGTCCTTCCTGTCATGTCAGTGAGTTTGACGAAGTATCACATATTGATCATATTGATAAATGTTGACTGAACGGTTGTTTATGAGTTGACTAGTTGAAGTTTATTCTGCTCATGAATTCATTAAAAGTGTGTTTGTGTGTTTTTTCTTCTCAGATTCATTGGCTTTCAATCCCAATTCCTTTTATTTCTTCTTTCCTCATGTCTTGAGTTATTTATTGGAAACTGTGATATATTAAACTCAAGTCAAAACTATCACTTCTAGGTTTTATATATTTATTTTTTTACTGATTCATCATCTAGTAAAAAAATCTGATTTAATTTTCAGTCTGATCAATTCAAACAAACTTTATTCATCTATTAGATTTTTCCTTTCATGATCTATTATCCCTCCCATAACTTTCTATAATGCTAAAACTATATCAAATTTATTTATATTTAATATAATTTAACATCATTTCCAGTGTCAGGTTTGATATGAGTTACATCATTTCCTTTTCCCCCCTGAAACATTTAGCCTAATTAATAATTTCCAGTGTTTAAAAAGAAACCGTGACCATATTTTGGGCTCCTAAATAATGAATTCACACCCAGAATATTAATAAATAAAGACATACAAAATAAATAACTAGGGCTGTCAGCGTTAACGCGCTAATCGCGATTAGATTAATGCAATCCATAACGCGTACATTTTTTTTAATCGCATTTTAATGTTGCAAGCCTTTTTGTCCCTTCTACTCCCCCGTAGACGGCTCCTCTAGCTGTAGCGCTATGCTTTGAAGTGGCCTCCTGCAGTAAACCTACCGCGCTGATGGAAAGTAAGAGAGCTACTGGACTTTTGAACGGCTTGTTTAACTTTAAAACACTTCCAGACGCTTCAGTTGACAAGTCAAAAGTAAAATGCAACCTGTGTCAAACGGAGTTTAACTACCACCGGAGTACGTGGAGTTTGAGTTAGCACCTCCACGCTAAACACCCAGGTGCAGCCAAGCCAGCCTCAGCTCCACCAAAGGACCATTTTGGAGTGTGGGAGTCGCAGCAGAGCCGTGATTGATTCCCAGTTAAGACACTCTGGTAAGAAATGCTTTACATTATGGGCTTAAAACTGCCTTCAAATGGAAAATAACAGGATTTTAAACATGCAATTCAAAACGCCATTAATCGTGATTAACTATGGAAACTCTGCGATTAATCTCGATTAAAATAATTAATCGTTTGACAGCCCTATAAATAATATTAACTTGTACATTTTGAGGGGAGAGGAATGAATGTGTGGAAATTTAGAGGTAAGAAGAGTTTGAAAAAGTGACTAAATGATGAATTAAGTTGCTCTGAGAGATAATGTCTGTATAAAAAAAGAAAAGATAAACTCCACCTATTTCTGAGCATGAAGGAGATTTAAGGAAAGGCTTCAATAAATTCAACGTGCACACCTTTTCAAGAAATAATTATTTAATACCAAAGTTCAATTTGGTTCTTTCAGCTATACAATATTAACAATGAACATAAAGTCTTCTACGCTATTTAAACAACACTGTCGGGTTTTATTTAACATCGTACTGTTGCTGTCTTATTTTGAAAGAACGGGTTCACTCAGCGACCTTTAAGGAACAGCTTTGGAGGAGCGAGGTCTGTGGATTTAACCCCAGAGAGAGCTTCAGGGTCAGTATGGAGAGTAGGAAATTACAGTACATAAAAAGGTTTTTAAGTGTTGTATTAAGACAGACTTTAAAAAAAAAAGAAAAGAACCCGCTCTTTCTTCAGAAGGTAAAAGAAAAGTCCAAAATAAAGTCCAGTTAGTTGATGTCCAGGTCGACTCTTTGATGGAGCTCAGAACTCGAGCAGGACCGTCAGCGGCTCCGTTGAGTTCAGGACGATCTCTTGTTTCTGTCCGTAGACGCCTTGCTCCACCTTCACCCCCGCCTTGGTGCACTTCGCCGACTCGGACATGAACTCCCTGCAGGAGGAGACGAGGTTGGAGAACAGCTGTGCGCCCCACCACAGCTCACAGCCGCCTTTATACTGCATCCGTCTCCTGGGCACCAGCTCCCCGATCAGAGACTCCTGAGGGATCAGTAACACGCTGCCGGGGAGGTCCAGAACCGAGACCGTGTGCCCCGAGTCTTTACGGAAGAATTTCGTTGTCATCAGACTGTTTGCTGTTGAGGAGATGATGCATGAAAGTTATAAAATGTTTCACTAAGACAAAAAAAAACTCTAAAATACCAGAAAAAATTCAAACAAACAATAAATAAGATTAACTTCCTGTCGTCCTCCCGGGTCAAATTGACCCCGTCTGTTTGGACTCTTCCTTCCTTCCTTCCTTCCTTCCATCTGTCCTTCCTCCCTCCCTCCTTCTCTCTTTCCTCCATCCCCCTACCTTCCTCCCTTCCTTCCTTCCATCCTTCTTTCCTCCATCCTTCATTCCCTCCTTTCCTTCCTCCCTCCCTTTCTTCCTTCTCCCTCCCTCCCTCCCTCCCTTTCTTCCTCCTTTCCTTCCTTCCCTTCCTTCCTTCTTCCTTTCCTTCCTTTTTAAGATGATTTCTTTTAGTTTCTATTCTGTCATTGCACTTATAAAATCAGGAGCATCTGTTTTGACTCTTCCTTCCTTCCTTCCATCTGTCCTTCCTTCCTTCCTTCCATCTGTCCTTCCTCCCTCCCTCCTTCTCTCTTTCCTCCATCCCCCTACCATCCTCCCTTCCTTCCTTCCTTCCATCCTTCTTTCCTCCATCCTTCATTTCCTTCCTCCTTTCCTCCATCCTTCATTCCCTCCTTTCCTTCCTCCCTCCCTTTCTTCCTTCTTTCTCCCTCCCTCCCTCCCTTTCTTCCTCCTTTCCTTCCTTTTTAAGATGATTTCTTTTAGTTTCTATTCTGTCATTGCACTTATAAAATCAGGAGCATCTGTTTTGACTCTTCCTTCCTTCCTTCCTTCCTTCCATCTGTCCTTCCTCCCTCCCTCCTTCTCTCTTTCCTCCATCCCCCTACCATCCTCCCTTCCTTCCTTCCATCCTTCTTTCCTCCATCCTTCATTTCCTTCCTCCTTTCCTCCATCCTTCATTTCCTTCCTCCTTTCCTCCATCCTTCATTCCCTCCTTTCCTTCCTTCTCCCTTCTTTCTCCCTCCCTCCCTCCTTTCCTTCCTTCCTTCCTCCCTCCTTTCCTTCCTCCTTTCCTCCATCCTTCATTTCCTTCCTCCTTTCCTCCATCCTTCATTTCCTTCCTCCTTTCCTCCATCCCTCCCTTTCTTCCTTCTTTCTCCCTCCCTCCTTTCCTTCCTTCCTTCCTTCCTTCCTTCCTCCTTTCCTTCGTTTTTAAGATGATTTCTTTTAGTTTCTACTCTGTCATTGCACTTATAAAATCAGGAGCATATTTCACTGCAAATCCACACAAAAACACACTTTTTCCTTCACTAATTTAGATCTAAATATCAGTTTGCAGAATTAAAATTACCCATTTCAAATGTGATGTCCTCTGTGGCTCCGTGGAAGAAACAAACATACACAACGATTCCCTCGTGGATCTGTGGACAGACGTTAAATAAAGAGAAACTGTTACTACATGAAAGGAACTATTACTCCACTAACTGAAGATCTGATAAATGACAGGACAGTTGTGCAAATTAAATGTTCTATTGTATTTTTACCAAATTTCACTGGTCAACAACAGGTCAAATTTGGTCACTAGCCTTTACAAAAATGTGTATTAAAAAAAATTATGCTTTTAATTTCCATTTTTTTGTATATTCAGGCTCATATTAGGAAAGGTCCACCTAGAGCAGGGGTGTCAAACATGCAGTCCTTTTTTCCTTCCTTCCTTCTGCCCTCCCTCCCTCCCTCCCTTCCTTCCGTCTGTTCTTCCTTCTCTTCCCTCCTCCCTTCCTTCCTTCCCTCCTTCCTTCCTTCCGTCTGTCCTTCCTTCCTTCTCTTCCCTCCTCCCTTCCTTCCTTCCATATTTCCTTCCTTCCATATTTCCTTCCTCCCTCCCTCCCTCCCTCCCTTCCTTCCTTCCTTCTGTCTGTCCTTCCTTCCTTCTCTTCCCTCCTTCCTCCCTCCCTCCCTTCCTTCTCTCCTTCCCTCCCTCCCTTCTTTCCGTCTGTCCTTCCTTCCTTCTCTTCCCACCTCCCTTCCTTCCATATTTCCTTCCTTCCCTTCCCTCCTTCCCTCCTTCCTTCCATCTTTTTAATGGTCCGGCCCACATGAGATCAAATTGGTCTGTATGTGGCCCTTGAATGAAAATGAGTTTGACACCTCTGACCTAGAGGAAATGTGTATATGGTGTTTTTAAAGCTCTCAAAATGTAAAAGTAGGTCAAATTTAACCCTGAACTGTATGAAAGGGTTAATAATTGACTTTGTTTAACCTTTGAAAATCAATCTCCCTCTTTATCACCAGCTTGTGACACTTTAACACAAAAAGAACAAACTAACAGACAAACCTCGGCCCACTGAGCGTCGGCTCCGTCCAGCGCCGGTCTGATCTTGACTTTAGCCTGACTGCACTGCTGGATCACCGTCCGAGCCTGAAGCCTCTTGGGCCTCCGACTGGAAGCAGCACTGTTCTCACACACACACACACACACACACACACACACACACACGCACACGCACACGCACACACACACACACAGATAAGAGCTTTAAAATGCAGTAATACTCTCACAAACAGACAGAACACAATCAGTCGCCTCTCTTGCCTACCTGTGCCCGAACTGCCCAGTACCTTCAAAATAAAAGCATGAACCAGCACTCAAATGTAACTAAAATCATAATAAAATCTCAATGATGTTTTTTTTGTGTCCATGTGGTTTAGTTTAAATTTAAAGGGTTAAAATGTGAAAATAAACGAATGAATAAATGAATAAAATATGAATAACTTGCACACATTCTTTTTTTGTGGGCCCAGCATCAAATTTCTGCTTTTAATCCATTTAGAGAGAATATATTAGAGGATTATGGTAAAAATGTCTACGTGGTGTAACCATAAAAACAGTAAATAGTCAATAAAACACCATATCAACTAGTTTGGCATGATCTTACATTATAACTTTTATATTAAATAAAGCTAATGGAATACTATTGTTCTAAATATTACATTTCATCTGGGTAACCATGGAGATCAGGACACATTTACATTATCAGTATAAGTCCACTTAAATACACTGTAGGTGATACAATATTTAATCTTTATCATTCTTTTGTGGTTACACCATTTGACATTTTTAGGAGCATTCAGTCTTACTTTTGGTAAAAAAATGGTGCAAACTGTTTTTTTAACACGTTTCTTTAATTGCTCACCTTGCCAACCCTTATATTAAACTAAACTACCAACTATATTCTTCAAAATAAAACGGCAACAAAAAATGTAATGTTTAATTATTAAGGCTATATAAAGGCTCCGAATAAATGAAATAGCTCCAACATATTTAATGCTATCCACTTCAGATCACCTGAGACATTCCCTACCTCTCCCCTTGTAATGTTTATTTCATCTAATTTAACACATTAACTGAAATAAAACAAAACTAGAAAAAGACAGGAGAAAAAAAAAAGGTACATTTTAACATCTCCTAATGAACATGAGATCAGTCAGCAGTACTTCGGGATCGTACCTGTTCACCTCAGAAGACAGTTTGGCTGATTGTGTCTGAGCAGAGCCAGCGATGGTGAAGACGGGCCAGGGTTTGGTGCTGGGGGCCTTTACGGGCTCCAGACCACAGCTTGAACCCCTTTTAGCCGAAGAGTCCCCCTCTGGCTCCCCCCTCCTCCTCCTCTTCGTCAGCCGCTGAACAACACCGCGCTGAGGTTGAGACGATAAGTGCGACGATTGGGTCTTTCGGAGCTGAGACTTGCTCGTGGCTTGTTGAGGTTTCTGTTGATCAGGAGCAGGAAGTGGTGTTTTGGTCGTGGTGCCTTCAAGTCCCTCAGGTTGAATCTGAATCTCCTGCTCCTGAGTCTGTTTCTGCACCTCCTCTTCCTCCTCCTCCTCCTCCTCTCGTCCCCCTGCTCAGGTTTCAGGGCTCCGCTTTGACCCTGCGGAGGAACTTTGGAGCCGTTGGTCTGCGTCTTGGCTTCGGACTGAGAAGGGTTGACTCTGTTCACGGACCAGATCCTCGTCACAAAGCGGTTGTTCTGAGTTCTGGGAGGAAGTTTGATGGGAGTCCTGAGACGGAGGAGGATCGGGATTCTGGGCTCGGAGTTAACGGGAGTCACAGACTAGGAGGACAGAGAGGAGTAAGGTTAGAGAAGAGGAGGTGAGCATGAAGGAGGAGATTACCTGAAAATGTTTGGTGGCTTGTTTTAAAACCCTGAAGTTAAAACACATGTAGAGTAAGTAGAGGAGAGGAGGACGGTGAGGAGGAGGAGGATGAGAAGGAGGTGAAGAAGGAGGAGGAGGAGGAGAAGGAGGTGAAGAAGGAGGAGGGGGAGTAGGAGGAGAAGGAGGTAGAGGAGGAGGAGGAGAAGGAGGAAGAGTAGGAAGGGGAGGAAGAGGAGAAGAAGAAGAAGTAGGTGGGGGAGGAGAATAAGATGATGGAGGAGGAGGAGAAGGAACAGGAGGAGAGGATAAGAAGAAGGAGAAGGAGAAGGAAGAGGAGGAGAGGAGAAGAGGAGGAGGAGAAGGAAGAGGAGGAAAGGAGGAGGAGGAGAAGAAAAGGAAGAAGAAGAAAGAATAAAAAGATGGAGAAGGAGGAGGAGGAGAAGAAGAGAAGAAGGGCAAGGAGATAAAGATGGAGGAGGACAAGAAGAAAGAGAAGGAGGAGAAGAAGGAGAGGAAGAAGACAAGGAGGAGAAGGAAAGGAAGAAGAAGAAAGAAGAAAAAGATGGAGAAGAAAAAAGAGGAGGAGAAGGAGAGCAAGAAGACGAAAGAAGAAGATGTAGGAGAAGGAGGAGAAAAAAGACAAGAAGAAGAAAAAAGAAGGAGGAAACAAAGAAAATGAAGATTGCGTGTTGTTTGTGTGTGTGTGTGTGTGTGTGTGTGTGTGTGTGTGTGTGTGTTGTCACTCACCACTCTGTCCTCTGAACTCTCTGCTGGCTGCATCTCTGCGTCACCGTCACTGCCTCCACCTTCATCATCATCATCTCCTCCTCCTCCACCACCATCATCATCATCATCATCATCGTAGTAGTCATCGTTCTCACTGTGAAGATGAAGAGAAAGTGAGCAGCTGCACAGTTTCTACTAGTTTTACTATATTCACCATCACGGCTGCAACTGACAATGATTCTCATCTATTATCTTTTTATTTATCTGTGAATATTTTCTCAGTTAATAAATGAGAGAGGAAGAGAAGGAGAAAGACAAGAAGGACAGGAAGAAGAAGATGAAGGAGGAGGAGAAGAAGTAGAAGAAAAGGGAGGGGGAGAAGGAGAGGAAGTAGAAGTAGAAGAAGGAGGAGAAGGAAAGGAAGGAGGAGGAGAAGGAAAGGAAGGAGGAGAAGGAGAGGAAGAAGAAGAAGAACGAGGAGAAAGAGGAGGAGGAGAAGGAGGAGGAAGAAAAGGAGAGGAAGAGAAGGAAAGGAACTAGGAGGAGGAGGAGGAGGAGGAAGAGAAGGAGAGGAAGTAGAAGAAGGACGAGGAGGAAGAGAAGGAAGAGAAGGAGGAGGAAGAGAAGGAGAAGAAGAGAAGGAAAAGAACTAGGAGGAGGAGGAGGAAGAGAAGGAGAGGAAGTAGAAGAAGGACGAGGAGGAAAAGAAGGAGAGGAAGGAGAGGAACAGAAGGAGGAGAAGGAGAAGGAGGAGAAGAAGGAGGAGGAAGAGAAGGAAAGGAACTAGGAGGAGGAGGAGGAGGAGGAGGAAGAGAAGGAGAGGAAGTAGAAGAAGGACGAGGAGGAAAAGAAGGAGGAGAAGGAGAGGAACAGAAGGGGGAGGAGGAGAAGGAGGAGAAGAAGGGGAAGGAGGAGGAAGAGAAGGAGAGGAAGTAGAAGAAGGAGGAGGAAGAGAAGGTGAGGAACTAGACGAAGGGCGAGGAGGAAGAGGAGAAGGAGGGGGAAGAGATGGAGAGGAAGTAGAAGGAGGAGGAGGAGAGGAACTAGAAGAAGGAGGAAAATAAGAAAAAACAGCAAATTGTCACACATGGGAAACTGAAACAAGAAGATTATCTCCATTTCTACTTAAAAAATAATGATTAGTTGAGTATTAACATTCTGTAAATTGACTAATTAATGAATCTTTGCATCTCTAATAATAAAACAGGTGTGTATGTGTGACCTGTCCATGTATTCGTGTATCTGTGGTGATCTCAGTCCCTCCAGCTGCATCTCCATCCCTCCTCCCTCCATCTGCTCGTTGGGCTTCTTCCTCCTCTTCCTGCTGCACTGAGAGCAGCCGTCGATCCACTGCACCACATCTGGCCTCATCGTCTTCCAGAAGTACCTGAAAGAGAGGGGGGGTGGGGGGAGGGAGGAGAGGGAGAGAGAGAGAGGGAGAGAGAGAGAGACAGAGAAGAGAGAGAGACAGAGAGAGAGAGAAACAGAGAGAGAGAGAGAGAGAGAGAAGGAGAGAGAGAAGGAGAGAGAGGAGAGAGAGAGAGAGGGATGAGAGAGAGAGAGAGAGAGAGAGAGAGAGAGGGAGAGAGGGAGAGAGAGAGAGGAGAGAGGGAGGGAGGGAGGGTGAGAGAGAGAGAGGAGAGAGAGAGAGAGAGAGAGGGGAGGGAGGGAGGGTGAGAGAGAGAGAGAAAGCAGGAGAGAGAGAGAGAGAGAGAGAGAGAGAGAGAAAGAGAGAGAGGGAGGGAGAGAGACAGAGAGAGAGAGAGAGAGAGGAGGAGAGAGAGAGGAGAGAGAGGAGAGAGAGAGAGAGAGAGAGAGAGAGGAGAGAGAGAGAGAGAGAGAGATTATTCTTCTATCTAAACCCTAACCCAATAAATAAGTTTTATATCTTGTATCTTAAAAAACTACACCCATCAAACCCAGACGTATTTCTGACACATTCAGGATCCTCTCTCACCTCTCGTTGAGCAGCCTGAGACACTTGTTGGCGTCGAGGTGGTTCAGCTCGTTGTGGTAGTCCGTCAGCGCCGTCTCCACCTGCTGTCTGCTCCTCAGAACCAAACGCACCCGGTCGCCCCTCGTTATGTGGAGCTTATCCTCTGGAGAAAAACCAGGAGGCATGTGATGTGATGTTTACAAACTTAAGACATATTGCTGTGATGTATTGATAACGTTAAAATCATCATGGCTCAGTTATTAAATGAGAGGAAAAGAGGAAGAGAAGGAGAAAGACAAGAAGGACAGCAAGAAGAAGATGGAGGAGGGAGTGAAGGAGGAGGAAGAAGAAGTAGAAGAAGAAGGAGAGGAAGTAGAAGGAGGAGGAGGAGGAGGAGGAAGAGAAGGAGAGGAACTAGAAGAAGGAGAGGAGGAAGAGGAGGAGAGGAACTAGAGAAGGAGGAGGAGGAAGAGGAGGAGAGGAACTAGAGAAGGAGGAGGAGGAGGAGGAAGAGAGGAACTAGAAGAAGGAGGAGGAGGAGGAGGAAGAGGAGGAGAGGAACTAGAAGAAGGAGGAGGAGGAAGAGGAGGAGAGGAACTAGAAGAAGGAGGAGGAGGAGGAGGAAGAGGTGGAGAGGAACTAGAAGAAGGAGGAGGAGGAAGAGAAGGAGAGGAACTCGAGAAGGAGGAGGAGGAAGAGAAGGAGAAGACTAGAAGAAGGAGGAGGAGGAAGGAGGAGGAAGAGAAGGAGAGGAACTAGAAGAAGGAGGAGGAGGAAGAGTTTCAGAAAATCTTACTTCAGCAGCTTTACTTGCAGCTCATACAAACCTTTGATTACCAAACTTCTTGCAGAACCCTCCTGAACGTGTTCTTCTCCACGTAGCTCAGTCCAGGGGATAAGTGCGTCTGCTGAGGTAGCGCTCCACCGCATCGTACTTAGCGAAATAGGCCTGATCACACAGGAACAGACGAGGACACAGGACATGCAGAATATGCTTTCATTAGATATTATAAACTTGGTCCACATTAGTTATTAAATATTAAAGTTAGTTATTAAATATTAAATATTTTATTTTATTTCCTCATATTCACACACTCAGAACTTGTTTAATGTGTTTAAAAGAAAGTTAAAACTCACCCATATTCACTTTAGCCTTTAAAAATCATTTCCTGTCATCTTCACACTGATCAACTATTGTACTATTTTCACTATTATTACTATCCTTATTAACTATCTTATATTACATTAATGTTTTCTTTTCTTTTGTTCTTTTTAACAAATTAGGAATTGGAGCTTTCTTTTAATTATGCTCTAAATTAAAGAATACTCTACCTAAAGCTATAAGAGATGTGAACATTTTAAATAACATCTTAAAACATATTTATTTAATCTGGCTTTTAATTCATTTCAATTTCTTTACCACTTGTTTTCTTTGCTTTTGTTTTATTGTGTTGTATTTTTCATTTTTCTGTGCAAACCACTTTGAGCTACATCTCCTGGATGAAAGGTTCCCCATGAGTAAAGTTCATTATTATTATTATTATTATTATCATTATGAGAAAATACCTCTTCCATTGGAGCAGGCTGGTTTGGACTCTTGGACTGAGCCTGTAGAGAAAAAAATAAAACTTAAAACAGGAAATGTACTTGGAATAACAGACTAGGTTTTACTACTGAGCGTTTAGATATTCATTATATATTAAAAGGATCAGACGCAGAGAATAAATCTTACTGTTGAGTCGTGGACCAGAAGTGACGGCACAGCGTCCGGGTGGATGGTGACTTTGTCTCCGCTGCGGTCGAAGCAATCCTCTGTGAAATGAGTCGAACACACGGATGAGCGGAGCCGAGGATGCCAGTTGTGACGGCCGACGGCCTTCAACCACTGAGCCAACAGGGCGGCGTTGTGAAGAGGAAACCTGGAGGTAAGGATGGAAGAAGTATTACAGGCAGTAGGCAGTAGTAGAAGTAATAGTAGTAGTAGTAGTAGTAGTAGTAGTGGTGATGGTAGTAGAAATCTTATGGATCACAGTTTTAATCTATATACTCAGTTATCATTAATCTAATCTGACTGTATTTAAAGTCTGTGTAAAGTAAGAATAAATATATGTTCTGAGTTTGACATACCACAGAAAAGTGTGTTGTTAACCACCCTGCCAAATTTGAATGATTAAAAAAAATCGCCAAATATATGAAATTAGGCTTAAAAGTTGTGTAAAAATCAGCCTCTTTCTCTGCTCCCACGCTGAAGCCCCGCCCCCTACCAAGTGTCACCTGTCAATCAAAGTCACCACCTCTACCAGAAACATGGAGGCTACGTCTCTTTCTGCTGCTAGCTTGGCGGCTAACTAGGCGGCTAACTCAGCTAACTGTAGATTGTAGTAGTAGTGTTAGATCTAGTAACAATAACTGGCCACTAGACAGGTTAACCACTGAGGAGAGCGGACTCTTGGTCTTATATAGTAGGGGAGGGACCATGGGTACGCCACTATGTCACAGAGTTGCCGTTTTTTGCAGACTCAGAAAATCAGGAAAAATAAGAGCGTGAAACAGTTTAAGGCTCTATCTGCATAGTTATCAGCCTTTTCACATGTATTCTGTAACCATTTTCCAACATGTATAATATGTTTAGAAGTAAATCAACAAATTGACTTTACACAGACTTTAAATGTCTAGTTATTGACATCCATGTATTATCTGTAGAAATGAGCTCATACTTGTGGAAGGTCAGGCCCAGGCCTCTCTCCACCGGCCCGCAGCAGTTGGTGCAGTTGTAGACGCTGCAGCGGAGCCACTTCCTCTTGGTCCTGTTGAGGCAGGTGTGGCAGCTGGAGATCCAGCGGGCCAGGTCCCGGGTCATGCTGCTCCAGTAGAAGTGCTTACTGATCTCACGCTGGCAGATTCCCTGACCGTAGTGACCCTGGTTGTCGTGAAACTGCTGCAGGATCGAGTTTACCTGGGATCAAACGGCAGCATGGATGTTACTGGACGAACACACCTGATCTCAATCATTTATCCATTCAGACAGACTGTGGATGAGAGCTTAACGATTTAGACCAAATTAACTAATGGCAATTATTTTGACTGATATGCAACTGCAATATGATTTGTGATATCAGAGGGAACAACCACTTTTACATCATTATTCTTATTTTAATTGAAAAACATAGTAAAATAATGGTTTCATTTCTGCATGCATCTATACCCAAACTGAAGCTGAATGATTTCAAACACGTTCAAAATGTTAAATAATGAGCAGCTTTGTAAATGTAAATGAGTAAATCACAGTTTGAATCCACAGTGCAGCTCTTCGTCCTGATGACAATCTCTGTTCTTTAAACACAACAAGCTCCACTCTGCAATCATATTTTCTTGTCCCTTCCCTTCAGATCTACATTTTGAAGACGGGCGTAACCAACATGTGATGCAGTGCAGAGCTGTCAGGTTGCATTCACTGCATAATTATAGGTTTAGATCAGATCAAACCTGTTTCACCTATCAGATCAGAGGTCAAACTTAAGACTTATCAGGAAATGAAGCTCAGACAGTTGTTGCCTCCGAGAGCTGAAATGGCGCAGAAAAATCAGCTGGACCGAGACACAATAAGCTGTTCGATCTGTCTGGATCTACTGAAGGATCCGGTAACTATTCCCTGTGGACACAGCTACTGTATGAGCTGTATTAAAACACACTGGGATGGAGAGGATCAGAGGAGGATCTACAGCTGCCCTCAGTGCAGACAGACCTTCAGACCGAGGCCTGTCATGAAGAAAAACACCATGTTAGCAGATTTAGTGGAGCAGCTGAAGAAGACTGGACTCCAAGCTGCTCCTGCTGATCACTGCTATGCTGGACCTGAAGATGTGGCCTGTGATGTCTGCACTGGGAGGAAGTTGAAAGCCTTCAAGTCCTGTCTGACGTGTCGGATGTCTTACTGTAAGAATCACCTCCAGTCTCACTTTGAATCAACCAAATTAAAGAAACACAAGCTGGTGGAGCCCTCGGAGAAGCTCCAGGAGAACATCTGCTCTCGTCATGATGAGGTGATGAAGATATTCTGCCGTACAGATAAGAAGTGTATCTGTTATCTGTGCGCTATGGAGGATCATAAAGGCCACGACACAGTCCCAGCTGCAGCAGAAAGGACTGAGAGGCAGAGAGAGCTCGAGGTGAGTCGACTAAACATCCAGCAGAGAATCCAGGACAGAGAGAAAGATGTGAAGCTGCTTCAACAGGAGGTGGAGGCCGTCAGTCACTCTGCTGATAAAGCAGTGGAGGACAGTGAGAAGATCTTCACTCAGCTGATCAGTCTCCTCCAGAAAAGAAGCTCTGATGTGAAGCAGCAGATCAGATCCCAGCAGGAAACTGAAGTGAGTGGAGTCAAAGAGCTTCAGGAGAAGCTGCAGCAGGAGATCACTGAGCTGAAGAGAAAAGACGCTGAACTGAAGCAGCTCTCACACACAGAGGATCACAACCAGTTTCTACACAACTACCCCTCAGTGTCACAACTCAGTGAACCTACAGACTCATCCAGCATCAATATCCGTCCTCTCAGATACTTTGAGGATGTGACAGCAGCTGTGTCAGAGCTCAGAGATAAACTACAGGACGTCATGAGGGACAAATGGACAAACATCTCACTGACAGAGACTGAAATGGATGTTTTACCATCAGAACCAGAACCAGAACCAGAGCCAGAGCCAGAGCCCAAGACCAGAGCTGAGTTCTTAAGATATTCACGTGAAATCACTCTGGACCCAAACACAGCAAACACACACCTGTTATTATCTGAGGGGAACAGAAAAGTAGAATGGACATATCAACAACAGTCTTATTCTAATTACACAGACAGATTCATTTTTGATACTCAGGTCCTGAGTAGAGAGAGTCTGACTGGACGTTGTTACTGGGAGGTGGAGTGGAGAGGAGTAGTTGAGGTAGCAGTCGCATACAAGAATATCAGCAGATCAGGAGAAGAATCTGGATTTGGATATAATGACAAATCTTGGTCTTTACGTTGTGACATTAACAATCATAAATTTCGGTTCAACAAGATCAATACTCGCACCTCAGTTCCTCATTCCTCCAGAGTCGGAGTGTACCTGGATCACAGAGCAGGTATTCTGTCCTTCTACAGCGTCTCTGAAACCATGACTCTCCTCCACAGAGTCCAGACCACATTCACTCAGCCTCTCCATGCTGGACTTTGTCTTTATTCTTTATCCACAGCTGAGTTGTGTAAAGTGAAATAGACAGAAGTCATTTCAGACTTCATGTGTCAGATGTTGTAATTCTTCATGTTTTTGTCTCCATGTTTCTGAGCTGCTCAGAGATCAGCTGACATGCTAATGGGGATATTCAACATTTTCTTTAATTTTATGTATGTGTCGCTTATATAATCAGTTTCTTTAAATGTGACTTTTTCCTGTGTGTTTTTATCCATGGAGGCTCTCACTGCTCATCACCACGTTTTTAACCTTCACTGACATTTCTTCAGATGAAAATGTGAACTTCTCTTTGTTCTAAATGTTAGTTTCATGTTTGTATTGATGTATTTGTGTCTGTTGTTTCTTAAACAGAGAAACAGCAGAACTTCCTTCATCACAGATATTTTGTTCTCATCACTTTGTGAATCCTCTGGGCCTTCAAGGTATTCAGTGAAGGCCTAAGAATGAATTTTTGTACTATTAATATATATATATATATACACACACCAGTCAATCTAACGGCTTACAGTAAGCTAGCGTGAGTGGGGTAGCGGCGTGTTGCAGTGTTTCAGTGTCAGGGCGGACAGAGGTGTGCTGATGATTGACAGAGCTGGATGAGCAGTATAAACTGAATGGTACATGTATGTTATGAGCCCCATGTTACAATAAAAATAAATTATGCAGTCCTACGGGCAAAGCAGAGTTCCTGAAAGCAGCTTTTAAATGAGATTTCATTGTAAATGAGGAAACACAGTTTGAATCCACAGTGCAGCTCCTTGTCCTGATGACAATCTCTGTTCTTTAAACACAACAAGCTCCACTCTGGGATCATATTTCATTGTTCCCACCCTTTACATCTACAGTTTGAAGATGGGCGTAACTAACATGTGATGCAGCACAGAGCTGTCAGGCTGCATTCAGCAGAAACACATGTTCAGATGAGCTCAGACTTGTTTAACCTGTCGGATCAGAGCTCCAACTTATTAAACTTATCAGGAAGTGAAGCTCAGACAGTTGTTGCCTCTGAGAGCTGAAATGGCGCAGAAAAATCAGCTGGACCAAGAAGCCTTCTCTTGTGTGATCTGTCTGGATCTACTGAAGGATCCGGTGGGTCTTTCCTGTGGACACAGCTACTGTATGAGCTGTATTAAAGGATTCTGGGATGGAGAGGATCAGAGGAGGATGTACAGCTGCCCTCAGTGCAGAGAGACCTTCAAAACGAGGCCTGTCCTGAAGAAAAACACCATGTTAGCAGCTTTAGTGGAGCAGCTGAAGAAGACTGGACTCCAAGCTGCTCCTGCTGATCACTGCTATGCTGGACCTGAAGATGTGGCCTGTGATGTCTGCACTGGGAGGAAGCTGAAAGCCTTCAAGTCCTGTCTGCAGTGTCTGATGTCTTACTGTGAGAATCACCTCCAGTCTCACTTTGAATCAATCAAATTAAAGAAACACAAACTGATGGAGCCCTTGAAGAGGCTCCAGGAGAACATCTGTTTTCGTCATGATGAGGTGATGAAGATATTCTGTCGTACAGATAAGAAGTGTATCTGTTATCTGTGCACTATGGAGGATCATAAAGGCCACGACACAGTCCCAGCTGCAGCAGAAAGGACTGAGAGGCAGAGAGAGCTCGAGGGGAGTCGACTAAACATCCAGCTGAGAATCCAGGACAGAGAGAAAGATGTGAAGCTGCTTCAACAGGAGGTGGAGGCCGTCAGTCACTCTGCTGATAAAGCAGTGGAGGACAGTGAGAAGATCTTCACTCAGCTGATCCGTCTCCTCCAGAAAAGAAGCTCTGATGTGAAGCAGCAGATCAGATCCCAGCAGGAAACTGAAGTGAGTGGAGTCAAAGAGCTTCAGGAGAAGCTGCAGCAGGAGATCACTGAGCTGAAGAGGAAAGACGCTGAACTGAAGCAGCTCTCACACACAGAGGATCACAACCAGTTTCTACACAACTACCCCTCAGTGTCACAACTCAGTGAACCTACAGACTCATCCAGCATCAATATCCGTCCTCTGAGATACTTTGAGGATGTGACAGCAGCTGTGTCAGAGCTCAGAGATAAACTACAGGACATCCTGAGGGACAAATGGACAAACATCTCACTGACAAAGACTAAAGTGAAGGTTTTACTGTCACAACCAGAACCAGAGCCCAAGACCAGAGCTGAGTTCTTAAAATATTCACGTGAAATCACTCTGGACCCAAACACAGCAAACACACACCTGTTATTATCTGAGGGGAACAGAAAAGTAGAATGGACATATCAACAACAGTCTTATTCTAGTCACATAGACAGATTCATTAATGATTCTCAGGTCCTGAGTAGACAGAGTCTGACTGGATGTTGTTACTGGGAGGTGGAGTGGAGAGGAGTAGTTGAGGTAGCAGTCGCATACAAGAATATCAGCAGATCAGGAGAAGAATCTGGATTTGGATATAATGACAAATCTTGGTCTTTACGTTGTGACATTAATAATCATAAATTTCGGTTCAACAAGATCTATACTCGCACCTCAGTTCCTGATTCCTCCAGAGTCGGAGTGTACCTGGATCACAGAGCAGGTATTCTGTCCTTCTACAGCGTCTCTGAAACCATGACTCTCCTCCACAGAATCCAGACCACATTCACTCAGCCTCTCTATACTGGACTTTATCTTTATTATGATGGAGACACAGCTGAGTTGTGTAAAGTGAAATAGACAGAAGTCATTTCAGACTTCATGTGTCAGATGTTGTAATTCTTCATGTTTTTGTCTCCATGTTTCTGAGCTGCTCAGAGATCAGCTGACATGCTAATAGGGATATTCAACACCTTTTTAACTTTATGTATGTGTCGCTTATATAATCCTTTCTTTAAATGTGACTTTTTCTTGTGTGTTTTTATCCATGGAGGCTCTCACTGCTCATCACCATGTTTTAACCTTCACTGACATTTCTTCAGATGAACATGTGAACTTCTCTTTGTTCTAAATGTTAGTTTCATGTTTGTATTGATGAATTTGTGTCTGTTGTTTCTTAAACAGAGAAAAACAGCAGAACTTCCTTCATCACAGATATTTTGTTCTCATCACTTTGTAAATTCATAAAGAAATGTTCAATCAAACTGTAATAATCATGATAATAATCATTAATGATGTTCTTGTACATAGCTGACATTCTGGGTTAAACTAACTGACTGTGTGGATGAAGTCAATCTGAACATGAAATCATTGATCACACTTTACTGATTGGATGCGTCAACAATCTGAAGCTTCAAAAATCAATAAAGATGATTTTTATCAACAATGATCAAAGTGTTTTCTTCTCAATCAAAGGAGAAAATGTGAAACTACAATGAGAGTTTATCTGAGGCAGTTTACCCCCTAAAACACCACAAAGTTTAGATAATAATACTAAAGTACTTTTACCGCATCAATATTTTGGAATTGTCTTTAAAATGTTGTAATAATAATGATAATTATTATTATTAGTGTATATTTTTAATTGTTCTTAAATTGTCAAATTAAATTGTAATTATTGCCATACTGGGATCTTTGATGATTGTAATTACTCAGCGACACTGTAAATGAGTTTAACTATTCATGTAGAGTACTCAGAGGTTAAATGAAGTTTGAATGAAGAAAACGTTGATTCTGACACTCCCTCTGTGCTCTGTAAACACTCTCCTCAAATTAATAAAGACTGGTAGATCTTTTATGTACTATATTATACATTTTGCTGGTGATGGACGCTTGAAGGCAGCTTTTTTCTGCTGCTGTAGGGATACGTAACCAAACTGAAGCCGAATGATTTCAAATATGTTCAAGCTGTTTATAAGGTGAGCAGCTTTTAACTGAAATTTCATTGTAAATGAGGAAACACAGTTTGAATCCACAGTGCAGCTCCATGTCCTGATAACCATCTCTGTTCTTTAAACACAACAAGCTCCACTCTGGGATCAGATTTCATTGTTCTCTCCCTTTAAATCTACAGTTTGAAGATGGGCGTAACTAACATGTGACGCAGCACAGAGCTGTCAGGCTGCATTCACTACACAATCACATGTTCAGATAAGCTCACACTTGTTTTACCTGTCGGATCAGAGCTCCAACTTATTAAACTTATCAGGAAATGAAGCTCAGACAGTCGTTGCCTCCGAGAGCTGAAATGGCGCAGAAAAATCAGCTGGACCGAGACACAATAAGCTGTTCGATCTGTCTGGATCTACTGAAGGATCCGGTGACTATACCCTGTGGACACAGCTACTGTATGAGCTGTATTAAAACACACTGGGATGGAGAGGATCAGAGGAGGATGTACAGCTGCCCTCAGTGCAGAGAGACCTTCACACTGAGGCCTGTCCTAATGAAAAACACCATGTTAGCAGCTTTAGTGGAGAAGTTGAAGAAGACTGGACTCCAAGCTGCTCCTGCTGATCACTGCTATATTGGACCTGGAGATGTGGCCTGTGATGTCTGCACTGGGAGGAAGTTGAAAGCCTTCAAGTCCTGTCTGACGTGTCGGATGTCTTACTGTAAGAATCACCTCCAGTCTCACTTTGAATCAACCAAATTAAAGAAACACAAGCTGGTGGAGCCCTCGGAGAAGCTCCAGGAGAACATCTGCTCTCTTCATGATGAGGTGATGAAGATGTTCTGCCGCACTGATCAGCAGAGTATCTGTTATCTGTGCACTAAGGAGGATCATAAAGGCCACGACACAGTCCCAGCTGCAGCAGAAAGGACTGAGAGGCAGAGAGAGCTCGAGGTGAGTCGACTGAACATCCAGCAGAGAATCCAGGACAGAGAGAAAGATGTGAAGCTGCTTCAACAGGAAGTGAAGGCCGTCAGTCGCTCTGCTGATAAAGCAGTGGAGGACAGTGAGAAGACCTTCACTCAGCTGATCCGTCTCCTCCAGAAAAGAAGCTCTGATGTGAAGCGGCAGATCAGATCCCAGCAGGAAACTCAAGTGAGTGGAGTCAAAGAGCTTCAGGAGAAGCTGCAGCAGGAGATCACTGAGCTGAAGAGGAAAGACGCTGAACTGAAGCAGCTCTCACACACAGAGGATCACAACCAGTTTCTACACAACTACCCCTCAGTGTCACAACTCAGTGAACCTACAGACTCATCCAGCATCAATATCCATCCTCGGAGATACTTTGAGGATGTGACAGCAGCTGTGTCAGAGCTCAGAGATAAACTACAGGACATCCTGAGGGACAAATGGACAAACATGAAGGTTTTACTGTCAAAACCAGAACCAGAACCCAAGACCAGAGCTGAGTTCTTAAGATATTCACGTGAAATCACTCTGGACCCAAACACAGCAAACAGACAGCTGTTATTATCAGAAGGGAACAGAAAAGTAGAATGGACGAATCCACAGTCTTATTCAAGTCACACAGACAGATTCACTGATTATCTTCAGGTCCTGAGTAGAGAGAGTCTGACTGGACGTTGTTACTGGGAGGTGGAGTGGGAAGTAGTAGTTGAGGTAGCAGTCGCATACAAGAATATCAGCAGATCAGGAGAAGAATCTGGATTTGGATATAATGACAAATCTTGGTCTTTATGTTGTGACATTAATAATCATAAATTTCGGTTCAACAAGATCTCTACTCCCGTCTCAGTTCCTGTTTCCTCCAGAGTTGGAGTGTACCTGGATCACAGAGCAGGTATTCTGTCCTTCTACAGCATCTCTGAAACCATGACTCTCCTCCACAGAGTCCAGACCACATTCACTCAGCCTCTCTATGCTGGACTTTGGATTTTTGTTGGATCCACAGTTGAGTTGTGTAAAGTGAAATAGACAGAAGTCATTTCAGACTTCATGTGTCAGATGTTGTAATTCTTCATGTTTTTGTCTCCATGTTTCTGAGCTGCTCAGAGATCAGCTGACATGCTAATGGGGGTATTCAACACTTTTTAAACTTTATGTATGTGTTGTTGATATAATCAGTTTCTTTAAATGTGACTTTTTCCTGTGTGTTTTTATCCATGGAGGCTCTCACTGCTCATCACCATGTTTTTAACCTTCACTGACATTTCTTCAGATGTAAATGTGAACTTCTCTTTGTTCTAAATGTTAGTTTCATGTTTGTATTAATGTATTTGTGTCTGTTGTTTCTTAAACAGAGAAAACAGCAGAACTTCCTTCATCACAGATATTTTGTTCTCATCACTTTGTAAATTCATAAAGAAATGTTCAATCAAACTGTAATGATCATGATAATAATCATTAATGATGTTCTTGTACATAGCTGACATTCTGGGTTAAACTAAGTGACTGTGTGGATGAAGTCAATCTGAACATGAAATCATTGATCACACTTTACTGATTGGATGTGTCAACAATCTGAAGCTTCAATAATCAATAAAGATGATTTTTATCAACAATGATCAAAGTGTTTTCTTCTCATTCAAAGCTTGTGGAGAAAATGTGAAACTACAATTAGAGTTTATTAAAGTTCACATAATAATACTGCAGTACTTCTACTGTAATACTGCATACTACATCACTCATAATACTGCAGAACTTTTACTGTAGTAGGATTTTTCATGCATTACTTTTACTTGTAATGGAGTATTTGTACATTTCAGTATTAGTACTTTAACTGCAGTAAAGTATCTGAGTACTTCTTCCAGTACTGCTGCTGACAGTTTCTACAGAGCATCATGTGATTGTAAAAGGTCGACATTTATCAGCAGAGTTTCTGGATAAGATGAACTTTGGTTTTATATGGTTTAATAACAACATGATATAAATATAAAATCTGTGCAGTGCTCCACTCTGGGATCAGATTTCATTGTTCTCTCCCTTCAGATCAGTTTGTAGATGGGTGTAACCAATATGTGATGCAGCACAGTGCTGTCAGGCTGCATTTACAACTGAATCACATGTTCAGGTCAAAGTTCCAAATTATTACACTTATCAGGAAGTGAAGCTCAGACAGTTGTTGCCTCAGAGCTGAAATGGCGCAGAAAAATCAGCTGGACCGAGACACAATAAGCTGTTCGATCTGTCGGGATCTACTGAAGGATCCGGTGACTATTCCCTGTGGACACAGCTACTGTATGAGCTGTATTAAAACAAACTGGGATGGAGAGGATCAGATTAGGATCTACAGCTGCCCTCGGTGCAGAGAGACCTTCAAACCGAGGCCTGTCCTAATGAAAAACACCATGTTAGCAGCTTTAGTGGAGAAGCTGAAGAAGACTGGACTCCAAGCTGCTCCTGCTGATCACTGCTATGCTGGACCTGAAGATGTGGCCTGTGATGTCTGCACTGGGAGGAAGCTGAAAGCCTTCAAGTCCTGTCTGACGTGTCTGATGTCTTACTGTAAGAATCACCTCCAGTCTCACTTTGAATCAACCAAATTAAAGAAACATAAGCTGGTGGAGCCCTCGGAGAAGCTACAGGAGAACATCTGCTCTCGTCATAATAAGGTGATGGAGATATTCTGCCGTACAGATAAGAAGTGTATCTGTTATCTGTGCACTATGGAGGATCATAAAGGCCACGACACAGTCCCAGCTGCAGCAGAAAGGACTGAGAGGCAGAGAGTGCTCAAGGTGAGTCGACTGAACATCCAGCAGAGAATCCAGGACAGAGAGAAAGATGTGAAGCTGCTTCAACAGGAGGTGGAGGCCATCAGTCGCTCTGCTGATAAAGCAGTGGAGGACAGTGAGAAGATCTTCACTCAGCTGATCCGTGTCCTCCAGAAAAGAAGCTCTGATGTGAAGCAGCAGATCAGATCCCAGCAGGAAACTCAAGTGAGTGGAGTCAAAGAGCTTCAGGAGAAGCTGCAGCAGGAGATCACTGAGCTGAAGAGGAAAGACGCTGAACTGAAGCAGCTCTCACACACAGAGGATCACAACCAGTTTCTACACGACTACCCCTCAGTGTCACAACTCAGTGAACCTACAGACTCATCCAGCATCAATATCCGTCCTCTGAGATACTTTGAGGATGTGACAGCAGCTGTGTCACAGCTCAGAGATAAACTACAGGACATCCTGAGGGACAAATGGACAAACATCTCACTGACAAAGACTAAAGTGGACGTTTTACTGTCAGAACCAGAACCAGAACCCAAGACCAGAGCTGAGTTCTTAAGATATTTACGTGAAATCACTCTGGATCCAAACACAGCAAACACACAGCTGTTATTATCAGAAGGGAACAGAAAAGTAGAATGGACATATCAACACCAGTCTTATTCTAATTACACAGACAGATTCAATAATGATACTCAGGTCCTGAGTAGAGAGAGTCTGACTGGACGTTGTTACTGGGAGGTGGAGTGGAGAGGGACAGGAGTTAATGTAGCAGTTGCATACAAGAATGTCAGCAGATCAGGAAATGAATCTGTATTTGGATATAATGATAAATCTTGGTCTTTACGTTGTGACATTAACAGTCATAAATTTCGGTTCAACAAGATCTCTACTCCAGTCTCAGGTCCTCATTCCTCCAGAGTCGGAGTGTACCTGGATCACAGAGCAGGTATTCTGTCCTTCTACAGCATCTCTGAAACCATGACTCTCCTCCACAGAGTCCAGACCACATTCACTCAGCCTCTCTATGCTGGACTTTGGATTTTTGTTGGATCCACAGCTGAGTTGTGTAAAGTGAAATAGACAGAAGTCATTTCAGACTTCATGTGTCAGATGTTGTAATTCTTCATGTTTTTGTCTCCATGTTTCTGAGCTGCTCAGAGATCAGCTGACATGCTAATAGGGATATTCAACAATTTTTAAACTTTATGTATGTGTTGTTGATATAATCAGTTTCGGGACTTTTTCCTGTGTGTTTTTATCCATGGAGGCTCTCACTGCTCATCACCATGTTTTAACCTTCACTGACATTTCTTCAGATGTAAATGTGAACTTCTCTTTGTTCTAAATGTTAGTTTCATGTTTGTATTGATGTATTTGTGTCTGTTGTTTCTTAAACAGAGAAAACAGCAGAACTTCCTTCATCACAGATACTTTGTTCTCATCACTTTGTAAATTCATAAAGAAATGTTCAATCAAACTGTAATGATCATGATAATAATCATTAATGATGTTCTTGTACATAGCTGACATTCTGGGTTAAACTAACTGACTGTGTGGATGAAGTCAATCTGAACATGAAATCATTGATCACACTTTACTGATTGGATGTGTCAACAATCTGAAGCTTCAATAATCAATAAAGATGATTTTTATCAACAATGATCAAAGTGTTTTCTTCTCATTCAAAGCTTGTGGAGAAAATGTGAAACTACAATGAGAGTTTATCTGAGGCAGTTTACCCTTAAAACACCACAAAGTTTAGATAATAATACTGCAGTACTTTTACTGTAATACTGCATACTACATCACTATAATACTGCAGTACTTTTACTGTAATACTGCATACTACATCACTATAATACTGCAGCACTTTACTGTGTGTACTGTTTTACTGCTTATAATGAATTAATCTTTAATTCTGACACTCCCTTTTTGTTCTGTAAACTTGCAAAACTGTCCTCAAATGAATAAAGACTGGTAAATCTTTTATATACTATATTATACATTTTGCTGCCAATGGACGCTTGGAGGAAGCTCGATTTTGCTGCTGTTTTTCAGACCAGCAAACTTTTATTTTTTCTGTAGCTGCATGAAGCTTAAAAGAAGTTTAATTGTAGTAAATTAATCAAACCTCCTCTCTGCTGCGAGGCACTCTCAGAGGAGGACAGACCCGCGTGTACATCAGCACTCCATCTAAAAACAGAAAGAGAAATGTGTACAGGTGATTTCAAAAATACATTTCACCTTATTTAGATACTATAAATTGGGATTATTGAGGATTAGAGGATGTCTAACCTATCAGACCGAAGCGCTTGGCCATCCTCTTCAGAGCACCTCTGCTTTTCTTGCTTTGCATCGGTAAGATCCTGTGACTCAGATACCTGCAAAACACAAAATGAAAAACATTTTAACACGCTAACACAATCACGCTCACCTAAATGAAAAGATGCAGCACGTGAGAAAATGCAAATATAAGTCAAACCTGGCGATCTGGTTGTAAGCGGAGAAGCTCGGCTCGATGACGGTCTTCCTCCTCTTGTCGTCCTTCACTATCTGAACCGTCCTTGCGTCTGGATCTGAAGCCGGGAGGCAGTACTGGTGTTCCTGCAGCTCGACGGGAGTCTCAGACTGATCGAAGGCCGGCTCAGATGGGTCTGTGGTTTCTGCCGCCGCCGCTGCAGCCGCTGAAGAGAGAAGATCTTCAAGGGTGTTGGAGTGGAGGAAGTCCTCGTCTGAAGGGGCCGGTACCTGAAAACAAAGAATGGTTAACTGGGCAGGAAGCAGGAGATGAGTCAGGTTCAAATTCTGTAAAGATCTGCACAAGAAGATCAGATCAGAATCATCCTGCACTGAGAAGATGCTCTGAAAAGATCTAAACCTTCATAATAAGATGAATGAAAAGTCATCCTGCTATTAATCTAGATGTCATTCATTCTTTTACTCTTTACAAACTCATATTTGGGATTTAATTAAAGCTGTTGGCCATGATATAAACCAGGGTTCGACAATTTTTGTTATTATCATTCTATAAGTTTTATCTTCTTGTCTCATTTTAGTTGTCTGTTTCTTTTGTCTCTTAATCTCTTTTTTTAACCCTAGTTTTAGTCCAGCTTTTATTAAACTTAATCTTTGATTTGCCTCATTTTGTCTATTTCACTTAGTTTATACTCCTTTTTCTTTTTTTAAACTTTTTATTTAACTGTGAACTTCCAGAGCAAAACAAAACTTTCCCTGACATAAAACCTCTTTACTCTAACTTTTAATAAATATGTTCTCTTATTCTCTCTTCTTTTATTTACTTATGTAATTATTTTATTTGTTTATCAACAATATCATTCTTATTTTCTCTTAGGTGCACTGGCCTCAATTTTTGTCTTTTAACCCTCCTGTTGTCCTCAGGTCAAGGAAGGACAGAAGGAAGGACAGGAGGAAAGAAGGAAAGGAGGAAGGAAGAAAAGAGGAAGGAACTAAGGCGAAAAGGAAGGGAGGAAGGAAGGGAGGAAGGAAGAGGGGAAGGAAGGGAGGAAGGAAGGAAGGAAGGAAGGAAGGAAGGAAAGGAGTAGGGAGGGAGGGAATGAAGGAAAGGACGAAAAGAGGAAGGAATTTAGGAGAGAAGGAAGGGAGGAAGGAAGGAAGAAAGGAAGGAAGGAAGGAAGAACGGAAGGAAGGAAGGATGGAAGGAGGAGGGAGCAAAGAAAGAGGGGAGGAGGGGAAGAAGGAAGGAAAAATTAAAGAAAGAGGGAAGAAGGAAGGAAGGAAGGAAGGAAGGAACAGTCAAAAGAGAGACAGGGTCAATTTGACCCAGGAGGACGACAGGAGGGTTAATGTGTTCTTTGCTTTTTTTACATAAAGTTTAATTGTTTGAGTTTGACTGATAGTTATCGTTGTAGTTCTAGTTCCTTAACTCTAAAATAGTCGCCTGTATGTGGCCAGACATATGAAACACACATATGTAGAGCAGAGATTATCATTCAGCTTCTATCTAAGCTCCTCGTCACCTCTTCCTGCACCGCCACGGGGATGATGTTGGGAACGGCGTCCGACATCAGAGCCAGCTGACCCTCCTCCGTCAGCGTGAAGCAGGACGGCTCGAAGTGTCGCGAGCAGAGGCAGGAGTTCATACGCAGCGAGCCTTCATCCCTCTGAGCCACCGCCAGCCACCTGCGCCGACGCTCCACCTCCTTCGGAAACCTGCAGGACGGAGGAAGAAGAAGAAGAAGAAGAAGAGTTTGGTTTGTGAATCTGAGGCTGTGTTCAAAACTACATACTACATACTACACACTACACACTAAAGGACCAGATAGTAAGCCGACCGTTTACACTGTAGTAAACTACACGATAACCCACAATGCATTGCGTTCCTACCCGAGCTGAAATCATCAGGCTGAAGCTGATTTCATTTTTAGCTCTAACTCTGTAAATAAACCACTTTATCCACATTTCTAACCTTTTTAGGAAGAAAGTAAAGTAGCCCTTTAGATCCACAATGTGACGCTAATGTGTCCAAATAACACCTGTTTAAAGTTTTGTTCCTGAGAATTCGGAGCCGCTCAAGTTAGCCGTAGCGAGTAACGCACTTCCTGTCATTTTCACAAAATAAAACACCCGTTGCCTTTTATCATTAAGAAAACCATAACGATAGAATTGGTGCTTTTATTTTGAAAACAGGAAACGAACACATTTTGGGTTTTTTTTAGAAGTTGCATTGCATCTTGGGTAATGTGAGTGTGAGTAGTAGCGTTGCATCTTGGGTAATGTGAGTGTGAGTAGTAGCGTTGCATCTTGGGCAATGTGAGTGTGAGTAGTAGCGTTGCATCTTGGGTAATGTGAGTGTGAGTAGTAGCGTTGCATCTTGGGCAATGTGAGTGTGAGTAGTAGCGTTGCATCTTGGGTAATGTGAGTGTGAGTAGTAGCGTTGCATCTTGGGTAATGTGAGTGTGAGTAGTAGCGTTGCATCTTGGGTAATGTGAGTGTGAGTAGTAGTGTTGCATCTTGGGTAATGTGAGTGTGAGTAGTAGTGTTGCATCTTGGGTAATGTGAGTGTGAGTAGTAGCGTTGCATCTTGGGTAATGTGAGTGTGAGTAGTAGCGTTGCATCTTGGGTAATGTGAGTGTGAGTAGTAGTGTTGCATCTTGGGTAATGTGAGTGTGAGTAGTAGCGTTGCATCTTGGGTAATGTGAGTGTGAGTAGTCAGCTCTTGATGCATACTCTGCATTTCTGGAGAATCTAGTAAACCATCCAGGAACTTCTCACATACTCTAAATCACTACGCAGTGGAAACACACTACATACTTCACATGACGTCAGAGTTAGTACGAGTAGTAGGAAAGTATGAGGTTTAGGACAGACTCAGTGGCAAAGCTACAGACAGAGATGAAGAAAAGTAAAGTCTGTTCGAGTCTCATGATAATCTGGCTTTTCATGCAGCACCATCTACAGGTCATTTATTTAACCACCTGCATCTCATTTTAACTCTTTTTCTCACTTGTAGCATCCAAACTGTATATTTGCTTGTGTTTGTTTTGGGCTGCATGCATTGGATCACATGCGTTGATTGACACATGGGTGCAGTTTTTATCTTGCTTTACCTGTTCACTTGGTTGGCGGGCATTGTTTAATAATTATAGTGCAACAGCTGCTTGTCAGTCTTTTTGTTTTTTCATTAAACTGTCCGTCTCAGCATCCTCTTCTTTCGGATAGTAGTCGCTACAGCTCTTACTATATATTAATATATGAACTACACACCATAAAGATGCTCTATATTTTAAGGCATGTTTTATGTGTTTTATATGAGTTGGAATAACAATTTATAAATAATAAACAGATTTTTGACAGCTGTAGGTTGGGAAAATTATGTTCATTAATTCTGTAACCTCGAAAATAAAAGCATAAATGTTTTCTTTAGTGTAGACAATGATAGTGATACATTTAACATCCACATGTCAGGACATTTCTGTAGGACATTTCCATTGTTCATTGTGCAATATGTTTTTCATGTCTTATTTAGTGATTGTTTTTCATTATTTTTGGGGGATTTCCTGATTTTATTATTTATTATTATTATTATTATATTGTACTATCAGCTCTTTGTGAAGCACTTTGGTCAACAGAGCATTTTCTGTTGCTGCTCCTAAATTATGGAACGAGCTTCCTTTAAAATATTCAATATATTCGCCTCCTCACTGTCCATTTTTAAAACTCGTCTTAAAACCCATTTTTATTCCTTGGCTTTCAACCGTGCATGAGACTCTGCTCCTGTTTTAGTGTTGTATGGTTTCATGGTTTGTTTGTTTTAATTATTGTTTTATTGTTTTTAATTTGTTTTAAAAACAATAAACAATTATCTTAGTATTTATTTCCTGTTAATTGTTTTTATGTTCCTGTGTTGTTTTATCTATTTAAGTACAGCACTTTGTTTCAGCTGTGGTTGTTTTTAAAGTGCTATATAAATAAAGTTGAAGTTGAAGAAGTTGAACATGTTCTTAAAAAACAAACTGATTTCACATGATTTAGTGATGTATTGATAACTTAATAAATATAATAAAACCATAAATTAAACCAAAGTGTGACAGTTTAGAGTCGAGTCTAACAAACAGCAACTATACAGAAAGTAAATCCTTGTGAGTGAAGTAATTATCAGACCAAACTTTACACTTTTCG